>JAWNNP010000102.1:0-552326 GCA_035044805.1 Leucophenga maculata | reverse complement strand
ATTTAACTAGTTAAACTGATTTGGACTTATTGCATTCATCATGAATGTAGTTTTCCAATGGCGAACGAATTTTTGAAATCGACACAGTAGTTTTTGAGTTTACTCATTACAAACATACAAATGTGTCCTTGAGGTTAGGATGGGGACCAGAAAAGCACCGCTTTGGTCAGCAAAGTTATGAGTGTGTTATTATCAAGCTCATTCTCTCCTGGAAACTTTTTACACTTCAAATATTTTATGTGTGTCGTAATTTCTTGGAGATGGAGATGGGTATGACTGGAAGGCATGGCTGACCAGGGCTAGGAACCATACGCCCTACTGATCGAAAATTTTGGAGATACATGCAGTTTGTATCTTTTAGTAAGTGTCCCTAAGGAGGGTTGTGTGCTCGCATCGGTGTTGACCATTTGTAGGATGCAATCAGTTTCCTTCTGTTTCTGCAGCGCCAGCGATTTTGAATACCGCAGTTGTTGTTCCATTTAAACTCTACTAGTTGTAGCATCTAGTTGTGGTAAGATTTAGCTCACGGAGTTTGGCTGCACCATTTTGACGTGTGATTTTTAAAGATGCTTTTTGGTGCCAGTTTTAGTATGGCATTTAGAATCGCCTGAGGGACAAATTCGCAGTTATGCCTTAGCTGATCTTTGTTCTTTTTGAAGATTGAGTAGTGAATGTTGGTATCAGTCGTTTTCCACTTGATCAAGGCTTCATCGGTCTAATGGGGGTAGTCTTTTCTATGTCAGATATATGCTAGGAGTCTCTTTTATTTCCAAATCAAAAAAAGAAGCTTGTTGCATTCTTCATTCTTTCTTTACATTTACTCATCCCGTCCGGAATAATATCTGGCATATTTGAATAGTTTGAGCTGCATTCCATCTAAGGTTGGAAGTTCTCAGCTCAGGAACTTCTGTTTTCAAGTAAAGACCACTAGTTTGGAGTTTTATGTGTTGATCCCAAGACCATTCAGTTGTGTTCATGATAAGCTTGTGAAAAGTGTATTTCTAGTATTTCACTGATTGTGGGCAAGAACTGACCGGTTTTCAGTAGAACCAGATCTTCTGCATTTTTCTAAATGCACTTAGCTGGAGTTATATGAGAAGATCATCGAGAACTAGTTGTCATAGTATGATAAAATATCTTTGTTGTTGTTGATTTAGTTAGAAACGCTTAGTTTGGTTTAATCCTACTAAAATATTCCCTAAGGATTCAAATTCGTACACTTAAAGGCATAGCCCCAACACAAAAATTTGAGTGGATGCAGACATGCCGCTCTGTCTGGCTGTTCATATAAACATCAAGAAGTGGAGACTATAAATGGTAAACACTTCAAGTTTTTAATATTTAGTCCCTCTATTTCAGAATTGTTCATTAACATGCCCACCCCAAGAACTTGAACTAATAAAACCAATCTCTCCCTTTTGAGTTTTTAAAGGAAAATTTGGTGTATCTTATTTTAATTATAATAAATTATTCCATATATGTGCATATCGGATGACCAGAATGTGTAGCCTCTATACAAATCTATTTCTCTAACCGGGCTTTTGTAAGAAAAACATTTTGTTGTGGTTTAGTTTAGCTTGAAACGAGAAATTTATTGTCGCATACGCTATACCCAATAAAATATCTTATGTGGTTTCAGATAAGAATAATATATCCTTCAGTCAAATTTAAAATTCATGGGTGTACAAGGTGTGCAAGTTTCATTAACATGTCATGATTTTATAGGGGTTCTCATTTAATGGAGTATGCTTAAGAAAACTGGAGAATTGTTCGATAATAGCTCGGCAACAGATTCAGCAGCTATTAGAGAACTGGGAATTGTACTTGTACAATAAGGTCTGTGATAGTTATTTGAACTACTGTAGATATGGTCAATCTTTTTTGAGTATATTGTGGAGCCGTTTCCATTAAAATTTGAGAGTTTTGAAACAGCTTGGATGTGTTTGAAATTTGAGTCATCTGAAGAAATGGTGATTCGAATATAGTAAAGTATAAACTGTCGATAATCTGAGATTGCCAAACTTTGAACGCGCACTTATTGAGGTGGATTGGAAGTAGTTAGTTGCGAACCTCTATAGATAATGCTGTTCGATGATGCGGCTTCTGAAAAGAATGAGCACCGCTATCTGATTAGTTCGTGGCATAGAACGCATAATGCTCTGTTGTAGTTGCAGATTTTAGCTTGTTTGGAATATGGAAACCGTTTGGAAAACCACTAATCATGTTTGCGAAAAAATCATCCATTCCAGAAACCGAATTATATAAAAGTTGTGCAAAGATAAAAGCTATTTTGTTGGATTTGCTGTATTATCAAATCATATTATATATCACCCTATAATTTAATAAACATTTTATTTATTCGTCTGTGAAACCAATAAGAACCGAATAATATATAAGTTTCAGATAAAATATGTTTGCATCCATACATGATTTATTAAATTACAAATAAATTTACGTGCATTCTGCTGGTTTTTCCTCAAGACATTTTGTACCCGTGGAGAACCAACCAGAATTACAAGTACGTATTTGAGCTTTCCAATCTCCTGACTTATAACAATAAACATAACTGAAAAGAAATAAATTAGAGAATTAAAAAATATATTTGTGTCATTAAATGTAAATAGCTTACGTTAAACAGCTTGGATCCTCTTCATTTTTATAATAGCCTGCCTTCTGTTCTTGTTGACAGGTCTGTTCAGGGGTTAGTGGAGTTATTGGTTCTGTACATCCTACAGGTTTTGTTGTACTACAATATCCATCTGTGTTCCACCATTGTCCTGCCCGACATTCTTGTTCATAGCCGACATAGACACCATTCTCATCTTTTTCACATATGACAAATCTGAAAGAAACTAGTTTAATTTAGTGTCTTAGTTTAGAAATAGTTCATATTACGTTCGACAAGTTGTATCGGTTTCACTTGGAAATTGTCCTTCTTCTTGCTTGTCTTTGCATAGAGTATCGGCATCACGTGGCTCAGGTGGATCTGTACATCCTACGGGTTTTGTTGTACTACAATATCCATCTGTGTTCCACCATTGTCCTGCCCGACATTCTTGTTCATAGCCGACATAGACACCATTCTCATCTTTTTCACATATGACAAATCTGAAAGAAACTAGTTTAATTTAGTGTCTTAGTTTAGAAATAGTTCATATTACGTTCGACAAGTTGTATCGGTTTCACTTGGAAATTGTCCTTCTTCTTGCTTGTCTTTGCATAGCGTATCTGGATCGCGTGGTTTAGTTGGTTCAGTAGAGCAACTTGGTGCATCGGTAGTGCATACATTTAAATTTGTACTGCAGAAGTAGTTGTCGGGGCAGTTTATGTAATCAGGCGTTGGATTGCCTAGTTTAGAAGCGTAACTTTTAGTTTTTCGTTTAGTTTATAGATTTTTTTAAGAAACAACCTTTGACACAAAGCGAGAAGACCTTTTCACTGTGACACGCTACATTGTTACTTGTTTGGCAAATACCGCAGGCGCATTCCGAATATCCAAAATTTAGGCAAAATATGCAGAACTGTTGATAGACATTTTAGTTTAATTTCGAATAAAATTTAGATTTGCTAAATTTACCAAAAGTAAAATTCCTATGCGCAACATTTCGTTCTACTCTAAACTGTTTGCAACGACTCTGTACACGTGACTGAATATAATGTTGAGATGATCTATGAAAAATAACTTATCACAGCCAAATTTTTTTTTTTTTTTGGGTTTTATCTATTTTGTGATAAGCAAATTTGGTGCTTCGTTTGTCTATGAAATATTTTACGACTTTATTTTTCGCGTTTCATAGGTAAATATTATGCATCGAAAATTCTTAGAATTTCAATATTTTATTTAGAATAAAAAGTGTTAATAGGCAAATAGTGTGTTAATGTATGTCGCTTAATAAAACAAAGTTGTAGTCGCATGAATAATAATATCCTTGAGTGATAGGCTTTATATATTAATTTGTTCAATAGCGAATAGCTTTTGTGCAAACGTTTATCTCGTAGAACTTTTTAGAATTTTATGCTGTATAATTTTTTTAAAAACATTTATTTATTGGGTTTTACGACCGCATTAATATTTGATCCAAATGTGAGGCGTTTATCCAGGTACACTCCTAGATATTTTTACCCAGTATAGTGTCCAATCAGCTGACCCAGGAGGAAAACCCCAGGGCATTCGTCACGTCTGAGTGTGTATGTCACTGATGCACATTTGCTGAGGTTTATATCAATATTCCACCTTTTAGCCCATTTACCAAATATGTAAAAGTGCAGCTGTAGCATATCAGTGGCGTTGTACATGCACTCATCTCTGGCAAGGATGGCTGTGTCGTCAGCAAATGTAGCTGTGAGAAAGTCCTGAGAATCTACCATCGGGATGGTACGCCCAGTGGGCATGTCCCAAGTGAATAGAGTATACAAAGTGGGACTTAGTATACTTACCTGTGTAACACCTGCACAGATTTTTTTTTCGTACTCGACTCCACACCATCCAGAAGCACCGAAAAGGTCCTGTCGATCAGGAAACTACTTAATATCATAAACAGCTGCGGTGGGAGGATGCTTTTTTATTTGTATAATAGACCGTCGTGCCATACCTTGTCAAAAGCCTGACGGATGTCCAAGTAAACAGCGACTGTATACTCCTTTGCCTGGAACCCATCTAGGATAAAGTTCACCATCCTAATCAGCTGCTCAGGAGTTCCGTGTGCCTTCCTGAAGCCAAACTGAAATGGTGGTATCCTTTGGTTGACCTCATCGATCGCTAGTATCCTCGTCAACAGGCATCTCTCGAATAGTTTCACAGTGGACGACAGCAGGCTGATGGGTCGGTATGACTCAACGTCAGACCGGGCTCTTCCCATTCTTGTGTATCATAACGATTTGAGCCAATTTTTCAAAAGTTTTGGAAAGTGCCCAATTCTCAACGCAGCGTTAAAAAGAAGTACTAAAAAGAATACCGCTTTGAATGGTAGTGCTTTCAGCGTCCTGTTATCGAGACCATCTTCGCCTGGGGCCTTTCTATTTTTCAAGCGCTTTGATATGGGACTGAATTTCCTCGATTGTTGATAGGATTAGCTGGGAGAGCCAGCTGCCCAGGTCTGTCCAGTACCCTTTGTACTCGTCTCCTTTGACTACCGGATGTGGACTCGAAGGGTTGGAACCTAGCCTCTAAGTGCTCGAGCAAAAGTTTCCGCACGATCTTGGGGGGATCTGGCCCAGCTCCCATCTGTTTTACGAATAGGGAACTTTGGTGGTGTTTGTCTCTTCTATTGTTTCGTAAGAGACCACAGAGAATAGTTTGTACCCGCGTTCGGAGAGATGTTTTCCAGAAAAAAGTCAGTATCTTGCTGTTTTTGCCTGATAAGCAGCTTTTTGATCCTGTTTGACACTCTTCGGTATACTCTATCCACAGCAGGATTTCGCGTGCGAACATACTCTCTTCTGAGTCTCCTCTTTATCAGGAGAAGAGCTTCAGTAGCTGGGTGAATCCTCGTTTGCGGTCTGAAATACTGGGAAGGGTTTTCCTTTGTTGTAGTGAGGGCAGCCGAGTGCACTTTATTGAGTAAAAGCGCATACGCGTCTTCTAAGTCATCAGGCCGTAAAATCTCGAGGTTCAAGTCTAGGTTCATTTCTAACTCTTTACGAAGAGCAACGAGGTTTGTACCAGGCGACAACAATCGTCTTTTTGGCGTCTTGGACTGCGGCGAGCTTGCTACTTCGACCACGAGGGGGAGATGATCGGAAGAGAGTTCGTACTCTGTCCTGATGTTCAGTTCATCGGCTCGAAATCCGTTGAAGATAAAAAGTCTAGTCAGTTATCGCCTTAATAGATCATTTGGGTGGAGCCTAGTCGAACCGAAGAAAATGTGCCATTTACTGCTACCAGGAAACTTCGTTGGAATAAGAAAGATTTTAACAAACTTTAATAAGCCGCTGGTAGATTTGATTTGATTTTTAGCAACAGTCCCTCAATCCAAACTCAGTCAAAAGCCTGTTGAACAACTCTTCAAAAGCATCAAGGATGTGATGAGCAACACCGTAAACTTGCTCTGTAGTGCCGTGCTGATGTCTGAAACCAAACTGACAATTGGGGATGATGTTCCCTTCATTCAAAATTGGCGATAATCTGTCCAGAAATATTCTTTCAAATAAATTTATTCTAGAAGTGTGGCAGTAAACTGGTCGGTCTGTATGAGTCGACCTATTCTTTGGGTTTCCGGATCTCAGTATCATCGTAATTACTGCACATTTTCATGGTGATGAAAAGTGACTGATACGTAATATGGCACTAAATAAGAGCACGTGGATCAGAATGCCATGAACTGACACTTGGTAGTCTTGCTGTCTATACCATTGCAACCTGGAGCTTTTTGAGGTTTAAGTACACTGATTATCTGTTTAACTTCTTCAAACGTAACAGTTCTGATACTAACAGGTAGTGAAAGTTGGTTCAAAGAGTTAGTAACATCTGCTGGTGAGGCCAGATCGAATGGTTTCAGCGATTTTCCAGACTTTTGGCAAAAGTTTCAGCTTTCTCCTCGACAGAGCGGCTCCTCCTGTTATTTTGCATTTGTATAGATGTATCACGCATTGGTTGTCTCTTGATTTTTCAAGTAAATCTCTACAAGTAATATCCGTGGAATTTGTCTGGTTCCGACTTGCGCAGCAATTTATCGAAGAAGTCGCTATTTGTTTCGTAAAGGTTTTTGCGTAGATCAGCAGCAACTCGTTTTCAAGCTCTTTTGTCCAGATCGTTGTGAGTTCGCATTAAGCGTTGCCTAACACTTCGCTTGAGCCTTACTAGATCCAGCACTTCAACATGTCATAAGCGTCCTATGTGGAGAGCTAGGATTATGAGGACGTTGTCCAAGTGTAGCAAAATTAGCTGCTGTGTATATATTGCTTAGGCATGATTCTGCAGCGTCATCAATGTCTTCACAAGTATTGATCTCCAAATTGAGATTTAGTAACTGTTTCAGTTTTAACTGAAAACGATCGAGCTTGATTCACGCTTGATTCAATGATCAACGGAATGTGGTTAGAACTTAAATCCGTGACATCAGTAATAGAAAGTCTTGACGATGGACTTCCCGCATAAATCGCAAAGTTAATAGCACTGGGAGTTTGGTTACTATACGGAAAATGCGTAGAAGAACCAGTAGCCAAAACTTGCAGATTTGTATTTTAAATGTGATCAAATAATGTGTTGTCCCTTCGACATGCACGATTAGCTCCCCAAAGCCGATGTTTGGCAATCCAATCACCAGCAATCAGAAAATTCGTTCGGGTGGATTCCTGGATGAAGTCGCACACTTTAGGGACTCCTAGGTCCCCTTCGGTCACTTTGGGAGATTCGAATTTTGTTCAAGTGGGACTCTGCGTCAATTTCGTATTCCTAACCCGAATACTTCAATATAGGACTCGGAATGGATTTATATATAGTCACTTTGTTTGTTACAGATAGCTTGGAACATATTCTGTTTGAGAGTAGTTTTGGCGACTTATTGTCCAAAATATCTTATCCTGGTGATATCTTAGCCTTCAACTTCCTAATCTGCCTTACCTACTGCAGTGACAGGATTTGATCGCAGGTACATTTGATGAGCAGACTTGAAACCACCCTCTCGTGTCACTTGATGTATGATCAAACGGTACAAATCTGCTCTCTAAACTATAAGCAAGACCTCTGCCTTCTTCTGACTGAAATAGAACCAGCCACCTGCAGAATTCTCGATTGTAACTTTCGTGATACTAGGGTTTCCTCAAAAGGACTCGTATGCTTCGAGAGAGTAGTTGGACGATTCAAAATGTTTTCAATTTGAAGTTCTTTGTTCCTAGCGAGAGTCTTTCGAAGACGATTAGTGTTAGGTTGAGCATGAAAATATTTATGGCATGGTCAATATCCTCCGGGATGTTTATATCAATGTTGAGATGTATTTTTCTATTTAATTCCGTCTTGAAACCCTTAACTGAGCATCCAGTTAGAAAATGTTGTCTTTGCGGCTTAAAACAACTTGAAAAGCGTTTCAATTCCATCGGCTATAAAAAGTCTTACGCGGACTAGACGTTCTGTCTATTGTATAATTAAAACGTGGGATTGCCAGTGGAAGTTATGTGGCAGGTCGAGTTAGCTAAGACTTTTTGGAGACGTTTTCCTCGGGGCATGTTCTTATGTTAACCCATCAAGAATGTTTTGCCTAGAAATCACCTCCTGCAATATATCTGTTTCCGAGAGTAACAAATAACTGCTCAAAATCCAGACTTGATGAAGGATTCTGAGGTAGAAGATACAAAGAGGCAATTCTTACGTTTGACCCGAAAGTTAATTTATGCAACGCCGAGGGACATATTGAGGATGCTTAGACTTCTCATATGCTGTTTAAGAGATTACTACCATTCTTCTTGGGGCCACTATTATACAGTTTTAACATCGTTGCATGTTTTGCACTTCTCCTAAGTTCTCTTAGGCATTTATTGGCTCTTTTGGATACTATTGATACGATGCCATTTTCTATCTTATTTCTGCTATTTATATGAAATGTCTCTGTGTTATACTTCACTAACTCAAGGCAAAGTTGCTGTAGCCAGTTCTTGATTATCCAACCAAGGCAACATCGGAAAAAGCAACTTCATGCATAACATGCGAATGCGAAATTTGATATAACTTACGTCTATCGTTTGTCCTAATCAGACCTCTAAAAAGGATAGCAGCATACAAATCTGATCTTCAAATGTGATAGTTAAAACGAAACTTAAATTTGATATTTTTTACCTTGTACCCTCTTGTATGGGATACATTTCTATCTGGATTCATGTTGTTCATTTTAAGCTTGCTGTCTCCCATGAAGAGTTCCATAAGACTAAATGGTTGTATAATATAAGCGTAGGGTAATAGAAATCCATTACTACCACAATTAATTTGC
Source organism: Leucophenga maculata (assembly GCA_035044805.1). Lineage (NCBI taxonomy): Eukaryota > Metazoa > Arthropoda > Insecta > Diptera > Drosophilidae > Leucophenga > Leucophenga maculata. Next base: position 543,405 of record JAWNNP010000102.1, on the reverse strand, counting down.
ACTCTTATTACATTGCGTTTTGAAATAATTCAATCAATTCAAGAATTCGGAATTACCACGAGCACCAATGAGAAATTCTGTTATACGTTCTCACCACTTTTGACACATGTGTCACAGAAACCAATTCACACTTATTCCACGACCCCAACTATTGTATACAGATATCGACAGCATCTCTTTCAGCTCTGTGCTGTGCTGTACAGCGTCTGTCCTTCGATATGGTATTTGTTCATTCCTTGAGTTTGACAGCTGTCAGTGTCAGTTTACATAATTTATAGATTTTAACGCATAAAAAACTCATAAAATTTACAATGTTGCACAATTATTTTGTTGGATTTTCTGCTTTTTACGAGCATGAACAACATTATGAAGCGATTTGAGACCGGAAGGCAAACTTCCAATGGTGCAAACTACTCGCATAATACTGTATAATATGTATGATACATACTATACATACCCGTATTGTACGCATAGTCGTGTAGTTGTAGAGGGTAAATTTTGCGAATAGTTTTATGTTTATTAGTTTCATTTAATATTTGCCGTTTATTTATGGTTGGGAAATTAAGTTTGAAATCATGAAATAAAATCAAATTATTTATTATTTAATTTTGTACTTATTTAGATTTGAAGCACAGCTTCTTTAAATGTTTAAGCATAGAACTCAGTGCGAAGAAATTATGAAGAAATATAAACCACAACCGTTGAGTATAAATTGGTACAAAGATGGTGGTCTAAAGGATAAAGGGGTTGGTGCTGGAATATTTTGGGCTGTACATGTGCCTCTTTCAAGCTTTTTAAAAACTTGTTACTTAATATGAGGATATAAAGATCGAAATATTGCATTGGAAGCCTGGCAGCCAACAGAACACTGTACTCCTACTAAATTTAGTCCAAGTTAGTATTGGAGTGTCTAGAAAAACTGTACAATTTTAAAATATTTAAAAATATTATCAATATTTTGAATAAACGGAACTATAAGGACTTGAAGACTATAAGAGATAGAGCCTTCAAGTTTGAAGATTATGATTTTTCTATAGCTTTTTCAGACAATTTATATTCAATCAACGTGCGTCCCGAAGAAGTGGGGGTTGTGTTTGACACTTATCATGCAAATCCATTCCTTATGCTCAGTTTTTGTATGAAATATTTTTATTTATGTTATTTTTGTTAGAATAATATGCTCAACGGCACGTTAATTCTTATAAAATTTCTATTTTAGTTCAGATCAAACCAATAAATGTGATAGTCCCCATAAAAATTTGTGCCAGCTTTCATGCGTTTCGAAGGCATTAACAGCTTCTGGAGTCGCTGTCCGCGCAATTTATTTGTGATGTGAGGGAACAGGAAGAAGTCATTTGGTGGCAAGTCAGAACTGTACGCTGGATGACCCATCAATTCGATACTTTGAGCGAAGTGTGAGAGCTTGCATTATCGTCATGATGTATGATTCGTCTTCGTCGGTTAGTTTTGCTCATTTCATCAAACAATTCAGGCAAACAAATGGTTGTATACCATTCAGAGTTGACCGTCCTTCTTTCCACAAGCGGTACGGACGCAATATCTCCAGAGTTCGAGCAGAAACATGCGATAATTTGCTTTAATATGCTGCGAACGAGTAACTTTTGCTGGATTTTGCTCTTCTTGAAAAACCTAAACGGTCTACTGCTGTTTTGTTTCGGACTCATACGCATATATCTACGTTTCGTTACCTGTCACGATTGAGTAGACGGCTTTTGACGCACCTCGCATGAATTTCTTCAGCATTTGCTAGCATCAATCGAAACGAGTCTTCTTTTGAGTGATGAACTTTCAAACCACATGTTCATATAATATTGTATGTCATTCTTATACCCAGGGATGTCTCAATCTCACGGTATGTAACATGACGATCCTGCTCAACGACCGATTTTCGACGACCTTCACGAAACTCGTCGACCACGATTGAATTCGTTGTACCAGTTTTTCAAAGTGGACAAGGATGGAGCATCAACACCAAAAGTTGATTTAGGTTGATTGGTGCACTCTTGTCTTGATAATCCACGTCGAAAATCGTAATAAATCATGGCATGTTCATCATGGAAAATGTTCACGGTTTAATTCCGGTTTTTTGGCCGAGATGAATTTTTCAGGTCACTTCAAAGTGTTCACAGTAAGTAAGGCCTAATAAATGTCAGACGATGGAGACGTCAGATGGCATCTGGCAACATGTTTTGTTGCTTAGGCTAGAAAAATAAGTAGCAAGCCTCGTAGATGTAGATGTAGATACTCGACTAAACTATCTTCAGGGTCAATATTTTTGTTAAGATCAGCGACAGAGGGATTACTGATCTTGTCGCTTTTTGCCTTAAATAAGAAAATGTATTTTCTAGCTTAAATCACTTTACCATAAGGAAAAACTTTTCCGATTTGTTTACAAGAATTTGATCTGCAAACAGAAGCAGCGATAAAAAAGATAGTTTATACCATACAAGAAAAAACGTATATCTAAGAAATTATTGCGTGAAAATATTGATCAACGTATTTATGTTAAATTTTGTATTGCGAACGAAATTTCAAATGCCGATATTTAGAAAATAATTACACAAGGCTTTCGATGAATATGCTCTGTCAAAGCACGCACTTACGAGTGGTATAAAGCATTCAAGGAAGAGGTTAATTTGAGGAGTATTTAGCACCCTTGTGCTATTAAAATCTTAAATTTGTTTTGTATTATTTTCATTATTCGAACCATAGTCACTCCATACAATGCCTGCATCGCCTCCGCAACATAATTTTCTTTATTTATTTAAGTACAAAAAAAAATTATGAAATCAAAATGATTAATATGCGCTGCAAGCAAGTGAAGAGCACAAAAATATTCCTTATACCAAATTTCATTAAATTTATTTCTGATAAGATTGCAAAGTCAATGTCTTCATCCATCACAAGATGTGTATTTTTCAATATTTGCTACCCTCCGCTTTTATTAATCTTAAGTAACGCAAGGCAAAATGCTTCAATTTGGTTGCTGCAAAATAAAAAAAATAAAAAAGCTTAAAAAGAAAAAAAAAAACATTTTATGTAGAAGAAAAAAATTTGTTTTTAATATTTAAATTAAAAACCCCCAACTTACTCTTCGGCAAAGATGCAAGAAAATCTGCGCATTTACGTCAAATCAAATTAGAATTTATAAAATTTTGTTTTTATTTTTTCATTTATTCTGCAGCTAAGCAGATCAGACTGCGTTCAACATCAACAGCAGCAATTTTATCTATGCGCAGCTAGAGCACCGAGGACCACTTGCCGCTTGATTGGAACTCATTTATCATCATAAATTAGAAGAAGCAGCAGCACTAGAAAAAAGCTGCGGCAGTAAAAGTAAAATCAAGGAAATGATTCATCATCTGACGACGCACAGAACAGTGTGAATCACAAATTTGCGCCTTACATTGGGGGCGTGGCACGCACATTTCCATCCATCCAACCATCCATCCGTCCTCCGCTATGTAATCATGGTCAGATTGAAAATTAATGAGGTCATCAACGAGTAGATAACAACAAACAGATATTGCAAAAACAAAAACCTAAGCAAATCAAACGCGTAAAACAAAAAGAAAAAATCTTTCATAAATTTTGAGCAAAAATGTCTTAGTACTCAACTCGATGAGGGTGAAAAGCAGAACTTGAGCTATATTTATTTGTTTTACTTGTTTTGTGCTGCCGACTGTTTTTCCAGTACTTGAGATAAACGAAGCTTAGCTTGGAAATCGTGCCTCCCCTATGTGCAATTTTGCTTTTGCTGGCTAATGAATTTAGAAGTTATGCCTCCTCCTCCTCCAGCAGCTTCTGTGCTATAAAATTTTACGCTTATCAATTTGGGTCCGGCCATTGCGCAAAATAAAAAGTCTGCTCAGTGCTTTTTCTTTGGCACTATGATGCTTAGTTTCTAATCCGAAGTGTGACTGACAAGTGTGTAGATTGGCTTTGCATAAATATTTTTATTTTACTTAAAAGAAACAAATCAAGTGCGTTCAGTTTCGTTGGCAAGAAGTTTTGTGTTAGCTAAATTGTGTTCGCTAACTGGGTGTGCTCCTAGCTCGGTGGGTCTGTGTTGCGAACAATAGGGAAATTTAGCACTATTCTTGGGCAGTGCCACACCTTAAGCAACATACATCTAGTTTAAAACAAGAGCCTAAACACCATTACTTCTGCGTCGTGGTATATATACAATTTGTTACTACACCGAGTCCTGTATAAGCCTATGATGAAAAAACCAATCAACCGACACACCACTGGCTACAATGAGCGGCTAAAAACCCACGCCATTCACTTGGCTATGGCCTAGCCAACGAATTAGTGCCGAAGTAGACTGAAACGGTTTTATCCCAGTGAAACGTTGTTCTCTTAATCCTGACAACATTCATTTATGTATAGATTCTTGTAATATTTTGAGCAAGCTGCTTCATTATGTTTGTGTCTGACAGACATTGAAGCAGATAACCACAGGAAATTTAACGAAATTAGAGAAAGAAAATTTCGTGTGCTAATGAAGCATCATTTTTTGTGTAAACAAACCATCACCAAATTCGAGCAAAGGCTTGATATATACGAGGTTGCTACATGTATTTCTAGCCTGAACAATAAAACATGTTGCCAGATGCAAACTGACGTCTCCATCGTAAAGTTTGACATTTTTTAGGCCTAACATACTGGGAACACTTGACGTGACCTGAAAAATTCATCTCAGCCAAAAAGTGGAATTAACGTGCTATGCTTTATTACGATTTTCGACGTGGACTATCAAGAGAAGAGTGCACCAATCAACTTAAATCAACTTTTGGTGATGAAGCTCCATCCTTGTCCACTTTGAAAAACTGCTACAACGAAATCTATTGTGGCCGCAGTTTGCTCATCAATGTGAAGCTCGTTCAAAATCGCTCCTTGTGCCAGAAAACACCGATGCTGTGTGTGAACTGATAAAGCAAGATCACCATGTGACATACCGTGAGATTGAGGCATCCCTGGGCATTAGTATGACTAGCAAACATACAATATTACATGAACATTTGGTCGTCAGAAAGGTTTGTTACGTTCATCGCTCAAAAGAAGGCTCGTGTCGATTGGTTTAAGCAAAAGCTGAAGAAATTTATGGAAGTGCGTCAAAAGACGTCTACTCAATCGTGACAGGTGACGAAACGCGAATGTTTCCGTATGAGCCCGAAACAAAACAGCAATCGACCATCTGGGTCTTTCAAGACGAACAAAATTTCAATAAAAGTTACACGCTCGCGCAACACTTCGAAGCAAATGATCGTATGTTTCTTCTCGAAATCCGGACATGTTGCAACCGTGCCGCTTGTGCAAAGAAGGACAGTCAATTCTGAATGGTATACAACCATTTGTTTGCCTGAAGTGTTCGATGAACTGAGGAAAACCAACCGACGAAGACGAATCATACTTCATCACGATAATGCGAGCTCTCAAACTTCGGCAGTAACAAATGAGTTTTTGGACGCTCAAAACATCGAACGGATGGGTCATCCGGCGTACAGCCCTGACTTGGCATCAAATGACTTCTTCCAGTTCCCGCACATCAAAAATAAACTACGCGGACAGCGGTTTTAAACTTCCGAAGAAGCTGTTGATGCCTTCAAAACGCATATTTTAGAGGTATCTCTTTTGGAGTAGCAAAACTGCTTCTTAAAATGGGTTGGGTGAATGCAGAAGTGTATCGATGTTAATGGTGAATGTTTTTAAAAACAATAAAGCGATTTTTTCACATAAATTAAAAACACATAGAAACGAACATAGAACTTCCGTCTTTTCGAAGTAAGTTAAAAATTCTAATAAAACAAAAATGTTTCCCGAGCTTATGACCAAACACATGACCACTTCTCACTGCGCGAATATGAATGAAAAGAAAAGGGGGGTCGTTCAAATTCAATTGCTTATAAAATCGTCATTTATTAACCGATTTTGATGAACTTTTTGGATTTTCGCTTAGAGAGCCGTTATCTCTATATTGGTGTACTAAATTTTTTTTGTGCCAAAGAAATGTTAAGCCTTGGGGGTGATTTTATAGTGAAGGGGGGAGGGGCAAAATTTCAAAATAAACTTGTAAAATTCCGGAGCAGTCCTAGTCGAATACAAAAAACACGAAGTCTCTATCTATTACCGTTTCCGAGATCCTTTCGTTCATACAGACGGACAGATGGACAGACAGATGGACATGTCTATATCGACTCCTCTATCACTCCTGACCATAGTGGGGGTAACTTTAGGGGGTCTCCGGCCATTATTTCTACCTGTTACATACATTTGCACAAAACCAATAGGCTCTTGTACCTTCGGTACAGGGCCTAATTATTATGCAAATGAAGGCAATCAAAGCAAGGTAGAATATATAAGTAGGCAAAGAGTTGCCAGTGTAACAGATTGCCAGTGTTGCGCACACACATAAAAATGTCCTGCAGCTAATAAAAAACGGTCAGCTACAAAACTGACCAAAACCGATTGGCGAGAAAAAATTGAATGAATTTTTTTTACATCTTTTTATATTGGAGCAGGTGTTAAAAACCCGATCAAGATATAATTTTATAAATGAACTTATAAATATATTATTTGAAGCCATTATTTATTTATTAAAAAAAACAGGGAATGTTTAACCACTTTTTACTTAGTCGGGCTGACAAAAAAATAAAAACATTTTAGCTTTATTTGCTTAAAACTCTGCTGGATATTTGTTTTATTTTCGTATTTAAATGCATTTTATAGCTTAAATATGCATAGTTTTTATTTACTCCCTCCAGCGCGATATCTTTTAAACAAAAATGGCGATGGCGTAAATTGTCTGCAGCCAAAATGGCGGCCGGCATGACGTCGCAGCTTGAGTGGCCGCCATTTTGTGCTGCTTTGCATAAAATGCGTAAATATCCTGCTGCGTACTGCACTGCTAGTTTATGTTGTTTTGTGGTCGATTCTTTTGCATATTTTTTTTTTCATTTTTTTTTTTTTTAAATATTCATCTCGTTTTTTCTCGTCCAAGTCGAAACGGAAGTTGTAGCACAAAGTCATAGAATTCCTTTATACGAGAGTATGTACACATTTTTTCATGGCCATTCTTTTACTGATTTGCGAGCTTTTTGGTATTTGCCAAAAACGATTCAAAACGACGTCGACTTAGTCGTCGCATTTTAATGCCAGCATAATTTTTAATTTGCATAAATGGGCGTGTAAAAGGCCGCCAAACCGAAACTCTGCACACACTCTGTAAACTGCGCTCCATAAAATTGTTGGTTCTGGTTTTGGCCAACTTTGCCGTTGCTATCCTGTGGCTTTCACAATTGGCAACATTTTGTTGAAACCCAAAGCCAGCTTTGTGAGTTTCCTGCATGCACTCGTTCTCTCTCTCTGCCTGCTTAAACTCCTGCCGCTCGTTGCATATCCTGTTTGAACTCATCCGATGAGTCGTATGCAAAGTTTCGAATTTTGGCGTTTATTTTTTTTCATTTATGAAAAAGTAAAGAAAAAAAAAACTCTTTGAGTGGGTATATTGAAGGATTTTGAGAATTCAAACTAGGAATGTTAAATAATAGAGAAAAGGGTATATTCAAGAAATGGCGTAGCAGTACATGGAAGATATGTATGTTTGCGGATTCATGACCCGTCTATTCGCCTATATGTAAAGTTTCTGTATACAGAAACAATCCTCTAGTTAGAATGACCACGATATGGCTACTAGAAGGTACCGCTCACATGCAAATCTAGTTAAAACAATTAAATTAAGCAATTATACTTTTACAAAGTGAAACCAATTAATATAAATTAATATTGTATAAATTGAACGTTTATATTTCTATAAAGATTTAAAGCCTAGATAGCTGAACTGTCTTTCCTACTTACGAAGCACTAATATCATTTACACGAAATATCAGCTATAAAGCAAATCCAAACACAACGACAACCGAAGGAATTCACCATATCGACGTTAAACTCTAACGAGGATCACTACAATCCATAAGCCTGGCAAGCCTGAAGCTATTGCTAGCGTATATCGTTCTAAAAGCCATCTACCTTCACTGTCGAAGGTTTGGGAAAGAATTTTTGCGACGCGGGTAACAAAGCTGGGGTCTACCAAATTGCTATACCTGAGCACCAATTTGGGTTTTCGGCGTGGTCAAGCTTACAGGTCAGTGAACCACATTTTAAAGGCGTTTGATGATAAGAAGTACCGCAGTGGAGTTTTTGTGGACGTGCAGGAAGCCTTTGACAGAGTATGGCACGCTGATCTTTTAGCGAAAATCAAGGCTATCTTTCCATCCCCTTTCTTCTTGCTGTCTTACTTACTTGGAAGACCGTTATTTTCAAGTGAAAGTGCAAGAGAAGCTCACAATTGTCCATTCCGTGAGAGCCGGAAGGAAGTGTGCTGTACTCCTTGCTTACTGCCGATCTCCCTGTCCCTGATGAGGAAATATTGCCACCTGAGAAAGTCATATTGGCATCTTACACAGAGAATATGTTGCAACAGACGGCGATGGAATATTAAACTAAATGCAGGGAAGTGCATAATTGTGTGTTTCGAATTAAGAAAAAAATGCCGCCCCATATTTGGCTTAACAACATCGTCCTTGATCAGGCAAACGACGTCAAGTACCTAGGTGTGACGCTGAATAAGAGGCTTACATTTGCACGACATGTCCTTAATTTAATATCAAGATGTCGCCTCAGACTAAGGGAGCTCTTTTGGATGCTCAATAGAAGGAGTAAGCTATCCTTACACAGCAAGCAATCAGTTTACAACTGTGCTGTCTCCTATTTGGAGATATGCGATACAAATATGGGGCATCGCAGCCAAAACACACAGGCAGCGAATCCAAAAGCTGCAAAATGGAATAATAATTTGTACAGTTTGGAGATTATGATATGGCTATAGGAAATACCGACACCTGATTCCTATCAAATAAAATAATTATGTATAAATGAAATTTTTAAAGTCTATGTTGACTGAAATAAACATGTTTTTTACACAAAAAGGCATATGTTGTTGTTGGGTAGATACTTGTCTACCCCAAAGTGTGAAGCAACACGCCTATAAGTACATATATGTGAATCGGGCATCCATAAGAAACATGTTTTTCATACATAAACCCATGAGAGGCGGTTGGTTCACGTAAGGACTACCCAAAAATGATTGTGACAAATACTTTCTGCTTAGGGAAATTTCAACACAGGTAACACTGCCCTGTATGGGTTTTGCGAATCAAATGAAACATAATTTTTCGAATTGATTTATTGTGCTGAACAAAAATCCCATCGCGACCCGTTTTCGAGAAAATAGAGCTTTTCGGGATTTTTGAAATATTGCATAGGTAAATCCTGACGTGCTACAAATTAAGGTCTAACTGATATCAGAAATATAAGGCTAAGCCATGCCCTTTTAGCTAAACAATTCGCAAATACCTTTAGAGCAGGGTGTGTTTATATCTAGGAGCGCCAGGAAAATTTTAAACGGGAACATAAAAATTTTAAGTTTAGAATACTTCAATAAAACACATTATTGGTTTTCGGGATCACCATTTTGATTCCTCCATTTCGATTTTTGAAATCTGATTTCAAATGCGTAACCATTGAACCCGAAAACACGTTTTTTGAAAAATTTTGAATTTTTAATTTGTTGTGTCCATCATATTGGATCCTTCATTTTGAATTTTGAAATCTGATTTCAGGTTCGTAAGCAGCGATCTCGAAAACTCCCAAAGCCTGAAGATTTATTTACATTTCAATGTACCGAATTTTGAATAATGGTTTCAACCCCTATTTTGCCATAAATGTGACACGATGGGAAATTTTTGAGCCCGATTTCTTAATCAGACTGACACATATAATTCGGTTCTAATAATCGCAGATCAAGAATATATAACTTATCGGTTAAATTTTGGTTTGTATTTTTTATCCATGATTATATCAATGAAATTTTCTACACCACCACTCTTCGCGAGACACTGATATAACCTAACCTGGAGACCGTAAGATGGATTTAATTATGCTTTTATATAATATTTTATTTTAGATTGACTTCCGGTTTATAAATCTGTAAAATTGTTGGCATTTCTCTCTTTTTTGTTTTTCTTTTTATACCAGTTAATTGTAGTATTTAGTATATCTTGAAGATTTCCAGAAGCTATAGATAATCATCATTATGTGCAGAGAGCGAGATTGTGTCATCTGAAAAAATTAATATCTTGAACAAGAGCTCGTCCGCGTGTGATATATCTTCATTGAAAAGTACATATAAAAGAGTTCCATATTAATTTTCGTAATCCAAATTGTTTCCCAAAGCTGTCAGGTAATGCCATAGCTTTTGCTACCTTCCACGTCTTTAGATATTATGTGGGTCTTATTATAGCATTAAACAAATTTCGAAAAATATTGTATAGTATCCTTGTTTCAGTTGTCATATCACAATTCTTTGATTTAGAAATGTCAACATTTTTCTAATCTCGCTAGCAAAGGGAGAAATAAGTAGCTTAGTTTGGGTTCAGATGGGTTTCTTGTTAATATTTTGAATAAAGTTGCTTGATTAAGCTTCTTTTAGTCTTCGGTACATCTTGTAGCTGCCAGATTTTTTGAAGTTAATTCACTACCTGCGCGGAGGAGTCTGCCTAACCTAATTTTAACGCGCCTTTATGCTTTCGAGGACTAGGCCAAATATAGAAAGATCTGTATTAACCCATGGAAGTTTTAGTACTTAGGATAAATGATTGTCTAGTAGAGTTTCTGCGTCAAAAAGTTTAATCTACTTATCTAAAAAAATTCCAGAAGCCTACTCAAAACCTACTAATTATAAAACTACTCTATATGTATATCCATTATATATAATGGAAATTCCAGCTTGGGTTGCAGCGATGAATAGAAATGCATATAATAATTTGCAGTAATTATCATTTCGATTGTCTGTATCTGATATATATATATCTGATCAGGATAAACGTAAGAAACCGGTTAAGAAAGGTAAAATACACAATAAAGTTTGTGTGTCTGTTCAATCTACGTGTCTAGAACTCAGTAGCTTTTGAAGCTAGAGATATATATATAAATCTTGACTTAAACATGAACAAAATTAACATTCAACGTACCATATCCCATTACTTTTTAAAATAAAAAATTCAATTAGAAAGTATTTCAAGCTAAATATTTAATATTATTTAAAAACTGCTCAAAAGTTAACAAACTTCCCTCGTATGTGCAACAAAAGTGTCACACGAAATTTGTCGTCGGGACAATGAATCGTTTTTGGCGCTGTTTGCAATTTTTATTATTTTTTTTCCGGGGCTTCACTTTGCACAGCGAGAGCTCATTTTTTCTGCATTTTCTTCGGCTTGACTGCATTCAACTGCTGCTGGCTATGACGACAAGGACATAAAGGACATTGGAAAAATTTTTCAAAAACTTTTTCCATGTTTGCTTGAGTTTGACTGCATTGGTTGGGTATATAATTTTTTCTTTCTTTCTTTTTTTTATTTTTTTGAGGTTTGTCATTGTTTTTAGCGAAAAGTTACAATAAACTTTTCGAATTTCCAGAGTTTTGATTGCACACATGTGTACTACTTGTATGATCTGAGTATTATGTTTGGAAAATATTCAACATTTGAAAAAAATAATACATATTGTAAGATTTAATATGGCAGTGTGTTGAATTTTGCTGGAAAATACGGTTTTAAATGGTTAAGAACGTTGGTTTAGCGTTACTCCATAGAAATCATTGGAATAATTGAATTCTTTGATAAATATTTTTCTTTTGAGTTTTAAAGTCTTTATATAAAAAATATGAACCATCGGACTCCTAGAGTAGCTGACTGCATAAAATATTATTGGTAAAATATCAATATGTTGCGTCTGGGAAATTGAATAAGTTATTTTAGCTTCACCTCCAAAATAGTATTAAAATTTTCGATATTTAAGTCACACTACGGATGGTTAAGAACTTCAGGAGGTTAAGAACAAGAGGTTGATGCAAATTACTATCCATTATCAAAAATTGTTTTTTTAATGAAGCGTAGACCTCATTCAGAGATATCGAATTTGAATTGAATGTTCCTCTAATTATAATCCAGAGAAAAATTAAAATAAATGGTTTAGATTATTCTCCAATAAAGTGCAAGACGTATATCTGTCCATAATTTCTGTGCGCGCTGACACCAGTTGTTGTGAATTCCAACTGATTATTCTAGCGTGTGCCCGTTCATCCATTATTACGTTGTCCACCTATTAAGGTTGAGCCCCCATATAAATGATGTGTGCTGGATCACCGAATGCCCAATGTAGTAAATTGCATTTTATAGACTATGATTCAATCACGTCCATACTGACCTGAACTTTTGTAGTCTTGTTTATATCATTTTTCGTAACTCGCAAGAGGAATCAACTTTTTATTTGCTTAATAATATCAGAATAGCATCAATAAGCAAGCGTGTTTCTTCGTCTGATTTCCAGGTTAACATTGTTGTTAACTGAACAAAAGTAGACAAAGTTTAAAGTTACCAGTCATAATAGACGGTTTAAGACATGATAACAGCATTCGACCAGATACTGAAACTGTCCTATAATTGCATACTTATATGGATTCGGCTTCTTTATAATCGAAACGATCTCATTTTAGTCTGGTTGCTCCACAGTAAAGATATAAATAAGGCATCGCTTCTCTATTAGCAGCAACGCCCCCAACTTGGACATAAATAGTACCCCTTCATATATTTAGTGCTTCCTGAATTGAATTAAATTTTTATCTTTAAATCCTTCGGCCAGACGCTTGAGCTTTTAATAGCATTCATTTCTATCGTAAATCTTTTTATCATATCTTCAAGGGGACGCCTGCTGCTTGGTCCTTTGACATGGAAATATTTTTTCTCCACTTCTCTCAATATTATTATACAACATTCTCTAAAACTTCGCATTGTTTTCGACCGCAGTTGCTTTTGATCCTTTAAAAGATTGGGTCGATATGTCTCCATGGAGAGGTTGATATATCTCCATGGAGGGGATCATATGGCACCACTGTTCTTCTCCATCTTGAGAGATCGGGGAGGTTTCGCGGATCTGTTGGGTTAGTCTGGCTTTAAATCATATATAGATGTTCCAAAAGAGTTGACCATTGAGGCTAAGTTGTAACTAGACAAGTTAGCCAAAAAGGATACAAACGAGGATCTTAAATATGTTGTTAAAATATTCGACCAAAGTCATACAAGAAAGCACCAGGTTGACTATATTGTGAAACATTAGTTTTATTTCGAAGATAGTCCTATTGAAATGGATATGCCTTAGAATGCCCAGAATCGTGAATCGAAGATTTTAAAGCAAACAACTGAACAAAATTCAGAGGTTAGCATAGAAAAATATACCAGGAGTCATGCTTATCTGTCATCACACCTCATTAAAAATACTTTTAAATCGATTATAGATGCACCTTCACCTCCAACAACAGGCAGATAGAGCCATTCTGAAGATTGAAAGACAATTGCGAAATTATTCGAAAGTATTATGCTTTTAATTTAAATGTGATGAAGTCTAAGTTTGACTTTTTCTGTCTAGAAATCCCATAGAAGAACTATCTTTTTGCCAGATAACTGTTCACATAGTTATACCGGGGAATAAGTAGGTTAATAATATTACAAGGCTGGTGACAGAAACTGACTTTAATTGTTTTGAAAACTTGTATAGACTTTTACCAGGTCACCCAGAATGCTAGTAAAAGAAGAAAATAACCAAACAAGAGATATGTTTTGGAAGAACTGTGTCAATGATGAAAAACCTGCAATAGAATCAATAGAAAGAAAAAACAAACAATCGAATGAACAATTATTAGCAGTATTTAAATTCATGGTTCTCAACACGATAGGGAAATACTTAAAGCGTTCTCCTACAGTATTTGAATGTCATGAATGATCTAACAGATATATTTGCAGTTTAGGTTTAATCCCTATTGAAGATCTTAGCGCAAGTAAGCGAACTCCAGCAGCTTAGGACAGAGTTTAAAGGTTTTACAAAACAGTACATGGTACCAATCTGATAACTCCAACATTGAACGGTGGTAAGTTAACTCAGCAAAAAAGGGAAAGCGACAATTGCACTGCAATTGTAAATAGACATAAAATAGATGTTCTCTCTTGCAAATGTATTTTGAATTAATGCTTGTTTATTCAAACTCTGCCTTCTGGTTTGTTGGTCAGAGCTAGAAAATAATACAATCAGCAACTTATGCAGTAAGCAGAGTTAAGCACCACAGTGACAGATGCACTAAAATTTCACTTCATCATTCATTAGATCTAGTAGGGAACGAAATTTCATCTATTGTCGCTATAAGGCTTAAATGAAGCAACTCATGAAAAGGCGCTCATGTGGATCATTCAATGATACTGAACTACAGTAAGGATATACCACAAAAGACTGATTACTTTGTTTTAAAACTAATTATTTATTAAAGCAATGGTGCCCAAATAAACTTCCGAACTGAATGGCATAAACAAAAACAAGTAAGGAAATACAGTCGGGCGTAACCGACTGTAAGAGGCCCTGTACCAGTTCAGGCCGCCTAACAAACATATTAAATGTTTCCCGAGCTTATGACCAAACACATGACCAATTCTCACTGCGCGAATATGAATGAAAAGAAATGGGAGGTCGTTAAAATTCAATTGCTTATAAAATCGCCATTTATTATCCGATTTTGATGAACTTTTTGGATTTTGGCTTAGAAGGACGTTAACTTTATACTGGTGTGCTCAATTTTTTTTGTGCCGAAGAAATTTTTACCCTAAGGGGTGATTTTATGGGGAAGGGGGGGAGGGGCAAAATTTTAAAAGAAACTTGTGAAATTCCGGAGCAGTCCTAGTCCTAGTGCAAAAAACACGAAGTCTCTATCTATTACCGTTTCCGAGATCCTTTCGTTCATACAGACGGACAGACGCACGGACAGACGGACATGGCTATATCGACTCCTCTATCACTCCTGACCATAATGGGGGTAACTTTGGGGGGTCTCCGACAATTAGTTCTTCCTGTTACATACATTTGCACAAAACCAATAGGCTCTTGTACCTTCGGTACAGACCAATGAAATCGGAGGAGTTGTATATACAAGGTGGGGTGAAAAGTAAAATCCTTGACCGCCAGAATGAGCTGCATAGTAAAAAAGATTATGGCGCCTTATATTCCTTTTTTAGGCAGACGAAAAAACGATTTTCGTTCTCTTATAAAGCATTATTTTTTAAGAGGCAAAATGGCAAAAGTATCAAAGGAAGAATTGGACAAATGTAATGAGGCTAATGCTTCTTCAGATTACACCGTGAAATATTGATTTCGAGAGTTTCGTTGTGGCCGAACCTTAACTGCCGACCAAGCCCGCAGCGAAAGACCCTTCTATGCGGTTACACGGAAAATGTCAAATAAATACATGAAAAATTCATGGGTGAGATTTGGCATATGAAAAAATTATCCTGCCGATAGGTGCCGCGTATGCTGACTCCTGACCAAAAAATACGAACGCGATTGCACTTTGAAAGAGTGTTTGGTCATGCTGATGCAGAATCGGGTAGATTATTGGCGTCGATTGGTTACTGTTGATACATTGCCCGGTCTATTGCTGAGTGCTACGAAGCAGCCGATGGAGGCTCAATGGTTTGGAAAGGTCATGGCGTCCGTTTTCTTGGATTATCATGGCATAATCATCGTGGACTTCCTCGAAAAAGGAAAAACCATCAACAGCGTGTATAACTATGCATTATTGGAGCGATTAAAGGCCGTAATTGCTACGAAACGGCTCACATAAAGCAAAACGAAGCTCACAAGAGCTTCGCAACAATGACTAAAATCAACGATTTAGGGCTCCAATTGCTTCCTTAATCGCCAGATTTGACTCCCACAGACTAATATCTCTTCCCAAACCTTACAAAATGGCTCATCAATGAACAATTCAGCTCGCGTGAGAAGATCATTGACGCCGAGGAGGAATATTTTGCGGACCTTCCAGAAAATTACTTTTCGGACTTGATTAAAAAGTTGGAAAATCGCTAGAATAAGTGTATCGATCTAAATTAAATTGATTAAAATTAAAGAAAATGTATAAAAAAAAAACATTTTTTTTCATTCCCAAGGATGTTCAGCTTAAAAAGAGCCTAGATTTCGATACTTATAGATGTCATAGTCTTATACTGCTTGATTTTCAGACATGTTAACGACCTATGGAGATGCACGCGCATGGTACATGAACTTTTAGAAATCTCCGAAGTTGAACTCGAAAATATAGTAAAATTTATTAAACCGTTCCAGTGATGAAAGAGATATATTGGTCTATGTTTTGATAGCTTCTGCCACCTGTCACTCGACCTTAACTTCTTAGAGCAAACAAAATGTTTCATATAATTGCTGTAGGCGGTAAAAGTGAAATATGTTAATATTGTACGCGACAATTCTTATATGCACTCGATTTATTAACAAAATTACATTTTCTATGACAACCCACTGCTACTAATTATTTTTCCATGCAACCCATTCTACGTAACTGCTTCAACTCCCTTAAAAATTAAATATAGACAATGTTCTGCATGGAATTATCGTTGTGACCACAAACATTTACAAACATTATTTTTGTCATTACTATTATTGCAATTCTTGGTTGTAGGTTGTTGGAAGAGTATTTACCATTGTTATTTTCGTGTCACAATGATAAATGAGCCACGAGTGAGGGAAGAAAATACAAAACAAAATAAATACTCGTACAATACTCGCCTTTTGGTAAATTCAATGAATTATTTTTATCTTTGAGGCTATTTTATAGTGTCAGAACTTAAATTAAATGTTGTTGCATTGGTATACATAGAAGTGGGTAGAGTGGATAGAGTGGGTATGTAATTGTTTGAAGTGTAAGACAGATGTTTGGGCTGTGTAGTTGATTATGTGCATAAAATTGCTTTTAGTTATAAAAAAAAAAAAGAAAAAATATGCTTTTAAAAATAGACAAATAAAATGTATAAATTAAAATTAAGAATTCTTACGCGTGAGAATTTATAGATGGAACAATACTTTCAAAGACAAGAAATACTATAAATAGATATATTTTATAGCGAGGCTATTTGATGGTTGAGAGAAAAATGAAAAGAAAGAGGGAGAATGTATCAGACATGCAGTTAAAGCAGGAAAATAAAACCAAATTTGCTGCTTTTCTCTTTCTTTTCTCTGCCTCTTGCTTAATATCTTCAATACATAAAGTTAAAATCTGCAAACTTTATTGTAATTATTTGAGGAAGCCAAGACTTTAATATAAAAATTCAAAATGCTTGACATCACCTACACTTTTTATTTTTTCTATCACTCTAACACAATTATTCCAACAATAAGTTTTCTTTGATTGCATTCCGAAACGCTTCGCCCTTATCATTGTAGACCGATCTATTAAACACTAAAGTGTTTAATCAAACAATCTGGACATAGTTTTTATGACTGCTTAACTTTCAATATCTCTTCGCCAACATACTCCCAACGGTATTTGAAGTGGATTGGAATACACATATGTATAGTACATATATAGCCTTATATGGAGAGATAATGTTTTTATGTTGTTGTCGTATATACTCGTATTTTAATAGCTTTAAATGTAACTAGCTATAAAAGCTAGAAGAGGACCATAAAACTACACACAAAACATGACAATGGATAAAAATTCGACAAGGTAAAATGAAAAAAAAAAATAGAAAAGAAAAACTTGAATGACAAAAGCCAAACAAATATTTACGCATAAAAGACGCATTATCCTGCAACAAGGATAACAAACAAAACGAAACAGATAGTAATGAGACACTAAAACACTATGAATAGTGGACTTTATGTGGTCATTAAAAATGTAGCAGAAGGAGTTGCAGCATATAAAAAAGGACATAAACTGGCTAAGCCGAAATACGTTGTTGTTGTTGTTTGTTCGAAATGTATAGCATAGTAAATTTTAATTAAATATTTATTGTTAGAACTTTTGCAAAATTTAAAAAGCATTGAAAGCTTTAAGGCATAACATTGAAGTGGAAAACTTCAAACTTAGTCGCAAACATCTTCATCAATCATAGCCATGAACAAGCAGACAAGACTGACACTGAATTGGGGTTTGCTCGCTGAAAATGAAAGAAAAAAAAAAATTAAAAGAAAGAAAAAAAAAAAACATGGAGTTGACGTTTCATCATCA
Organism: Leucophenga maculata; assembly: GCA_035044805.1. NCBI lineage: Eukaryota > Metazoa > Arthropoda > Insecta > Diptera > Drosophilidae > Leucophenga > Leucophenga maculata. The sequence continues at coordinate 525,200 of JAWNNP010000102.1, read as the reverse complement.
TCCTCGTCGATGACGGCGTCAGTATACTAGCTTAATGCGTCGCCACCCCACTGCCGCATTTTATCTCGCTCTTTCGCTGTCTAGTATTGCTCCTGTCATCCCGTTTAACAAATGAAAGAATGTCTGCATCACCATTCAGTTTGTGTTTACTAAACAAGGATTTCGGGCGTCTAAAATCCGTCGTTCCTGTTTGTTGTCCTATTTTTCTGGTGTGATTCTTTTAAGTGACTTTTTTTTCTCTGTATTTCCTTAAAGTAAAAAAAATGAATGGAGTTTTGTTAGAACTGTGGAATTTTTATACCCTACATATATTAGTTTTATTTAACTTAAAGCGTAATACAGACTAAAAGAAAGTTAGACAGTTGGAATAAATATATTTTAGAGGGTTTATGATATTTTTTAGGAAAGCAACCTCTGAGAAATAATACATTGCAATTTTTTTGATAACTTTCTACTTGTGTAAGGCTCCATAAAACCTATTTTTAATTAGTTTAAAATTGTTTTTTTTATATTTTGTTTCTACTTTTTTCTTATTTATTGTATCTCCTTTTCTTAGGACTAACAATAATTAACAATAAACTCTTAAATCTAAACTTATAATATGTACAAGCCATCCAGATGGAGGCCAGTAATTTACAGCGGCTCTAAGAATTTATCACTGAGCTTGGGAGGTAATTTCTCCTGAGTCGCGTTGTGTTGTGAGCGGGTTTGGGTGATAATCGAGTTTTTGAGAATAATTTCGCTTTGTTCGAGCTATTTCAGACTGCAAAGTTGGGATATTCAGATCTCTGTGAATAGGAATATTCAATCGTTTTGAATGTACCATGGTGCACCAGTTATTGTTCTAAGAATTTTAGATTGAGCTCTTTGAATTAATTCCACAATACTGTCGCTTGAATTGCCCCATAGCTGGGATCCGTATGTTCAAATAGGCTTAATTACTGTGTTATAAAGCAACACCTTGTAATCCAGATTTAATGGTGTTCGTGAATTAATAAATCAGTGTAGGGACTCGGCCTTCAGCTTAATTTGTGTTTTCTTCGCTCCAATCTGTTTACGGTATATGAGTCGTCTTTCGAGATGCATGCCGAGATGCATGACCTCATTGGCCTGTGGGATCGTAATATTGTTCAGAGTAGGGCGTGACTTTTATCCGCCAGTTGCCCAGCCACACTTCGAGATGGGTGAGGTGATCTGCAAGTCAACTTGTTGCTTGTATTGGGCATCGGGACCTGCTTAATATTGCAGTATCGTCAGCAAATGTTGATGTTGTAAGGTTGTGGTTATCTGATGTGTATAGCACGTATAGCATTGGGCCGAGTACGCTATCTTGGGGCACAACAGCTTTGATTTCCGACTCTACTGTTAGAAAATCATTTTGTCGCACAACGAAGGTTCTTTCGCTGAGATAGGACTCAAGAACCTTGTGAGTATTTTGTGGAAGCAATACATTAATTTTGTACTTAAGCCCCTCGAGCCAAACTCATCATTTTTTGAGAAATAAGGTTTAGTAGATTTTTTATGATGTTTTTTACTTCATGTGTGTATGTTCGGACAGGTGCTGAATAGTTCCTATTCGGATATGAAGGAAGAGCGAAAACGTTTGTCGACGGGCTTGGCTGAAAGAAATTTCTAAGATGAGCTGCAAAAATGTTAGCCTTTTCTGCATCACTGCGAGCCCATTTGCTAGTATTATCTCTAAAGGGTTTAGATGCCTCAGCGGGTGGCTGAATAGTAGCGTGAGCTTTCCATAACGGAAATATACCGTTTTTTGGTGAGAGGCATTCGATGTAACGTCTCTGGGCGAGCTTACCTTCAATTTTGATTGCCGTGGTTAGCTCACAAGTAGCTGTTTTCAGCCTTAATTTTACAGCTGGAGATCTCAAGTTTTTTTGCAACCAGATGTGACTATTTGTTATGCTATGATTTGTCGTTGGAGGTGAATTAAGTTGTGGTGTAGAGTGTTTTGCTGCAGCAGCGAAAATTGAGTTAAGGGCACTGACAGAGTTGTCTATATCCATTTCGCAGTTGATTCCAGGGTTGAGTTCAATGTGGCTGCTTATATATTTTTTATATTTTAGGCAATTCGTATTGTAAGCGGTGAGAAAACTGGAGTTTCGTTTGTATTGTGGGTATTCCAATAGATTAAAAGTTATAGGAGGATTCTGCAGAAATTAATCTGGTTGAGATTTTTCGTGCAAATGCAAAGTTTATAAGATCCGGTATTTTCATTGGATCTGTTGGCCAGTATGTGGGACTGGGCATTTTTATTATATAAATTTTTTTTTTAAATATTGACTTCAATTGCATGTTGGAGGAAAAAGTATTAAAGCTTTCGATGTACCAAAATTAACGTTTTCTGTTATTTTTTTTTTTATTAATTTTTGAGATATCTGGCTGAAATCCAAAACAGAGATTTTCTTATTATTCTGGCGACAGTCCATTGTAGGGTTATTACGTTTTAGTAATTTTCTTATTCCTAGATTGCGATGTGTATGTACGATTTGGAATTTCGTCTGAAGCGCATTATAGGTTCAGTTCCATCATCATTAATGAAGGCTTTATATATACTTTCAGTTGGACCAGATGAGTCTTTCTAAAGTGCATATAAAAGACTAAAACTCGAAAGAAACCTATCCATTAATTCGGTTCGAAGACCCGAAAACCTTTGTTTCAATCGTGCATATGTGAACTAGAATTCGAAATGGCATCACGTGGTCTTTTCAGAAGAAACAAAATTAATTTGGTAGGCTCTTAGCCATAGAAATCTTCCAAATTAAATTTTCCATGATATCCGCAAAGAAACAGCATAACAGAGTTGCAGGTGTCATGGTACCCGCAAACCACAATTTTGGACAACCTAAGTAGCATTGCTATGTATTGAAACATGTAACGTTCCATACTTACATGTAACTTTTTTAGACGTCTACCGTAGATTTATCAATTTGATAATGCGCCAATACATATTTATATTCCATTTATATAGCGAGTGGAGTTATTAAGCTGGCAGCCCTAATCACTAGATTTGAAGATTAGTAACAATGTTTTGAGATAGTTGACATGTGAAGTAGCTTGGAGCTCCACTTCGCAAGGTTATTTGGCCAATTTGTATGCATTCTTTCTAACCCATTCCATATAGATGCAATATGTATGTAACATGGCCTCATTCTATTGGAACTACCAGTCATCCCAGATCTGCATTCACATTTTATCGACATTTGGATACCGTTCGCCTCGTGTAACTGAAGACCTAAACAACGTAGAAATTCATCTATAATTTTTATTAAATGAGTAAATGAATTCCATTTTATTTTTCTTATAAAATTTTGCTCTGACATGAACCAATTCGAGATGATAGGACAAGGAACAGAAAGAATTTTCGATATGTTGATAAGTTGGTTCAAAATGATGAAGATTTTAAGGGAAACAGTTGACAATGTATTGGCAAAGCCGTTGTGGTGTAGAGATAGGGGATCAAGGGCTGACACCTTTCGAGCCTTTTAGTAGTCGAACTATTATCAAATAGGTTGATGGCAAGGCTAGGAGCTCGCTGCATAGCCTGAGAGGTGTCCTTCGTCCGATCAGCCCATAAATGCTTTTTTAGCCATTCATTGAGTAAAGTCCTTTTAGTGAGAAGATGAGAACGCCATGTTCCCCTTCTATTCAGCACCATGCCCAGATTCTTGGCTGTAACGTTGCTTGGAATGACTACTCCGACTTGGGAACAGGCTCATTTTCTTAGCACGAAAGTCGATTCAATCAGAATTCTTGAGGTTCACCACAATGTTCCACCTCTTAAACGAAGTAAAGGTGATGTCGAGCTGCCTATGAAGGATGGCCGAAGCCACATATGGGGAAACGTTGGATGCCTGGAAAGCCGTGTCGTCGGCATACGTAGCGGCCAGCAGCTTATCTTCTTCGATGATCGGCAGAGCGTATAAAGGGCGGGTCTAACTACGCTTCCCTGGTGAGCTCTGGCTCTGATTATATTATTTCAGAACTTTCTACCCCACATCTTACAAAGAAGTTCCTGCGCTCAAGGTAGGACCTAAAGAAGAGATAGTACGGTGCTGGCACATTTACCTTTAGCGTGTAGAGCAGGCCGGCATGCCTCCAGTATCCTGTCGACTAGTGTATGACATTGTTCGGACGTGCCATGGCATTCTCTGAAGCCAAACTGATTATAAGGGATCGAAACAACCTCTACCAGTATTGGTTGAATGAGGATTATTTCGGCACATTTCCACTGGGTGGGAAAATGGCCTGACTGGAACCATTTTTTAATGATCTTAATGAATAACTGAATTCCATTCGGAGGCAAGGCTTTAATGGCAGGGACATCAAGATTGTCGTAGCCAGGTGACTTGGATGCTTTTAGTTTGCCAATTTCACAGATCTCTTCAACCGTCTCCACTGCAGGAATAGCTAGTTTCAATTGGCAGGGTACGTCTAGAAAGTTGAGTTTCCTCTGGCTCGAGTTGGGAGCATCTTTCAAAGGGTGAGAATGTTTCGCGACTGTAAAGGGCTAATCAAAGTTGCCATATTTGCAGTCTCTAATATTTATAGGTGCTGAGATATACCTTTCCAAATATCCAGTTAGACAATTCAATTGGCGTAAAATTAGGACAGCGCATTTTTCGTGTTGATGGATAATATTTTTTGTTAATATATCAAAAATTTAAGCATATAAATTTCCTTCTCATTAAATTACTTTAAATTAAAAAAAAAATATGGCTTGAGAGCAGTGGGCGATGGAAAACAGACTTAAGAAAATCATTCGCCTAGACATATAAACTTTATTAAACTTATGAAATGAAATTTTTCAATAAATGATTTATAGTCTATTAATAGTAGTCCCCTAAGCCCTATTAAGCCTATCTAAGCCCTATTAAGACGCCAAAGCTAGAATGAATGTTAAAATCGGAATGCGAACATTTTTAAGCCTATTTATTTATTATATATGTTGCGCGCATATTAAGTTCCTCTCAACCGTCTAAATTAATTCAACTAGTTTATAGGAAAACATAAAGAAATCAATCAATGGATAATTAGCTTCTCCATGCCTTACGTTCTTTTATATTGCAAACATTTATAAAAATGTGTAAAACTGCCAAACGAAATAATGCGAATAGGAAACATTGTTGAGCATAAAAAAAAAACACATTAATACGAAAAACATTTTTCTTACATTTAATTTTATGATATGCAAGAATATAATAAAACAAATATGTTTAAATTTCCGCCTTGCCGTATAATTTCCATAGAAATGTCCTTGGTACTACGAACGCGCACAGTAAACTAGGACATTCTAAAATATAACACACCACTTCGGTCCTTTGCATTCAATCGTAAACCGACGCAAATAGTAATAAAGACTTTTGCTTTATGACAATTTCAACAAGCAACCAGTCAGGCAAAACACTTTTGCGGCCATTTTTTTTTTATAGTTTCGATGTTGTTCGAGTATATTATCGAAGTTGCACGTTGGTCCCACGAGTATGGCGACCCAAGTTCCGTCATTCTAGCGTGTATATAAATTAAACAGTAGTTAACATAAGCTTACCCAATTACTAAAGTATCCTTTTTCATTATTTTATATACGAGTATTACGGCGGATTTATTACTGCGTTGACGGACGACGCCGTACATCGTCACCAAGTCAGATTATGCCTACATACGACGACAGCGCCGGCGGCAATTCTCCGGTAATAATATTTTTATCGGTCCTTTGTCATTTGTCATGTTAATTTAATGATTTTCGCTTTTTTTTTTTTCTTTTTGTTTTTGTTTTTTGTTACTTGTCATTTATTTTTCAGTTTAGTTCGGTACGGTCCGGCAAAAATGTGTGCAAAAGGCGACTTTTCCATTTAGACAATTTTCCATTTGCCTTCGAGCTTTACTAGACGCAACTCAACTCAAATCAACTCGACTCGACTTTTATGTTTTAATGACGACGCGCGTTTTAAGTGCTTCGTGTTTAGTTTATGTCGGAAAATGCAGCCCAACCAACCACCACCCACCACCCACATGCGCACACTCCAAACACACTCCATACGTACGAACGCCCACGTTGTTATATAATAAATCCAGAATTACGGCCTATCGGAGTTGTCAACTTGGCGCTCATGTTCCTGCTCGACTACAAGGCAAAAGTTGTTAAAAAATTAATGACCCTAAAATTTTTGTTGATGCGTGAGTCGCATTATTCTATATTTTTGTGACTTTGTTGTTGTTGTTGTTGCTGGTTCTGTTGCTGCCAGCCTGTCTAGATCCTTTGGATGATTAGCGGCTGCCGGGCAGCTTCATAGATAAGCGCTTTCGACCACGGTTCGTTTTGTTGTATAGAAGTTGGACATGCTTTCACTTTTTCTTCCCTCTGCTCGGATGTTTCAATGTGCAATAAAGATTACAATTATTTGTACAAAAAGGTTCATTATTACAGGTGTAAAACGGACTTGAATTATGGTAGGGGATTATTTATGCGTGGGCAACTCAGTAAGTCAGTAAAAATGTAGTCAATGTGGAGTACACTTGTACTTAGTAGTAATCTGAGAGTAAACGTTGTAGGTTATATAACTCCTAATTGATTTCTATTGTTCAGCTCGGTTTAAAGTTTGGAACAAGCGGTTAACATTGATCAACACTACGACTCTGTTCATCAGCCGATTAGCACATAGTAGATATATCAATTTGAGACGATTTCATGATAGAAACTCGAAAAAAATTAAAATAGATAAAAAGTTTTTATACATTTCTCACTTTTTTGGAACAAAAAAATTAATGGTCAATAAAATAAACATCCTTTAATGAACCATTGTGTTAATCTACCCATTCAAAGCTAATATTAAGACCTGCTATACAAGGTTTGTTCAAAGTAATCTCCCTCCGACTGAATACACTTATTAGCTCACTGGCCGGATTGACCTTTATGACGTCGGTGCACGCCTTTTGAATGGCCTCCACATAAGCAAAGCGCAGTCCATTCATGGATAATTTTAGCTGGCCGGACCAAAAAAAGTCACATGGTGCCAAATAAGGCGAATACGGCGAGTGGTTGATGGTCAAAAAATCGGTCACAAGTTTCGATCCATGAGATGGCGCATTATCGTGCAACTACCGCCAACTGCCTTCTTCGCGATATTTTGACCGAATACGACGGAGCACGGAGCGTCTCATAGCACCTAGATAAAATGGCCCATTATTTGTTTGGCCCGACGGAACGAACTCTTGGTAAATAATGCCCTTCGAATCGTAGAAACAAGTCTTCATTTTTGACTTTTCACCGGGCGGCTTACATTCGGTACTTTAACGCTTGGTTCCGGGGTCGTATTGATAAACCCTATGTCTCGTCACCAGTAACAATATTTAAAGGAAGTTTGTCGCTTCCTCTGATGTAATTTTTTTCGTATTGAACACAAAGTCGTTAATTTCTGCACCAACACCTTCGTCATCGTCTTCACTTGTCTTCTTTTAAAGCAGTAGGATTTGTATTACATACGGCAACCTATTGTTCGATCTCAGAGTGATGCACTTGTTCTCTTTTCTATTATTATATGCTTCATCAACTAGTTGTAAACGTGACGCAGAAAAACGATTGACATCTTCACTATCCCAGTCTGATGATGTTTCGAACAGCTTTTAAATAGAAGTTTCAATTTAGAAAATTCCATGCACTATCTAAGAAGCATTTTTTAGATTAATGTTCCGCAGAGACTCTTCAAAAGTTTGTTCATAACTGACAATGGGTTTCGGCTTCGTATGCCTAATAACAATCTGATTCGGATTTTATTGGCAAGGTGCAATTTGGAGGCAAGAACATCGCTGATATTTGACGGCTCTTTAACTCGCCTTATTTTGATAAGCATCAAGGGTTTTAACATAAAATGTGCATACCTCTGGAATTTTAAGCAAAGACAATGTCCTCCACGTACTTTTCTTCTCTTGTAGACAAAAGGAATATTAGTAAATTTTCTTATGAATATGGGTTCGTGGATAACCATTAATTTTACTTTATAGATATCAGCAGCAATAGTGCAAGTGAAAAAAGATAATATATCTTTGATAATTGTATGATCTAGACTCCGTTGGAAGTACCACCACGTGGTTTTTTTTGGATTTTGGCATAAAATAACTTGGCTTTTTCAGCTAAGCTATGTGCACACCCACTGGTAATGTGTCTAAGATTCAATGTCATATATCTGTGAAACACCTGCCAGAGACGCTGTTAGAGAACTTCTACCCTATGTGTGAACACACAAAGCAGAGCATATGGCAGCTCTGTGCCAGTGTAAAAGCATATGACCATCATTTTGTCATGTATACTAATTATATAAAGAGGAAAGATTTGTATTTTTGTGTGTATGTTTGTAATGAGTAAACTCAAAAACTACTGTGTCGATTTCATAAATTCTTTAACCATTGGGAAGTTACATTCACCCTGAGTAACATAGGCAAAGTTTGGTTAAAATCGGAGGGGGCTATGCCCAACCCCCCATACAAGTGATAAACAAAATTCAACACATCTTTGCATCCATTTGAGGTACGGCGACGAAATTTAGTATACATGTTAATAGGATCGGGAAAACTAATCTTGTTAAGTTCATTCAAGGTGCATATCCTCATATCATGATCCTTATATCGTTTGCGGGGGTCGTCATCACAGGGTTCCTTCCGAGATTTCCTATTCGTATTCATTGGGGGTTTATTTTTTAAAGTGGCTGGTCCCAAGCCCAGCGCACAAACCCCTTATTAATAAGAGAGGGGGATATCTTGAGCGTTTTTCTCCGGATTCACATTGTACTCCTAATAATATCAGCTATCGGGCAGTGAAAATCCCTCCAAAGTCATTCAGCCTCAAATGGATGCAAAGATTTGATAAATATTTTCAGAACTTAAGAAGTCTACCAAATCCCATTAACATGTATACCAACCCAGTACCTCAAATTGCTGCAAAGAAATGATGAATTTTGTTTATGGCTTATATAGGAGCGGGGCATCGCCCTTACTGATTTTCATTACTTCTCCCGACTCCAATAACATACAAAATTTCATCTTTGTGCTTCAAATCGATTCGAAGATATGTTAAATTTATTGTTGTTGTTGTTAATTTAGTTAGAAATTCCCTAAAGGTCCAAATTTGTCCACTAAAAGGGATAGCCCCACATAAAAATTAGAGTCGATGCATGAATATAAAGAACTTGGACACCGTAAAAGGAAATAATTTTGAATGTTTAATCACTCTTTTCCGTCTTCAGACCCAACTAACCCATCTGAGTTTTTGAAGGAAAAAATGTCTTTAGCTGTTGTTATTTTAGTTTAAAACGCCGAATTCAATGTATCTTAGTTTAATTAGAATATAATAGTTCATGTCAGACCACTAGAAGAGGTAGTTCCAATACAAATTCTTCATACTTCATGGGAATTTCTAAGCCATTTTTTAGGCCCTGTACCGAAGGTACAAGAGCCTATTGGGTTTGTGCAAATGTATGTAACAGGTAGAAATAATGGTCGGAGACCCCCAAAGTTACCACCATTATGGTCAGGAATGAAAGAGGAGTCGATATAGCCATGTCCGTCTGTCCGTCCGTCCGTCTGTGTGAACGAAAGGTTCTCGGAAACGGTAATAGATAGAGACTTCGTGTTTTTTGCATTCGACTAGGACTGCTCCGGAATTTCACAAGTTTCTTTTAAAATTTTGCCCCTCCTCCCCCTTCCCCATAAAATCACCCCTTAGGGTAAAAATTACTTCGGCACAAAAAAAATAGAGCACACCAGTATAAAGTTAACGTCCTTCTTAGCCCAAATCAAAAAAGTTCATCAAAATCGGATAATAAATGACGATTTTATAAGCAATTGAATTTGAACGACCCCCCTTTTCTTTTCATTCATATTCGCGCACTGAGAAGTGGTCATGTGTTTGGTCATATGCTCGGGAAACATTCAATGTGTTTGTTAGGCGACCTGAACTGGTACAGGGCCTCTTACAGTCGGTTACGCCCGACTGAAATTTCCTTACTTGTTTTATTTTGGTTTACTTAATTTGAAACGGATTCAGATAGAAATATAAATCTTATACAAATTTAATGCTCATTAATTTTACAGGTTATGTCGAATTCGAGCACACTCGACTGGAGCGGCCTTTTCTTGTTTTTTACTAATTATGCCATTAGTTATAGTCCGTCCATTCGGTTGCCAGCTGAACATGATAACAAATTAAATCTGCAATTTTCCTACCTTTAAACTCAACTGAAGTGAAAATTCGATAGACTCCGCACTGTATCGCACTGAAATACAAAATACTCGTATTGTGCATATGCGACTACTATTCAATACAATGTATCTCATATCTTAAGCTTAATTGAAATTTAATCCAAACAACACGCAGCAAAACAAACACGAATTTCGAATTCAGTGTCTCAGACATAGTCGAACAGACAATCAAACCCACAAACGTGCAGAGTATCTCAGTGTCTTCGAGTGTATTTATCTAAAGCGTTCAAGATTAGAAACATTTGTGCCAGACAGACACTGCGCGCTGGCTGTGTACGAGAGTATCTCATGGATACACGGATGCTTGGACGCGTCGCATTAAAGCTGTGGTGCTGCTGTTTCTGTTTCTAATGCTTGGGAAAACTTTCATAAACAGCTACAAAACGGATTTCGCAGACAGTTGATGAAGCAAAAAAAAAAAAAATATTGAAAAAAAAAAAAAAATAGAAATAAAATGAAGTCGCCTGCAGTTGTTCTAACGATTGGCGACATGAAATAAATATATATACCATAGGTATATACTATACTATGCGAGTATCTTATGCCATTTTCGAGCGTGTCTCGCGAATCTCGGACAGCAATCAATTGCAAGTTCTCAGCTTCAACTTCAAAGTGGCTATTAATTTAAGTTAGACCAGCGCGTTGGCAATATTAACTACGAGTATTTATTCTTTCGATTGTAGAAGCTGCCACTTTTTTGTTGTTGTATTATTTTTTATTTATTTATTGCATGGAAAATAATCATGGCTCATGACATTTTCCAGTTTCGTTGTGTACTCAAGTATTTCTTTTTATTAATACCCTTTATAGACAGTATGAAAAATGTTGTAGCAGTTTGGCAGACAGTTTGTAACACTTGGAAGAAGGTACGGGAGAAATTTATGGTATAAATTTTTCATCAACACGTTGTGATGAATAAAAGGGGACATATAAATCTTTATGGAATATATTTTTAGGATTCATGCTATAGCTTACACAAAATTTTTGGAGTTTTTACCTACATTAAAAAAACTATAAAAAACTCTGATTAAAGGGCAGGTTTATAATCTCTACCTCCCCTAAGGAAGGGAGTTGGCTCATAATAAATGTTATACGAAGAGGTAGTATGAGACCCTTAATATCCAAACTTGAAGGCTTTACGTCTTATTTTCTCCAAGTTCTCCAAGTTGCTTATATGACAGCTGGACAGACAGACATGTCTATATCGGCTCGATTTCTGACGATGATCGAGAATTTATATGCTATAAAGAGTCGCTACATTCTGCTTGTGGCATACATTTATACAAACTCAATATATCTTTTAATCCTCCAAGTACAGCGTATAAATATTCCATTTCTTATTGACTATTACGCCAACGTTCTCAGGGTAATATGGAGTAATTCTGATACCACTAAAAGGGGAAAGATGCTTTTAGAGTATCTTATTACTAACAATATAGTCATAGCTAGGAAAGGTAGTGGAGTTCACGGTTATAAAAACAAGTGTGCAGCAGATAGGCGAACTTATATTATCAATGTCGCACGTCTCAGAAACAGTTCAAGGTTGTTTGATCTGTAAAGAAACTCTATCTTTCCATAATTTCATTTCGAACACTGTTAAAGATCTGAGCTATAGAGTTGCCAAAATATTATAGATACAAAGAAGGAACGATTTTTAGAATATATAAATGAGGCAACAAAAAGAGGATGTACTAGGAACAGCAATGGTTCAACGAGCTCTCTCCAAGGGAAACATAAACAGTTATCAATCAAAACTGGAGATTCAACTAAGTAATTTCCAGAAACACCCTGTACCAAAGGTTTTGTGCAAATGTATGTAACAGGTAGAAATAATGGTCGGAGACCCGCCAAAGTTACCCACATTATGGTCAGGAGTGATAGAGGAGTCGATATAGCCATGTCCGTCCGTCCGTCTGTATGAACGAAAGGATCTCGGAAACGGTAATAGATAGAAACTTCGTATTTTTTGCATTCGACTAGGACTGCTCCCCTCCCCCGTTCCCCATAAAATCACTCCCAACGCTAAAAATTTCTTCGGCACAAAAATTATGTATGCCAGTATAGAGATAATGTCCCTCTAAGCCAAAATACAAAAAGTTCATAAGAATAAATGACGATTTTATAAGCAATTGAATTTGCACGACCCCCCTTTTCTTTTCATACATAAACAAATGTTTTATAGGGCACTTATTCGTGCAGTAGGAAGTGGTCATAAGCTTGGTCATAAGCTCGGGAAACATTTAATGTATTTGGTAGGCGACCTGCACTGGTACAGGGCCTCTTACAGTCGTTTACGCCTGACTGTAATTTTTTTACTTATTTCAATTGAGTCAACTTGATAGTATTCTACTTTGTAACTTCATGTTTGGAATGGTTGGTTCCATAGTGTAATAGTACATAGTGACGGAACTCTCAAAATATAATCATTGAAACTAGTGCAACTATTCGCTGCTAATATAGAACGAAGTGCAACTATTTTGATAGTGCATGCATGGTTAAGACTACTAAAGAAAATTTCATTTCGACTATAAGTTTTGGTTTTTCAATTAAATATTATATAAGAATATATTGGGGCGAAAAAGTTTACAGAATATGTGATAATTCATAGTAGAGATAAAAATTAAAGAAATTAGATAAAGTATTATAATACAGCCTTCTACTCTGTTCCGTTCCATTCCATGGTTCGGAGCAGAGTCAATCTGTGATCGTCTTCTGATAGTTGACAGCATGTAATCCACGATGTTATTCACAGTAACTTGTGCTCTATATTCCATTCAAGCTTGCTACTTTCGTCTATAAATCGTCACTATGACCACCCGATCATTCTGGTATCAATAAATCTGTGAAGATAACCTCAAGCAACCGTATCTGCGTCATCTAAGAATTTACAGATCCTTGTTTCCTCTTTAGCCAACTATCTATATCCAATATGAGCCTATCAGGCGTGCTGCTGTTTTTATTTACTTTTGCGTTTTATGATTTCAGTGAAATATTAATCAGAATTATTAGATTTCTTTGTATTTGCTGATCAGATTCAGTGCAAATGTGCTTATGTTTGACGTATGTGGAAAAGTAAGTGGAAACGGGAGCATGCAAGTATATGCCCACTGCTTAGCCATAATTCATGCCATCGTGTTTACCAGCTGGATGTGGTGCAAACTTTATCGACTTCCTAGGGGGGGTTTACATATTTAGGTATTCTTTTTGTTATTTGAAAACCTCTAAATGCTACTTCACCCATTTCTCTATAGTATTCATTGCAGCTATTTCGAGAGCGGGAAGGTATGATACCCTGTAGAACGCAATGCAGACCCTTAAGATACCGAGTCGGTATTTGGTATACTCTTTATTCAAAAGACTTACGAAGATGTAGCTGCATAAACAGAATGATTGACCAAGTACCGATTTGTAAAGGATTCGGCGCTGTTGATGCAGTCTCCTTGTGCTAAGAAGAAGGCAAGCGATCTGCCGATACCGGATGTTTTTCTGCAGATATTGAAGATGCTCCTTCGAACTGAGAAGCCCAATTGCAATATTATTCTCTTTGAAGTAACTTGTGCACTCACAACCTGTATGACAGCAGCTTGGATGACTTTTCTGCTATTTATTCTCACCCTAGATCAGCCGAAGAGAGTCCATCCTGTACCACGATCGATCTCTCTGAAATGTTTTCCAACCACAATCAATATTATGACTTCGGCAAATCTGACGATTTGTACCAGTGAGTTTTACTTTCATTCATTGTGTTGCGCAAGACAAGTCCCTCCGGGATGTTACCAGTAACTTCGTAAGGCTTTGTGCTTCTATCGGTAATATAGGTGAGAAATCTTTGTAGAAAATAGCTTCTTATCAACTTTATGAGATAGTTTATGACCACAAAACTTAAAAAAGTATGCACAATTCGTCTTCAGCTGGCTTTGTTGAATGTATTTTTAATATCAAGCGTTACCAAGTTTAAATATTTCTTAGCCCAACTTACTCCACAAGAACCGTCAACTGCTTCTCTTCTTTTGTCCGTGTCGCTCCTTAACATCTCCGATTTACTGTTTTGTTGTTTGCAGGTGAGTTAAATTTTCCCGCGTTAAATATCTTCACAATATTATTTGCACCGAGTTCAGTTGAGTTCCGAAAATTCAGGATGCTTCGTCTTTTAGTCTTTCGGATAATCTTCATTTTATATAATATTTTCGTTTACGTTGTGAGTATTGGTATTGCCTACTGGAGTTACGCAGCTCAGCTATGTCATAATTCTTCTAAATAACTGGTTCATGGCGATGCTTTTAAGTTATATTTCGGATCTTACTGACAAACAAGCTTAAGTCAGTTGATCTGTGGTGTGATTTGTCTATGCCTGACTAACTAATATTGTAAGCTTGCTTGTGCTTGCAAGGAAACTCTTGGGATTACCGTTTTTGTTTTATAAGCGTCCGCTTTTCCTTGCAGCCTATGGAAGTTGCATCACTGTGTGCCCATGTGTTGACATGTCGTGGCGAAATACTTGGAGCTTCTAATGAAAATTAAGGCTAGAATCGAACAAATGAAAATTTTTTTTGAAAGTGATGAATAGCATTTTAAGACTATATCCAGAGACAAAAAGTCTCCAATGAAGTGCTACCACAGCTCATAAAGTCTCCTGCACTCAGAATTTTATGAAGATGTCCTTGCATCTTGAACCAAACTCTCCAGAATCAATCTACTGTGAAGTTAAGTTGGGAAAAGGTAAAGGCTGGAACATCCAGCAGCCTTCTTCTTTCTTTCTTCTTGTTGTACCTTTTCTTTAATCGCTACCATCTTGTTGCAGGAAGCTGACCATCTGCTGACGACTCTGCATCTGATGATTGCCGAATCAGCGGGAACTGTTTGCTTAATTTTAAGTGAATGATTCGTCTCCCATTGCGGCAGCCGGAGAACTTTTCCGACTTCCTAAACATTTTAGTTCTTTGGACCAGTCTTCTGGTTATGACCTAATAGGACAAAAGTGTAGGCAGCATATGTCATCCAAAATATATCGTTTATATGACTAAACTACAGTCAATTGAAGCAAAACCTTTGGGTAACTTCTTCCTTCAAAGATCCTACAGATCAGCCTATTTTAATATTCTCAGTTTAATGAGCTTAACCACTACAGTCTTGCACATGAAAATCATTCAACGCAACTTTATTTAGTTTCGTTTCTTTGGGATTTCTCATCCGGAAAGAAGAAATCGGTTCTATTGACGTAATGCTCTGATGTCAACATCTGATCTTAAAACTCTGCCTACCTCTTCCCTGTAATATTGGGCGATCTCGAGTTAACGCCAAAAAGAGCGCAGCCCTATTGAATGTTTGTGACATTATCACTGAAGTTTATTAAATCTTCACTGTTCATAATTTTTTCACAATATCTCTGTAAGAGATTCAGCTGCTTCTTTTTGTGTATATGTGGTCGAGAGCATAAGCGGAGGATTAATGTTCTTCAAAATATAGCAATTGACAAGCAAAAAGCCACAAAAAAAAATATCATAAATCTGTATAAATCTGTATTACTTAATTTGTTACTTGAATGATTACTGCCGATGTAGTACCAATATTATAGCCTATCTTCATATATATGTATATAATTCTTACGTTTGTCTGTATGTTACTGAACTCAACCTAAACGGCTGGTCCGATTTTGATTAAGCTTTTTGTGTGTTTGTATTATGAGAGTGACCTGGGTGTTGTAGATTCACAATTTGATCTGGTAGGTGGCACTGCGATCCACTAGAAATATCTGCAGTACCAAGATTCAATATGACAGAAAAGAAGGAGTTGCAACTCAAGCCGGGAATGCAAGTATAGGGATCCAGTTCGCACCGCTCTAAGTACACAGCTTTGCCTAGAGGCCTCGAGAGAGACTAAAAAAATTAATTTGATTGTTACTCCTAACAAATCGTTGTATCGTTGTATGGAAAAGTAATCTGTTGTACAGTTTTCTAATTTTACATGGATGGGTTTTATGCGGAACTATGTGGTTGGCATATACAAGTACATACACAGCTGCTATACGCTTAAAACTTTCATATGTAGGGTATAAAAATTTCAGTTCAACCAATTTTAACATTTTCTCTAGTTTTATTATTATTATTTTTTTTATTTCTTTAATTTATGTGCGCTTTTCATGCGAGTTGTTGGTTTCGTTACGATTCGATCCGATTCGATTCTGTCGCCAAAGCGTTTGCCAGTTAGAACAATCGCGACCGAACCGACCGTCCGACCGACTTACAGAAAGCCAGACACATTTGTTGCCATGTACAATAAAAATAATAATTATAGTTTTCTTTGGTGCAACTGTTGCCTTTCATTTGAAGCTTGGACGAAATGAAATTTTCACAAAGTCACACAAACACACACAGATGCACTCGCACAGGTTTGCTTTATGGTGTTTTGTGTGTTTGGTGTGAACCGAACGCCAATATTAGGCATGCTCATTAGAACCACGGTCTATGAATGTCTTTGAAAACATGTGTGACAGGCAGCACACTTGTCTTGTCCTCTGATTTGTAACACTGTGAAAAATTCGTATATAGCAAAGGCAAGGCGGGTGGTTGGTCGGTTTATACTTCTAAGCACACAACGCTTTTCTAAGCCCACACATTATTATGCTTTGATCAGTATATCTCTGCCAAAGCTTTCACACACCACCCAATTTCAATCTATACAAACGACCGACCGACCGAGCGACCGTCTGAGTAACTTGTAGCGAAGCTTCAGTCTAACAATAAGTGTAAGATTCAGTCGCTTTGATAGTGTCAAACACTATGCCACCACATACTAGTACTGAACTTAGACATTTACTGCACGCCTTGGCACTGTGGCGGCGGTTTGCCCCCTTCACTGTATATGGGGGAAAAAAACAATAAATTAAACGCGTTGCGCAGATCTTTTGTAGAGGATAAGCCACACAATTGTGGCAGCGTTGAAGGCAGTGCGAAGTTTATTAAATATATTTCATATGGTGTCTATGAGCTCATGGAAATGTATGGAAATTTTCCGCTACAAGTGCTTAGACAGACTATTTGTAATTGGAGATTTTGTTTACACGAAGTCTAAGACGCAACATATGCACTGAAATTAGCGTTGAATGAAGTGTTGAAGCAATGAATGTGCTACCATGACCAAAGGCATTAGCTGTATGTGCGGAGTCACTGAAGTTGCAAAATAATTGATGAAGTATTCCAAGAAAAGTTTAAAAGTTTTAATTTTTTTTTTTTTGTGTATTTCACAGCCTTTTATTGGGAATTTTTGAGTGGGTATGAGTGTAGCTTTAAAACTTAGGGAAAGACTTAACAATGTAAACAATCGTGAATAGAACCAATACAAGTTTACCATTCTTCGATTTCGATTTAAAATATCGTAAAATTTTCAAATTTTAAAGATGTGAAGCCATGAGAAGCCTAAATAGCCTTCACATAATAGTTCGAATTGTTTAGTTAGCGAATTTCAATTGGATATTTTAACAAAAAAGAAATGCTGCTGTCGAGTGCATTCAATTTAAGATACTCTTTACTTCCACTGAACCTAAATTTTATATAGATGATATATTTCTATCTGGAACCCGGATATTTTATTGGGATTTATATATATATATGTTATTTTTAAGCTAAACCAAAGCATAACATAGTATTTTTCTTACAAATACCCAAAAAAAGGGCACAAAATTGTATGGGGCTACCCAATGCAGTGGCATGTTATGGAACAATATGGAATTTTTAATTAGAATTAAACCACCAAATTTTTGCGACTTTAGCTAAAAAAAAAATAAAAAGAACAAAGTATTTTTTCATACAAAAACTTAGATAGTTGTAGGTTTTTACGGATACTAACTCTTAGAGAGAAGTTTGCACACACGTTGAACGCTATTTATCTGAAGAGAGCATAAAACTTAATATCTAAATATTAGGGCTGTATATTTTATAGTCTCTAGGTCCGACTGACATGTCTCTATCGAAATATTCGACTTATAAATTTCCGCTTTTAATGATCCAATTTGGATCCTACTAGAATATTTTAGATTGATGCAAAATACACCAAATTTTGCGTTTCTAGCTGAATTAACAACAACAACAACATAATTATTATAATTTAAAAACCCATAAACATGAGACAGAAATGTTGGCTACTTCCAATGGGGGTCCGATCTGCACTGAAATGAAATATTTTATAAGAATCATCGTAGGGTATACCAAATTTTATATTTCTAGACAAATTAAATACATCAATAAAAATTTGTGCATACAAAAACTTACAATTAGTATGTTTGCATGGCAATTGCCCTCTTTAGAGACCCAGTTCTCTCTGTTCATACGGACAGACGGACAGACAGAAAAATAGACGAACATGCTTAGATACTGAGATCGAGCTGATATACTTGTATGTTCATGTTCAAGTTTATATAGCAGCACAGCTCTATGGCGCTTCTTCAAAGTCATTGCCAAAAATTTCGGACATTTTCGTAGAGGCGTGTTGCCTTTGCAGACCAAAACACGGCTTCTTCTTTTATGCTGCCCGGTCATTCTCTATTTGTCGTCCTCCACTCAAATTTGCGTCCACCATGTAAACCATGTGTGTTGTAGCTCTTTCATTCATTCGAACACAATACAGCTCGCGGTTCATACGGGTCCTAAAATAGTCCCCGACTCTAATAGGACAAAAAATCCTCCGGAGAATGTTCCTCTCAACGACTTTGAACACCGTTTTGTCTGACTCAATCAGACTGCTTTCAATCTCTGACTCGTGATTCCTGTCTACCGATGATATCAATATCTTTTGAAAGTTCGAGCCCGATATAAACTGTATGCATGTGCACTGGCTTAGTATATAAGCAATCAGTGTATTAAAAAATCGCACGACCCTGAAACATCTCCTTCGGAGAGGTTCTTTAATACCCTGACAACGCTTTGTGTGTGTGATAGCCTCATCATGCAAAGACGAACGATCTTTGCCGGGATAACTTGTTCAGACAGATGGAAATAAGACTTATTCCGCAGTAATTGGCGCAAACTGTAGCACCTTTCTGGGTTGTTTTACGAAAAACAATTTTGTTGTTGTTGATTCAGTTCGGAATGCGGAATGAACAAGGGGTAAGACCCATAACAACCTGTATTCTTTCTGAGTGTTTGAATAAAAAAATGTTTGTTTTTCTGGTTATTTTAACAAAAAACGCCATATTTGGTGTATCTTAATTTCCAATGAAATAAAATATATCTATACTATTATATAAAGAGGAAAAGTTTGTATGTTTGTAATGAGTAAACTCAAAAACTACTGTGTCTATTTCAAAAATTCTTTCACCATTGGAAAACTACAATCACCCTGAGTAACATAGGCTAGGTTTAGTGGAGGGGGAAGGGGGCTATGCCCCACCCCCCATACAAGCGATAAACAAAATTCAACATATCTTTGCATTCATTTGAAGTACGGGGACGACATTTATTACACATGTTAATGGGATCGGGAAAGTAATCGTGTTAAGTTTAGTCCAAATCGGAGGGGGCTATGTCCCACTCCCCATACAAGTGATAAACAAAATTCAACATATCTTTGCATCCATCTGAGGTACGGAGACGAAATTTATTTAACATGTTAATGGAATCGGAGGGGGCTATGCCCCACTCCCCATACAAGTGATAAACAAAATTCAACATATCTTTGCATCCATTTGAAGTACATGGATGAAATACATGTTAAAGGGATCAGATGAAGTAATCAACTTAAGACAAGAAAATAAAGTTTCATAGCTTTAAAGGTATTTGGTTTATCGGTTTTGAACATTGCTGGAAGAAGAAGAGAGTTAGAGTGGAGTAGAGTTGGAAGAGAATATATTGTGTAATGAAAATAATTTTTACTGGGCACAGCAAAGCGTGCCGGATACAGCTAGTTATATATAAATGATAAAAAAGTAGCAAGCATTCAGCATCTACTATCCTAGACTGTCTAGAACTAGATTCGGCCTTTTTTCATATCAAATGTTTAAAGATGTTTTAAAGTTTGCTGATTTTCGACTTGAACTTTAAAAGATAATAAAAAGGGTTGACTCTGGTCTAGGTGTTGGGTTACCCTTGGGTTAACACAGCCAAAAAAAATATATATATGTATATAGCATTTAGCATATATAATACGAAAGTATTATAGCTTTATAGCTGCAAGATTGTAGCTCTCAGCTGCACTGTTTCAGCTCAATATCTCGAAAAATGTTCCATTGATACAAACAATGTCCAGACAGACATACGGACATGTCTTGATCATCTCGTGAAGCCAATCAATAATACATATTCTTTATGGGGTATATTACTAGTGCGATTTGACACTATGTGTATATGGTATAAAGCTAGTACAGGGAAAACCTTGTATGAGAAAGATAAACCACTAACTTACCCTATGGATCAACTCGCAGGAATGAATCAATTCTAATCGCACGCAACCAAAATCGTTTAATTGATGTAATTTAGTTCGGGTGGTACGAGTGAGACATATTCAATTGCATTAACATTAATTAATTAATATGAATGAAGAACCTTATGCAGATAGTCTGCTTGAATCATTTCTAAGCAGCAAGTGGTAGTCATTTGAGCATTATTTTGACTTGTTTCCAAGCTTTGTCATTTAGTGTCACTGATATAAGAACTTCAGACAGGAGCAGCATAATTTAAGAAGATTGTTCAATAGCTTTAACGAGGGTAACTATATAGTAAACCAAATAATACAACGCAAAAAAAAAAATATATACATATATAAATGGGTCTTAATTGTTTCTTGAAATATTCTCCTTTCGGATCTGTACACTTTTCCATGCATTCGATCCATTTGATAAAGCTTTTTTCCTTTGGAAGAACTCCAAAACACGATTTTTTCTCTCATAAATTGATTTGCATAAATCAATGTTTCAATGCTTTTCGGTACTATAACTGATTTTAGACGAATCTTGATCTTGAGTTGTACCAGCGATCTAATCAAGTGACATCAGTGATAGGGCTTCATCACTAAAAACTAAAAGTTTATCGATGAACTCTCATACATATATGACACAGCCACACAAATAGAATTCTTCATCTAAAATAGGTAAACATTTTTTAAAGAACATCATTCGAAGATAAAATCTTTACTCTTGCATGAAGTTTTTATACGCTGTATCCATAGGGTAATGGTATATATTTAGCTTAAGCAAATGTTTGTAAGTAGCAGAAGGCTAAGCAGACCCCATAAAATATACATATGACCATCAAAGTTAAGGGAGGTTGACACCTACAACCTTATTCTGAGTTTTTGTATAGAAACATTTTTATTTATGTTGTAAATTTTATCTACCTTATAAATATTTTGTTTAGGTCCACAATGGACCACAAAAAGGTTTTGGTAAAAAAAATGTGGTTGTTGTCATTTGAAGTCGATTTAGCCATTTCTGTATATCTGGCTATAAAGTGAAAAAATTTAATGTGTGTTATTTTCTTATCAGATGGATAACACCCATAAAAAAACTGCCCTCCTTTCTCAGTTTTTTAATACAAAAATTTTTGTTTCTCTGGATATTTTTACACGGATCATGTATGTATTCCTAATACCACATACAAATCTCAATGTTGAGCTTACTCGACTCTAATAAATATATAAATACCTTGGGCTGACACTGGATAAGAGGCAGAAACCTAGTCAGCCGTTGTCGCCTTAGAATGAGGTATCTCTACTAGCTCGTAAAGAGCAGTTTACAACTCTGATGTTGGCCCCATTTGGAGGTATGGAGCACAGCTATGGGCCATTTGGTCAAAGACACATCGAATTCAGATGTTTCAAAATAATACCCTGCGGATGATCAGTGATCAGGTATCAGCAAATTGGCCGCCATACCAGTCGGCACAACACAAGGCTGGCCGCACACTACAGCAGAATAGCTCGCACTCTACCAAACAGGCGGCCGATCAACAGACTAAGAGGCCTAATGTCTTCCTCTAATCGAACGCCGCAAGCGGCCCCAATCTTGCTACCCTTCAAGGAGCCGGCGATGCTTCATACTAGAATCCCTTATTAATTTTAATGTGAATTGAATCAATAAACTTAATTTAGCAGTCTTTGATAAATATAAAGGTGTGACATCTGCAGAGTTCCATTATTGTAACCAAAGATTGGTTTTGATATTTTGCAAGGTAATGAAAAAATAGGTGGAAATCAGATTTTCGTGATTCCTACTTTTAAGCTTCAACGATTTTACTATAGTGAATATATTATATATATGGGACCAGGTATATGAAAAGGGGGTATTCCACGACAACAAATGGTTTTCCACCTTTTAACGGCTCGGTTAGAGTTTGAGATGCTTTTCCATGGTGAAAACCAGTAAAAATGAGAAAGAATATTAAAACAACGGTTTTTTTATTTTAATCTGGAATAAGGAGGAAGGAAGTTTTATTCCGGAACAATCATTATCACTTTCCACGAGATTTTAGTTTTTGTATTTTGCTAGTTCGTCGTCTTTCGTGAGGCTTTTCACGTATTGGTTGTGAGGACGATGGACCCACCTCTGGTTCAAGAACATCTCCATAACAATGATAACATTTGTATACTCCCTTCTTCAGTGTGACTCGTTTAGAAATTCGAAACTGCTATTAACTACTATAATATTCCGAGCGGAAAAACACTTGACGTCGATGAATATGCTTAGGCAACAGCTTAAGCGGAGAAAATGGAACAACTAACGGGAATATATATTATATAGGGAACTCTTTATACAAAGTTTAATGTCTTTGCTGCTTATAGTCTTGGAGATATGGTTGTTCATATACTGAAACAGATGGACAGACATACACGGCAATATAAACGAGTTACTTAATCTTTATGCTTCACATACATATAAAGACTTCACGTGAGAAGTAATGCAGGTTGCAAATTTTCCACCATTTTGTCTGCAGAATGCTTCCCACTGAGTTTTCTATGACTTTTCGTACTGTTTTGCTGAATTTTTCAATAATAAAATTGTGTTTTTTTTTCTTTTTTAAACATTTCAACTCTTACTTCATTATAAACGAATGTTCCATAAAATTTTATTGGCTCGTCAATAAAATAATATATACAAAACCATACAATTTGCTCCACTTTCGCGTTGCACTGCTGTGCTCGAATTGGAGGCCTGTGTTTGGAGTTGGTTCGTCGGTTGGTTGTTTGGTTTGGTCGCCAACTGTGCAGATTGTTTTTGCTGAACTGCGTTGATATCAGCGACTGGCTTTTCCAATGGCTTTGTGAAAATCCAATTGACAATAAACAGTCAAAATATGATGACAATTTCTTTAATGTGGTACATAAATAGCAAATAGAAATAACGATCAATCGATGAACGAACATTTTGACGATAAAAGATCGCCTGCTGTTCGAGCGATGATGGCGGATTCTTTTGTTGATTTCAAATAATAAAATGGGCTTTGTGATAAAATAATTTAGAGTCTTATGTCCCATTTGGGATATTATTGAAATAGTTTGCAAACGTATTTAAGTTTCGCTTGTATGATTTGTAGGACCCAATAACTTCACATGACAGCTTTGTCAGTCCAACTAAAAACGAACTTTTATATCAGTAATAAATAATAAAAAAAAAAATAAAGGAAAAAATGCAACAAGCAACTATCACGTTTTAATCATTGCAATTAATGTAACAACCAGTCCACACTACCCCCTCTGTGCATATACGAGTATATCTCCAAATCGAGCTAAAGCTGAGCCCAGAGGTCGTCAGCCTCAAACTTAATCCTGGTGTAGTGCCACATGCAGTGCCATTTGCGAGGTATAGAGTACCGAAAAATCATCTGACAATTGCACAGCAAAAAACTAGTTTTACCTTTTTTTTTTTTTTTTTGAGTTGAACAAGTTTTTTTTTCTGTTTTTTAGGTACATGAATAAAATCAACAAAAAGTCAAACAGTGACTGCAAACAGTGGCAGTCTTTAGTGACTGACTTTAACTTGGTTCGCCGAGGTTTAAATTTGGTTTCTTTTTTACCAGTTATGTACCGAAAAAAATGAAACTTAAATACTGTAATTACTTTTAACTAAATGCATCGAGGCACGCAAGTAACAAGCAGTTTTAAAGATGGAGTTAAGATTTGTAAATTTACAATATTAAAAAAAATATAAAAGAGGAGAAAAAAATGTATAAAAAGTGTAAGTGTATGAACGCTAATTATATCTGGATACAATAAACACATGTCTCCCAAAAAAAACCGAAGACAAATGATGAATCGGCTTAATATCATCAGCTAATTTGCAAATTATTTTTCTTACACGTCTATCTGAATTTTATGGCATAATTGGGGTTCAAAAACGTCATAAAGTCATGGCAGGGTATTATTTCATTTCCAATTTCCTATTTGAGTCTATATTTTTTTTTCTCTTAAAATGCTAAATTTTGTGCTAATATTTTTGGAGCTGAAGAGTACAGAACACTTATAGAAACCTTTGATGGGTGACAATTTATGTAGCAGTTGGCTTGAACGCTTTAAAAATGATGATTTTGATACAAAAGATGAAAAGCATTCAACTGATCGGACGCATTATTTGATGAAGTCGCTTTTACGACCCAACAAGAATCCATTGATGGAATCGTTTGCCCCTATAAAGAGGATCCATTTCCACTGATCCAAGTACAAAAAGTCATCCGTTACTTTGAACATAAACATACTCGGTATTTGATGGAAGCAGAAGGGTGAGAAGTTAAGACCAAATAAAACATTAAACTAAAAGCTGCGAAGGAAAAACGGTCGGGGTTCAAGCAGAGACACGATAAATTTAACAAGAATGTGATCACCTTCGTGATACCCTGTACTTCCATTGAACCATAAAGAATCGCGGATATAATTCTATCCGGATTCGTGTGTTGTATATTATAGGATTAGTGTAATTTACACCAAAATTTTCGTTTTAAGATAAACTAATCCATAGAACAGATTTGTAAGGGGTCTACCTCTACCAGTGGTCCGATATGAATATGTATGGAATATACTATTAAATTTCAAATAAGATACACCAAATTATGCGTTTTTATCTAAAATAACCGTAAAAGAAAAAAATGTTTTCACACAAAAACTCAGAAAGTGGGGGCTGGATTTCTGGAAACTACCCCTTAAAGAAGAGTTGGCACATTTGTTTAATACTAGATAGCTGAAGATGGTATAGGGCAGGCTAAACCAAATTAAACACTCTATCTTAAATAGTCTCCAAGTTCGCGATGCACAATCGGACTGTCAGACCAACGGACTTGTCTTTAACGATTCGATGTTTGTATGGAGGTTATTCAAATCTTCTCGAAAATGGAAACAAACTAACAGAACCCCCGTCTCTTATGATTTTTGTATAAAAGCAATTTTAATGCTGTCATTGTCAACTTTGAGTTCAATAAGATCTCTTCTTTTGAAAGGAATCTTAATATTTATCAACGCGCATGGGTATGAATCTGCTTCTTCAATTTAGTTTTAGTTGAATTAAAGATATTCTCTGATATATTTGATTTTGATACGTTTCGGTACATCTATGCTAATTAAGCGTGCCTCATCGTTAGCACTAGAAGCTGTAGCAAAAATTGGTTTATTGAATGCAGGTAGATTCGACCATTGTCAGCTGTTTAGATGGTGTGCAACAATACCTGTATACCTTGTTCGAAGTCAAGGAACATGGCTGAACAATACAGCTATTCTTCAAAGGTACTTCGTGTCACTTCAATGATTGTGTAAACTAGCTCTGGAGTTCCGACCAGAAACCTGAACTGATGATCAGATACGATATCGATTTCTAGAGTCGGTAGTACTTTACGAAGAATTATTGTTTAGAATGTTTTTGAGAGTATTGCCAGTAGATGGGATGACAATCCTATCTTGAACTTACCAGGCATTCAATTTAGAATTACCTCAGCACACTTCCACTGGCCAACCCTAAAACAGACGTTAAATATTTTCACAATCAATTCCAAACATTTTTCCGGAAGAGCTTTGGGGTTTTCCGTGCCAGAATTCTTATTTCGATTGCCAGATCTTTCAAACTGGCTGGAATTATAGAAAAATTATGACTGCAATGTGCGTACTGCTGCATGACGCCATTGGTGTAAATTATTCCTGAAGATGTGCAACATTAATACTTTGTGGATCTCCATAAATCATATCCAGATCCTCATCATCATCAGCAAGCAAATCCCCTCAATCGACAGAGCTCAGAGCAAAAGTGCCAGAAGAGATGCGGTGCAAAATGCTTGACCTACTAACTGCACGTGTCTAAAAATGACTTCTCAACAGCTCAAAATCATGTATTGGAACTTTAGGCATGCCTCCAACAAGTGGCGCGTTTCGCTGTTAGTGCAGTTGCACGAAATAAATATTAACCTCCTCAACGATACAGAATTCCTGCTATTCTGTAAATCAAACTATACCAATAAGGAATGTTCTACAACACACCGGTCTGCTCTCCCGCTATCCAACTGGCTAAGGCTATTGTGGTGGATGGAATAGGTGGAGTAGAGTGTCGAATCGCAGATTGAAACACACTCAGTAAAGTCTGCAGCTCTGGTAAAGTTGACTTAAGAGGCAACGGTATGTTTGACTCTGTAAAAGCGACATCAGGCAGCCCAACTACAAGGGAATCGAGCATTGACAGTTTGTGACCACCACCAACACACAGCCTTCAGCACGGATCACTTGCCGGTAATTTCTACAATCGACGCTGCTGATATTTGTTATCCTCAGCCAATGGAGCTAATCAATCGGAATACGGGAACTACTGAAAATTGCTTTAAACGATGCAACGTATACGGACGTTGATGTATAATCTGAACAGGATATTGATGATGCACCGCAATTTTTCTCCAAGAAGATCCACGCACTCTGCGCCGAAGTCTAGAGATCGAGCTCACGCCTTGTATCATGTCCTTGAGCTGTACAACATTCTCCAGGAAAAAACCTAGACTTCGAAGGACATTTATGCTTACGTAACAACCAGAGAACAGGACATATTGGCACCGTACAGACAAACGGCTCAAGTCTGCATATGAAAGTCCACTAGAATTATCAGATATTCCATTCGACTTGTTCCCATCAAAATCGCTCTCGGCAACTGGTGACTCTCCGAGCAATCGGATGCCTTTGCAGCAAACCTCGAAATCTAATTCCTTCCCTTCCAGTTAGCATCAGCAACGGGCTAGATGCTACGCGACTTTACCAGTCAGCACTATGCACAATTTTTCAGCGGACCTACTTCGTCCGAGAATGTTCACAATGATTCCCAAGGCAATCTGAAGATGAACTCTAGATACTACCGGCCGATTTGTCTCCTGCCTTCTATATTGAATGTCTGGGAATGACTGCTCCTTTCTTGGCTTGCGATCATTGAGGAGCAGGGACAATCAGTTCCGCTCTGGCTAAGACACAATTGCGAGCATTTAATGCAATGACGTCTTTATAGACATCGAGAAGGTATTCGATCGAGTTCGGCACACCGGTTCTCTGCAAAAGGACAACGATACCCATTTTTCGCCCTACTTTGCCATGCTACGTAGCGCCATTTTATCAGGGTCTAAGTCAGGGCGAATCTGTCCCCTCTCACCCAGCAATCGCACCAGACATACCTGGTCGATGCGCTTGGAGCTTCGGAAGCATTCCTGCTCTTGACTTCATATGCAGAAGATGTATGCCTGACGGCCAACAGTTGAAACTTGCAGCTCAAAGTTTTAACATGTACTTCACCTTTCGTCGGCAGTAGCCCTCATCTGTGCAATCCCACCGCACCTACAAGAAACAGCCATGTAGAGCGTTATTCTGAATAGGAGGCTCACCTACAAGGCCCACATAATAGCCAAGGTGACTGCGTGCCGTAAAAAAAAAAAAAAACAAGTAAGGAAATTTCAGTCGGGCGTAACCTGTAACCTGTAACCCTGTACCAAAATGTTTCCCGAGCATATGACCAAACACATGACCACTTCTCACTGCGCGAATATGAATGAAAAGGGGTCGTTCAAATTCAATTGCTTATAAAATCGCCATTTATTATCCGATTTTGATGAACTTTTTTGATTTGGGCCTAGAAGGACGTTAACTTTATACTGGTGTACTCATTTTTTTTATGTCGAAGAAATTTTCACCTTAAGGGGTGAATTATTTAATTGCAGAAATAGTTCAAACATGTTCGTAAAACCTTTAAGATTGGTTCTAAGTTTTCTGATGATTTGCTAGAAAAGTTGTTGCTTTAGTTAGAAAAATAATTTCTTAATTCCATGCGGTAACAGCAGCAACTCATATGCGCTTTAATTGAAATACATAAATACTTATATCATCTGGCAAATCTATTAAAACAACAGCAACTCAAACAAACTTTGCCAAAAAAGATCATCGCTGAAGTATCGCATACACTCACTCACTCACTCACTCACTGGTCGTTGTAGTGGATAAGAGCTTAATTAATATGCTAAGACCGACTGCCAGGCAGACAGACAGACAGACAGGCGGTCTGTGAATGACGTCAAGATCTGCAGATACTTTTGACAGCAATCCATTGATGCCACAAATGGCTGCGTAGCACTAATGAAGTTGGTAGAACGTATCTATTTGTAAATCTTCTATATTTTCTCTTCTTTTTTTCGCAACTTTATTTGGTGTTTTTACACAAGTGCCAACAGTGATGACGATAGACTGCTGCCGCTTCTGCTGACAACGACAGTACGGATACTTCAGATTCAAGTGCTCTGAGGAGCTGTGAGGCTACGAGAAGTTTGAAAGGGTGCATATATTAAACGGCTCAAGAGTTGAATGCGTACGCTGCCAGCAAATATTTGACTATCACTCGAAACGAATCGAATCAAATCGAATCGAATAGCGTCGAGTTGAAACGAATCGAATCGAACGAATTTAGAAGAGTAGGCAAGAACAACGTTGTCAACATCATCGTCAGCGATGGCATTGGCGCGCAAGTTACAGATACTTGGCATTCGAGATACATTTTTTTTATTCAGCGTCTTTTCTAAGACTTGAGTGTAGCAGTTGAGTGTACTTTGATTTTGAATAATTGAGCGTTGATAATATTTATGAAACTTCTTTGTGGTTTTAGCTTTGGCTGCTGCTGCTGCTGTTGCCGCTAAAAGCAATGCGGATAATTATTTTGTAGGCTAAACTTAATTGTAAAAGCAGAAGAAAAAAAAAAGAAATATTGTAAAATTATTGCTAAATGCTGTGCCATATTTCAAAAGCATTTATAATATTTTTTTTTCTTTTTGCATTTTGAAAAAATAACAAGCGCTTCTAGGACGCTTGCTAAGCATTGCCAAAGTATCTTTTTACATATGCTAGGCATAAAAAAAAAAAAATACAAATTAAAAAAAAAATAAAAAAACAGCGACGCACTCGTTTTCTTTTGTAGGTTTATTGTTTTAGTTTTTTGTTGCAGTTTCTTTATAGTTGTTATAGTTGTTGTTGCTGAGTTTTTGGCACAACCATCTAGATACGTCGAACGGAACGCGCATACACCTCGCCAAGCAGCAAGCGCCAAAAGCCATGCAAGTAGCTATAGCTATAGATGTATCTGTATATCTGCAACTGCAACTATGCAATCAGAAGCGTGCGAGTGCAAGAGCCAACAACCGCAACGAGGCCTGGCAAAGCGGCTTTTGTAGTTCATGAACGGCCAGCGAACTCGGCTACGTTGAATTGACAAACAGATACTCAGATACTCGTACGTATCTGTATCTGCATATGTATATCGCTGAGTATCTACAAGTACTTGCCTACATACGTACAACGCTATACACGCGCTAACGCTTCACTTCGGTGCAGTTGCATTTTAATTTTGCGTAGCTCACTCGTTCGTTCGTTCGTTCGTTCATTCGTTCACTCATTTGCTTGCGGCAATTTTGGGCAATATACTCACTTGTATGCACTTTTGTATCTCATGTAGATACATGTATCTATACACTCGTATGACGTTTTTTTTTTGTATATTTTTTCTTCTTTTTTTTTTGTCTCCTTTGCTATATTGCATCGAGCTCTTGTCACGTAATTGCATGACGCGGGTGGAGCTCATTCGTTAGCTCGTTTGCTCTTTAGCTTGACAATCCCAGTTTGCTTGTTCGTTCAGCTTGCGTAAGCTTAATCGCTTTTTTTACGGCCAACTTATAATCGAATCGTTTAAGTGCGCCTTAATTACATAAAATCGTTTTTTGGCAAGCCCAAAAGGCAGCTATTTTTTATGCAATAAAAAATTATTTTTATTTTTGTATTTTTTACGATTCGCCTATCATATATTGTAATTTATTGGAGACATGGAAATAAAGTGTAGGATATTGTATTCGATGCACTCCCGGACCCTGTTGTCCTTATTTTAAACTCTGTAAATAAATTTTCTTTAACAATAGAATGTATCCAAATTGAAATTAAAAAATAAAAAAACATTTCGGAATTTAAAAATAAAAATAATAAAATACAGTTTAATCGAGAGATCACAGCTTTTAAGGTAACTTCTGAAATTTTTAAGTAGAACACACCGCGTCTACTATGTCATTATTCGGTTCATAGCCGGTCGTACCAGTGTCTGGCTTACCGGAAAAATGGGAAAGTAACTGTTTGGCTCTGGTTAAATATTTTCTTGCACATTAATGGGTGGCACATAAAAGTGCTTATTAAGATACAAATATTATGGCATATGTGTGCATTGCAAGCTTATTGATCACAATAGCTGTCACACTTGCACATAGAGAAAATGAAAGAGAAAGCAACTTTCTGTCCAGAAAAGTCAGAACAACATAAACACAAACAATTCAGTGCGTATTTTGTTGCCGTAAAATTAAAGCAAGATTAAAACATAAAGATTGTCTAGCTCCAGAAACTCACATCAGTTTCTGTCGTCCGCGAATTGTGCTCGCGATAAGCATTATTAGTAAAAGGATTGCCCACTTACGAAAATTTTAACTCCAGGTTCTAAAAATGTTATACAATAGAGCTCAATACCCAAAAGTAAAGTGTTTATTCCATCGCTCCATATAAACTAAGTCTAGCAAAGTGATTTAATACAGCAATGAGAACTACTGAAATCAAAGCTTTGAAGTACCTTTTTTTTTAAAAGTTTCCCAAATAGTCAGAAGTGAAAATAAAAGCATGCGGTTTGAATGGGCCGCAGATAAGTGAACTTTGGAAAGATACTAAATTTAGAGACAAGAAATTTCTATGAAATACAAAAGATCCTAACTATGCAAGTAAATTTGAGAAAATGATAAAATATGTATTTATAAAAATTGGTATGTATCATGATTTTAAAAGTACAGTTTCTTCATTCTTAAGTAGAATATTTTCCTGAAATTTGCGACACTTTAATGAAGAGCATGGCAAAAGGTATCAGGTTATGTGGAATGGGCACATGTTGGCAGACTACAGTTGGTCATAAAAAACAAACATATAAAAGCAATACAAAACAAGTAAAAAAATTACATTCGGGCATAACCGACTGTAAGAGGCACTGTACCAGTTCAGGTAAAATTCCTAAACAGTCCTAGTCGAATGCAAAAAAAACACGAAATCTCTATCTAGTACCGTTTCCGAGATCCTTTCGTTCATACAGACGGACGGACAGACGGACGGACAGACGGACATGTCTATATCGACTACTCTATCACTCCTAACCATAATGGGGGTAACTTTAGGGGGTCTCCGACCATTATTTCTACCTGTTACATACATTTGCACAAAACCAATAGGTTTTGTACAGGGCCTAATAAATGCATTACAGGGTCAGCGACCCCAAAAACATATAATACACCAGATTTGGTGAAAACAACCCTTCATCTATTTCTTTTATGGATCTGTGATATAAATCTGCTAGTTTTTACAACACTGATCGAGCCCAGCAATAACTAATTATGAATCAATCGAATCAATTAATGAATTTCTCGGGAGATGAATGCAATTCCTAGAAAAAATATATTTAATGTTTTTGTCTAATTTTATTAGCTTATGCTTAGTTTTGCCACTTGACAAATATACATAAATATTATAGCGAAGCTAGTTGTAGCAGTTGTAGCAGTGTGAATAGTTATGCAGTGGAGTTGTTGTTGCTCTATATTTTCTTATCAATGATTCAGTATATGAAGCGAAGCTACCTATTGCTGCCACTCAAGCTGTGAGTTTGAATTCATACAAAAATACAGTAAACTTCATTGAAAGGGTGTGGTGGAACCAGCATGTGACTATTTTCATATTTTATATATTTTATTGTTTTAACAACTTGTACTGGATGACCAAGGGCTACTAAGTTCGTGAAAATGTATGTAACAGGCAGAAGAAGGCATGGCATACCTCATAAAGTGAATGATAATTCTTGATTATCCCAACGAGACGAAGCAACTTTGTAATTTTTTTTTTTTAGTAGGCAAAAGTTCGAAATGTGTAGTAAAATACATTTTTTAACGAACTTTTCAAAAATTAGGGGGGCCAAGTCCCTCGACGCTTAACGATTTAGGCTATGCTGATGATATCTGGAAGCCAATACTCGTCAAATGTTAAACTCAGCGACAACACCAATGTCACCATGGACGATGTTCTCCTATCTTGGCCGCTATATTATAGCAGATGGGGTGCAGTGATAGACTTTGCTGTGCATATAAGCAGAACGGAATTGTAGAGAAGACGAAAACGTTGCGAAGATGACCTTCCGTGGCACCTACAAGGCAGATCAAAGAAGTCGTTAGAAGGCATTTGTTTTCGTTCCAACTAGTAGCAATACTAATCACCTTGTAAGATAATACTTAAAGTAAAAAGGAACTAAAAAAAAAAAAGAAAACTAGTGAATGCTCTCAGTGAAATTTGCGAATTGAAAGAATGTGTCAAATTGTTATATTTTTATTCGAAAGAACCAATTTAAAAGAGAAATTTGATGCTACTGTGACGAAAAGTCTTCTATTTACACCGAGTCCGTATGAACTACAAAATTCGATGATTGTAGTGATCGAGCATACTAAGTAAACAGATTTGTAGAAGAAAGAAATCCAGTGTCTGCTAGATACAGTTCACATTAAAAAAAAAACAAAGGATTGAACATCGGATGAAAGTTTAGATGTGAGAAAACTGAATGTAAGATAGATGCTGGAATTACTTGCCATGGAACAAAGACATCGTGTTTCGTTACAGTTATAAGTCCTAGACTTTACGTTGACAAGTAACCACGCACAAAACATGGTTTTGACGACTCTGCACAGATAGAGAGCAGCAATATTTTGAAAATATATAGCCTACTCATATAACTCATATAACGAAGTGCAAAGGCGTGTTAAAAAATCAGTCCGTTCGGATAAGATGGCTTTTGTGGAAGACATAGCCAGTAAGGCAGAACAGGCGGCGAACTGCAACAACCTCCGCGGTGTCTATATAGCGTTAAAGGAACTAGGAAACGTTAAGCCAAATATTCCACCTATCAGGGCTAATGACGGGTCCAGTTTATCGTCAGTCGAAGACCAACTGACACGCTAGAAGGAGTTCTTCACAATCGATGGCACTGATTCAAAAACTCCATCAATACCCAACACCGATCAGCGTCGAAACCCCAACAGAGGAATTTCTACTGATCCGCCGCCTACTGGGGACGAAATAGCCCTGGCCTTAAGCAAGCTGAAAAACAACAAAGCTGCTGGACCAGATG
Source organism: Leucophenga maculata (assembly GCA_035044805.1). NCBI lineage: Eukaryota > Metazoa > Arthropoda > Insecta > Diptera > Drosophilidae > Leucophenga > Leucophenga maculata. The sequence continues at coordinate 491,278 of JAWNNP010000102.1, read as the reverse complement.
GTTTACCGGCCGAACTGCTTAAGTGCAGCGCAAACACCATCTCACGCGCACTACACCCCATTATTCGTGCAGCATGGATATCTACGACCATCCCAGGTGACTGGAAGGAGGGGGTGATCGTCACTATCCCCAAAAAGGGAGACCTAAGTCAGTGCAGAAATTGGCGTGGTATAACTCTTTTAAACTCCATTCAAAAGGTACTGGCCTTCATCATCTTAGCCAGAATCTCGCCAACTTTAAACACCCAATTACGGCGAGAACAGAATGGGTTCCGACCAAATCGGTCTTTTGTAGACCACCTTAATACCTTACGCATTATTGTGAAACAATCGGTCGAGTGGTGGTCCCCGTCACCAACGAAAATGTTGAGAAGTTCCCCTATCTTGGCAGTAATATTACAGCGGATGGGGGTGCCGCGATAGACTCAGCTGCGCGTATAAGCAAAGCGCGGATTGTTTTTTTGTAAACTCGACAAAGTATGGCGCTCACGCACGCTCTCATTGAGAACAAAACTGAAAATATTTAACACCAGTATAAAACCTATGGCTCAGGGACGTGAATGGTTTCAGACAGGCTTAGCGGAAAGCTTCAATCATTCGTTAACAAATGTTTGAGGATTATCTGCCGTATCTTCGGGCCAGAAACGATATCAAACGCTGACCTATGGAGAGTAACTAATGCCGAACCAATCAATATCGAAATTAAAAGACGCAAGTGGAATTGAATAGGCCACACCCTGCGCAGAGAAGATGACAACATTGCAAAGATGGCCTTTCAGTGGAACGCACAAGGCAGCCGTCAAAGAGGTCGTCCAAGTCAAACATGGATTCGCACTGTCCATTCCGAAATTGGGTCCAGGGCTTCGTAGAGTGAACTTAGAGCCCTAGCAGCAGATAGAAGTCGTTGGAGGTCATTTGTTTTCGCCCTATGCTCCAACTAGGAGTAATACTTTAAGTTTTTTTTGAAAATAAAGTATTAAGGAAATAAAAAAAAATATATAACATGATCAAAGTCCACAAATTCCATCATGTGATCTGGTCTATTGAAAGGAGGCTTACGTGCAAGATAAACAACTCGTTTGCACACAATGAGGGCGTCGTTTCCTCTTATACTAATAAACTTTTAAACAAATTATGACTTTCTGTATTTCACCATGTGAAAAAGACTCTAACCGAGTCAGCAAAAAATTGGAAAATGATTTTTTGAGACCCAAGCTCCTTCCATAGACCATTTATATATTTTAAATATGACTTTAAGCTACAAATATTTTTCTGAAAATACTTGGCTACAAGATTGACATACAAAAGATCAAATTTGAAATGGCTTTATGTCCTTTGATCTTGAAGAGATTAAATTTTATCATAGTATATATATATCGTATGCAAATGGTGACTTACCTCTACTCTTTTACTGGGTCCATACTGGACAATATAAATTGAAAGTTAAAAGTACTTCAATGTGCCGTTGCAAGTTGATTTCTCATGAACTATTAGAAACTATTGATTTGCTTTAGAAGTGGCAATACAAAACCCTGCATAAGCCATAAAGTTTCTGCATTTAATAATTGAGAATATTGATTTTACTTTTTTTATATTCTGGTTAAACTAGATAATCTTGTAAAGATATCGAAAACTTTATCTCAATACTAAACGATGCCCTTAGATCTATTAATTTGTGTGTGGCAAGCAACATGAGAAAATAATTTATTATGTAAATTTTTGATATTCTGAAACAGCTTCCTTCTCATGGAAAATGCGTTTTTGATTGTGTGAGAGTTTCTAAATTAGTTTTTGATATATTTAATAGTTTTTAAACTATAATCTACCGCATGAGAAGGTCAATTTAAAATTTTACAATGAATATAAATCGAGTCGAACTGAATTAAATGCTTTACAAATTATTATGTATTATCGGGTTTATAGCCAAACAAATTATGTTTCCGGTGATTAAAACTAAATTTTCTTTATTTGAAACAGAGCAGACCGAAAAGAAAACAATTAAAAAAAAAATAAAATAAAAATTTATGCAAATATGAAGAAGCTGACGCGTTTGTTGGGAGAGTTGGGCGGGCACTGCTGCTAATTGCCGCTGGGCTTGTTGGATTACAACTAAATGTATATACATATATATATATATTAAATGTAAGTATTTTATTATATACGTGTATACGTTTTTGGGTTGAGTGCGTGCGACAGACAGACGGACAGACTGAGTTAGTGAGTGAGTGAACGGCATGGAATGGTTTTATGTTGTGTTGTGGTGAAGAATCTACTACCTTGAAACCCAATCTTGGCTCTTACAATTTGTTTTATGGTCTGTTTTTCTTTATTTAATTTTGTATTTGTATTTGTTTTTTTTTTTTTTTTTTCGAAAATTTTTTTTATGCAAAATAGCCCTTTGCCACTTCCGCAGCACAGTGCTTGGCTAAGCGGTCATTTTAATGAGGCATTATTTTATTGTTTTCTATAAAATTGTTTTTTTTTTTTTCAGTTTCTTTGTTTTTTTATTTATTTTATTTTTCATTGTTGTGGTTTCCAGCTGAAAAACTTGACGAACATCAAGAATGATCTCACTAAACCGCAATGCATAACCGACATATAAAAAAGCATCAGGTTCGATTAAAAATAAAACAAGAGAAAAGGTTTTCTCTGGTAGGTAGAACTGATACTTAAATACTCTTCACTTGTAACTAAAATATTATTTAATATTATAAGCAACACTTAAGAACGTTTTACTTACAGAAACCAAAGAAGTGTTCATAGATGATAACTCAGGAAAAGTTCCATAAAATGAAGTCTCGTAAAATTAAGTTTCCGTGCTGAAATTTTTATAGGTCAGGGAATAAAATTATTTGAGAAGAGTTTTATGGCTGAACATAGCTGCCCACACTACTGTTATCTCTAGTTTCTATATGGAAAAGGTTTTATTTCTGGAGTTATCAACTTGATGCTCGACTGAGAATAATGCTTATTTAAGCTTATTTTCAGAACGATATCTCCAAATACTTAATAGACTTAAGTGGAAGGAAATAGATGACTATAGACCGATTAAAAAAAATTTTAACTTTTCTCTATCGGAAACATCATTTTAGTCAAACACTGAGGTGAAATATAATTTCTTGTGAACGAAAGAGACAAAAGAAAACCAATAACAACCGTACTGGCAACACTATCTAGTGTGAAGAAACTATTTGTATTACTGCATTTCTCGAATTTTTACATTGTTCAACATATGAAGTAGATAGAAATTACCACTTATTGGACGAAAGAAGTCCAGAATATAAATAAAGAACGCTGCAGTCTAATGTGCTCAATTTAGAAACACACTCTACCTCCTTGAGCCATAAATTTGTATGGGGAAAAGGTTCCATCCCATCCCATGACACAAAAACTCAGAAAGTATTTTTAGATTGTATGGAGCTACTTGGTTTTGTGGCCCGATCTGGTACTAGGTGTAATATTTCATTATAATTGAAGTCAGATTTCAGTAAAAATAGAGACAAATTGAGTCGATTTAGCTTTGTCCATCTGCATTGTTGTTCTTTTTCTTGTACTAATCTTTAAGGTATCGGTCTGAATTCCGGTATAGAGTTTTATTTTTACCCTAAGTAGAAAAAGTTTCTAGTTTTTGTAATCTCCATATACAAATGGCCTTTGGTCCCGCTAAAATGTGTAATGCTCTACTCTTTTTTGTAACGCCGTTCAACGCAGTCTTAAGGATACAATTCGTTCCAACGGCCTGGAAAACTGTGGCGATTACAATGCTTCAGAAGCCCAGAAAGTATCCCAGAGTCGTACCCACCTACCAGTCTACTTCTAGAACTCTCAATGGTTTGGGAGACACTACTTGCCATTAGAGTAGCCAAACGTGTTTATTTCCGGATCAGCAGATCGGATTCCGTTCGGGGCACGAAACAGCTTAACAGAGTTCTCGTAAATAATCTTGAACCCTTTGACAATAAGGTATAGTCTAATGGTGTCTTCCTCTACATGCTTCCTCTAGATGCTTTCCAAAGAGTATGGCACAAAGGTTTTATTAGAGAAGATAAAAGATAATCTACTTCCCCCAATTTTCCTACCTAGAGGTGTGTCAATTTCTTCATCAAGGTAGCTTTCTTGGACCATTCTTGTTCAATTTCTTCTATTTTTTTTTTTTTTTTTTTGTTAGTTTTCAAAAATGAAACTTAATTGAGTCAAGTCACATCGAACTTCTACAATAAACATTTCTGCACCATAAATTAAAGAAAACTCTCCAGTTCCTTAGATAGTAATCAGTCTTATGGTCTTAAAACTTCAACGACGTGTAAAGACATTACGCCTCCTTAGCCTCCTGATCGCTTTCCTATTTGGCAGAGTTCGATTCAATCTGTTGTAGTGCGTTGTCAGTCTTGCGCTATACCGACAGGAGAGGCAATTTGCTCCTCAGTTGTCTCCACGCGCAGATCCCTGTGTTCCAAACGAGCCATGGGCAATCGCTGATCAACCGCAGGATTATGTTTTTCATGACCTGGATGCGATTTCGGTGTGTTTTGGCACAAATACCCCACAGCTGCACTCCGTACCTCCAGATGGGAGCAACGGCAAGTGTGTAGGCAATTCTCTTGCAGCGCAGGGCAAGCTTGTTTCGTCCGTTTATCAGCCAGTAGAGCTGCCTATATTCTGAGTTTGAAACGGAATACCAAGTTTTGAGTGTGCCGCGTAAACGTCAACCTTTTTATTCAGCGTCAACCTAAGTTCACTGATCGCATTTGAAATGCGTGAGGACGGTGTAGTTCAGCTAGACAATGGGAAGACTTCTTCAGGGTAGTGTGAAGCACACTTTAAAGCACTTGGCCGGAATTAGTTTGATGTTCCACTTCCGAACCCATTGCTCAAGCAGGCACCCTGACGGCCGCATCGTACTCGTATTCTGAATTATACAGAATCGCAACAGAATCTGCATACAGCAGCATTTTTCCCGGTGCCATTATGTGTACGCAAGGCTCAGGGAGATTGGCTGAGCGGACCCAACACCAGCAACCTCTTCGAAGTTGACCTTCCAACATCTATCAAAAATATTGCAAGTACGAGTACGATGTTTGCCAGATTTGCCTATGACGATTGCGTATTAAACAGGTTTTAGATGCAAGCAAGACTCTGCGGATAATGTACAGGACTACATACTACTGCAAGAAGCCTGGATAGAGAGATGGAATATGCAGATCAATTATGCCAAATGCCGATGCTAATGTATGGTTTACATTAAGGAGGAGTGTTCCACCACGAATAAAGCTCAAGAGCATTACGTTGCAACAATCGAACGGTATGTATTTATGATTAGTTCTAGATTAACGCCTAACTCTTTAAATCCATATCTTGGCTACTGTGCAAACGTGTAGATAAAAATGAAAAAGCTTCACTGGCTTCTTAACTGCAGGTTCTCCTTACGCAATAAGAGCGTCTATTTGAATATTGATATGCAGGCGCTACGATCACGTTTTGCCTCCGGCATGTAAGAAATACCACATTGCATAGAGAAATGTTTAGTTCCTATGTGGCGAACCATCTCCAGCAGGTATAACGAGCGGTTGTTAAACAACCAAAATCGCCGCACCAGTCCACTGATTCAAGCAACACCCTTTCCATGCATCCAACGTGGTGGAAGTCTCAGACTATAGATGGCCAGCGCTTGACCTGTAATGGCTTCGACACCACCGTAAACAATTATTTTTAAATTTGATATTTGATGATCCTCCATATTTTCTAATTTTTGATGGAAAGTTTAAGTGGATATGGTCCTAACTAATAAACTTATACAAACTAGTTACAAAACATAAATCTAACATATCTCCTAGCTGTTATATGTTGCTTCACATTATATTTTAGTATAAGCAAGGAACATTTGATGATTGATCCTATTATACATTAGCTTATTAGGTACAAGTTGTAAATAAATTATTGTCTCCCCACTTTTTGGTGTAGCTTCCAGACAAACATACTTATGGGTTTTGTATGAATTCTTCTTTATATGGTGACTTCTATGGAGGGCGGCATTACATACATATAAAAATGGATGGGCTCTTATAGTATTTTGGAGTAAGACCCACACTCTTTTTTTAAGTAATACAACAAACATTTTTTTCCCCTTTGTTAGTGTTTTTTAGCTGAAATATCGTATGGATGACAATAGAGCTTCTTTTTTCACACAAAAACTCAGAGAGGGATGGCTGGTTTATATGAAATAATTTTTTGAGAATGGACGTAAGGTACATCAAATTTTTTTTTTTAGCTAAATTAATTACAACAAATTAATTACAACAATACAAAATCCCATAAAAGATAGTTCAGTTTAAATGGGGTCTATCCGTTAGCGAGGCATTGGAGTAATAATTGAAACTGAGGAAATAGGAGAGTTCAAATATCCACACTGAATGCTTTAAGTATCCACACTTTTAAGCTCCTTCATAATGACATAAGATAAAAAAAACAACAAAATGGGAAAGTGTTATAAGATAATTCTGGAATTGAGAGAATTAGATGAAGAGTAAAGCTGTCAAGCCAATTCTGAAACCATTGTCATCCAGAATACTTAAAATTTCACAGCGTGTTCAGAAGGCACGCGCCAATACAAGCAGATCTTTTGAACACTGCATGCAAAGCTAGACATGTATGTTTGAGCATTTATAGCTCATATATATCTTTCGGTTCTCCTGTGCTGTTCTTTAAGCACATTAATTCGGTGAAAATTCAATAATTATTACTTTTCTCTCATTCGAGTTCTTCTTCAATCGTCATTTATGCTTATGAACGACGAGCTATGTCATTTATCAGAGCTCTGCATTAAATAGTCACGTTTTAATAACCATTCGAATCATGCACACTTTTTGAGATACTCCTCTGCAATATTAATGCCTTATAATAAAATTGGAGTCTCTGGAGCAGCTTTGTAATAAATGCAAATGAATGTATACATGCTACTTATTCTAGCTAATCTTCGAAACGGCTGGACCGATTTTGACAGGAAATCGACTGCTTGATAGCAGATAACAGATAGCAGATTTATAAGTAACTTAAGTAAATTTTATTTAAGTACATGAACTAGTGTTCCGCGCAAAAAAATTTGTAGTAAACTGAATTATCTCTGTTTACTGCCGTACTAAACATTTTTCTGCATGTTACAAACATTTTGATAAAAGTAATATACTATGTATGAAGTGTACATTAAAAAAAGTGCGCGCATCACCCCTCGTTGTACTGTATTTCATGCGGCGATTTGACGATTCTGCTGCTGACTGCCTATTGATAAATCTTAATTAAATAAATCCATACAATGTGTCAGTTCGCTATATCTCATTCGATAACTTAAAAAAAAAAAACTATATTTTTTTTTTGCTTTACGTCTCGCTTGAAGTCTTGGCGTTTCTTTTAACTCAACACAGTTCGGCTTTGTTTGTTCTTTGCCGGCACTTTTCTCGCACGCTCTCTGAATTTTGCCGACATTTGTTCTTAGCTGGTTTTACCTACCCGTTTGTCAGTTCGTCTGTCTGTCTGTCTGTCCGTCTGTCGGTCTATTGGTTTGCAAGTCGTTTTGGCTGTCATCGGGCGCTGCTGTCCACATACTGACCGGGCCACCAGCCCATTCTATTCCACGCGTCTCTTTTAGTTGCCGCCGGCCACCGTCCATCAATAGTCGCCGCCAATCCTCGGTGAGCTCCTTTAACCAATGCCAATGATTTGCACGCTTTTACTTTTTGCAACTAATTCAATTTGAGCTTTTTTCTAAAGAGTTGTTTTTCACAGTGTTTACTTTTTTCGACATTTGTTTTTTTTCTTTTATTTTCTTTCTGCTTCTTCTTCTTCTTCTTGTTGTTGTTGTTCTTTGTGGTTTGTCAATATGAATTGAGGTGTGTTGAATTCTAAATGGGTATACAGGGTGCAACTAAATAATATATTTTTTTTTAAGCAAATATTAATTATCCGACATTGAATAACTTGTTTGTTCGACAATTATGAAAACTGTATAAAAAACCTTTGTCAGCTGGGTATGAAGGAAACATTGGAGAACCCAAATAGTATAATAATATTTGTGGTTGAAATGAGGCCATGAGTCGATCTAATTGTGCTCATTGGTCGCTAGAAGTTTTCTGATACAGAAAACTAGTAAGAAACGGTAAATTTGTAGGAGAAAGGTAAAAACTTTTGTACAGAAGCTCTTTAAATGAACCGTGTCATCATTTTGAATGAAATTGTTTTCATCTGGTCGTCTTCAAAATTAGTTTATATATTCGCTACAACAAGTAAACTAAGGTTTTATGGGACCATATTTTTTATTCATCTCATAGTCTTAGCGCTTGATTTGTAAAAAAAATTATTTACCAATAAATAGTTGTGATCATATGGCAATATTTACCCTATTTCCTAGAGAATAAGGGATAAGTATAGAGTGTAAAAGTTTTAAGTAGGTGAACTGTAATTTACAGGCTGAAGGAGGCGAGATAGAACCCACAAAGTATATATATTCTTGATCTCATTAAAAGTCGTGTCGATGAAAATCGTGTCCGTATGAAAATCGAGATCTTAGAGGACCTTCAAATTTGCATGTTTCGATTCTTTTATTAATTTTTCGTTAAACTTTAAAACAATGAAGACGCTAAGCTCTCTCTGCCTCAAGGGGGTTTGGCATTTACCTGCTACCAATTCTGAAAAATTGGTTTGGGTTACCTTACTTTAAACTGTATAAAATATTTCATATAGATTCAGATCAGATCACTAAAAGGGCTGGCCCCATATAAATCTAAAATGAAAAATGTTTAATTGTTGTTGTTTATTAAGCTAGAAGCGTCAAATTTGGTGTATCTTGCATGATTCTTAACGAAATATTACATGTAGACCAATATCTGCCAACTAGAAGAAGTAGCCCTCATACAAGTCGTTAAGAATAAGGTGTATTCCAGTCCTTCCCCCTCGACTGCAGTGTTCTTTTATGTTATTATGAATTTTGCTGTCAATGATTCCGAATTCAAAGTCTATTTAGCCCCATAACACTGGTTCGGATTTGTCTTTTTGCCGCTCTAGACCCCACCTCTCGTTAAAAAATTAAATAATTGTAGCTTTTTTCTCGTTATAAGAGACAAACCTTGACTAAGTTGATATTTATCTCTTACTTACTTAGATAAAGCCTTCAAGAACATAAAATCTAATTAAGCTCTTCTAGTTCAGAACTAAAGAGATCTTCAGCTTTCGTTCCAAAGTCAGCTGATGAATGAAAACACTTAATAAATGCGTTGACTTGCCTCACGCTGCTTGTGGAACTCACAAAGCCGACTGTCGATGACAATCAATAACGTTCTTACTCCCAAATATTTCCGGCTGATCATTACCACTTTCACTGCTCCTGAGAAAGTCAAGGATTTCTGAATATGGCATATTCTTTTTCGTCTGGTTTTTATCTCGTATTCTCCTGATTGTGTATAGTGCCTTCTCTTTAAAATCTTCGAATCATTCGCAGAAACTAGACTAAATAAATTATATGCGTCCATATATTCAAAGGATTTAAAAGAGTATAGGACGAATTGTGAATCGATCACTGTCCGACTCGTTCGACTCAAATAAGTCCTCTGAATCCATGGGCCACACTTACTACAGCAGCTTTTGTAACACTTTTACAAAGTACTCCTCCCCGACTTTAATTGGAATGAGGAAGTTCTTATTCTTTTTTATCAATAGCTGGGGTCAAGTTTCCTACTGGATTTATAGAGTGTCTTCTCAATTTATCTTCAAAGTGTAAATCGAGATATATTTGTTTTGTAATATCTAATGCTCCCTCGAAGTAGGAGAAACACTTGTGAGCGTATTATTATTTCCGCATTTCGGTAGCTGATATTCATGAATTATTTGTAAGCAACCAGTAGCAGTCGTCATATCACTATTTCGAACTCCCAGCAGACATTGACTTTAAGTTTTACTGACAATGAGGTAAGAAATCCAAACATGACTTGCATAATATAAAACGCATTGTCTTACTATTATTTAGGCGATTATTCATCTTGGTGACATGAACCGAAAGTCTATGAAGGGAATAAAAAGTATCATGGAAAACTCAAACCCACAGCAAAGTTACCTGGATTCATACAAACCTTTTAAGTTCAGCAGGTGAAGATGGAAGCCAAAGAATGGTGACTTTAGAGTTCCAGTTTCAAAAGATATTAATTTGGACATAAATTTCATCTTTTTGTCATCTTTTTTTTTCAATACCATGATCTCTTATCTCTGAACTCCAAGTACGCCATCCATTAAGGTGGTTTAATAGCCAGCGTTTTGTCGGCAAGTGAGGTGGAGATCAGAACTTGCATGAACAACACTATTAAATGCCTTGTTTATGTCTAGTGTCACCATCACCAAACCTTTGCATGGCCTCTGTTTATTAAATTTATCAACCATTCCGCATAATTTTGAGTTTCTACTGTTTATTAAAACCATGATGGTGATCTTGTGGTAGGCAATGTTCTGTCATCAAGGGTAATAATAATGATCCAAGAAATTTCACAATAGGTAAATAAAACTCTATAGATCTAAAGAAAGTCTAGTTTTAGGCGGACACAATCTTAGTCACCTTCCAAATGTCTGGTATAATAAGTTGAGAAATAGAGTATTTTAACACATAAGGAAGGTGTTCTTCTGTATGGGTCAAAGATGCTAAACATCAACATTCATATATAAAGCAGTGCAGCGACGATTTTCTTTAGTTTGACGAGCATTGGATGTGATGTTTCCGCATCTGAATTAGAGCAGTTTCGAACATGTAAAACATCTCAGCAGCATGTTGTAAAAGTAGACTTCCTACCAAATTGAGCGGGTGGTTGTCAAATGGGAAACTTAAAAAACTTCACAACCTTGAATATCAGATGTAAAATTTATTAGCGATGCTCTGTAATTTTTTTCCGAAATAATAAATATAAGTATAATAAAAATAAATAAAAATTTGATGTCCAAGACAAAAAAAAGGAAAGTTTGATAAATTCACTTCTGGAAATAAACTCAAAATCTCAAAATATCAAATATCAATGTAATGCCATTAAATGCACCTTGGACTAGAACTCAGCGATACCTCAACTATATAACAAACATGTTCAGATCACCAAGTTAGAAAAATAATTTTTTCGGCTTTGTAATTTACTTCATATTCTATCGATATTCAATAATTTAACTCCAATGAAGAAAGACAGGTTATATGTGCTAAAATTGTTGTAGATATGATCGCCTTGAAACACGGTTTATATACTCTATACAAAAAAAATTCTATTAAATTTAATTTTCCTGTTGCAAAAATAAGGCAAAAAGTGGGTTCAAACATTTTATGGAGTAACATTTTGTTCACACAATAATTTGCGAAATCTGGGCTTGAATAGTAATTCTGTAAAACATTTTTTTTTTCAACTTGAACGTCTTTTGCATTCTGTATATTCTACGTCTTTATTATTGCGCGTGACTACACCCAATTTTCTAGTAATATGTACTATTATTACCTTGAAAATTCTGCTATTTATCAATAAAAATCCGATCGATCCAAAAATTGCTTCGGTAATTTTTCGAGCTTAGAAGCGATTGGATATAAAAACTATTCCAACTATTTTATAGCTTACTGGTGGCCATTGTCTGCTTTATTATATTACTTTTTGCACTTCACGCCAAAATTGTGCAACCATGAGAAAAAATTTCATTACGTCAGATCTATTTTTAGGCCCTGTACCGAAGGTACAAGAGCCTATTGGGTTTGTGCAAATGTATGTAACAGGTAGAAATAATGGTCGGAGACCCCCCAAAGTTACCCACATTATGGTCAGGAGTGATAGAGGAGTCGATATAGACATGTCCGTCTGTCCGTCCGTCCGTCCGTCCGTCCGTCCGTATGAACGAAAGGATCTCGGAAACGGTAATAGATAGAGACTTCGTGTTTTTTGCATTCGACTAGGACTGCTCCGGAATTTCACAAGTTTATTTTAAAATGTTGAACCCTCCCCCCCTTCCATATAAAATCACCCCTTAGGGTAAAAATTTCTTCGGCACAAAAAAAAGTAAGTATGCCAGTATAGAGATATCGTCCTTCTTAGCCAAAATCCGAAAAGTTCATCAAAATCGGGTAATAAATGACGATTTTATAAGCAATTGAATTTGAATTTGACCCCCCTTTTCTTTTCATTCATATTCGCGCAGTGAGAAGTGGTCATGTGTTTGGTCATAAGCTAGGGAAACATTTAATGTGTTTGTTAGGCGAACTGAACTGGTACAGGGCCTCTTACAGTCGGTTACGCCCGTCTGAAATTTCCTTACTTGTTAGGCCCTGTACCGAAGGTACAAGAGCCTATTGGTTTTGTGCAAATGTATGTAACAGGTAGAAATAATAATCGGAGACCCCCCAAAGTTACCCCCATTATGGTCAGGAGCGATAGAGGAGTCGATATAGACATGTCCGTCTGTCCGTCTGTCCGTCTGGCCGTCCGTATGAACGAAAGGATCTCGGAAACGGTAATAGATAGAGACTTCGTGTTTTTTGCATTCGACTAGGACTGCTCCGGAATTTTACAAGTTTATTTTAAAAACTTGCCCCTCCCCCTCCTTCCCCATAAAATCACCCCCAAGGGTAAAAATTTCTTCGGCACAAAAAAAAGTAAGTATGCCAGTATAGAGATATCGATCGTCCTTCTTAGCCAAAATCCGAAAAGTTCATCAAAATCGGATAATAAATGACGATTTTGTAAGCAATTGAATTTGAGCGACCCCCCTTTTCGTTTCATACATAAAAAAATGGTTTAAAAGGCACTTAGTCGTGCAGTGAGAAGTGGTCATGTGTTTGGTCATAAGCTTGGGGAACATTTAATGTGTTTGTTAGGCGACCTGCACTGGTACAGGGCCTCTTACAGTCGGTTACGCCCGACTGTGATTTTCTTACTTGTTAGGCCCTGTACCGAAGGTACAAGAGCCTATTGGGTTTGTGCAAATGTATGTAACAGGTAGAAATAATGGTCGGAGACCCCCCAAAGTTACCCCCATTATGGTCAGGAGTGATAGAGGAGTCGATATAGACATGTCCGTCTGTCCGTCCGTCCGTCCGTCCGTCCGTCCGTATGAACGAAAGGATCTCGGAAACGGTAATAGATAGAGACTTCGTGTTTTTTGCATTCGACTAGGACTGCTCCGGAATTTCACAAGTTTATTTTAAAATGTTGAACCCTCCCCCCCTTTCCATATAAAATCACCCCTTAGGGTAAAAATTTCTTCGGCACAAAAAAAAGTAAGTATGCCAGTATAGAGATATCGTCCTTCTTAGCCAAAATCCGAAAAGTTCATCAAAATCGGGTAATAAATGACGATTTTATAAGCAATTGAATTTGAATTTGACCCCCCTTTTCTTTTCATTCATATTCGCGCAGTGAGAAGTGGTCATGTGTTTGGTCATAAGCTAGGGAAACATTTAATGTGTTTGTTAGGCGAACTGAACTGGTACAGGGCCTCTTACAGTCGGTTACGCCCGTCTGAAATTTCCTTACTTGTTAGGCCCTGTACCGAAGGTACAAGAGCCTATTGGGTTTGTGCAAATGTATGTAACAGGTAGAAATAATGGTCGGAGACCCCCCAAAGTTACCCCCATTATGGTCAGGAGTGATAGAGGAGTCGATATAGCCATGTCCGTCTGTCCGTCTGTCCGTCCGTCCGTCTGGCCGTCCGTATGAACGAAAGGATCTCGGAAACGGTAATAGATAGAGACTTCGTGTTTTTTGCATTCGTCTAGGACTGCTCCGGAATTTCACAAGTTTATTTTAAAAACTTGCCCCTCCCCCCCTTCCCCATAAAATCACCCATTAGGGTAAAAATTTCTTCGGCACAAAAAAAAGTAAGTATGCCAGTATAGAGATATCGTTCTTCTTAGCCAAAATCCGAAAAGTTCATCAAAATCGGATAATAAATGACGATTTTATAAGCAATTGAATTTGAATGACCCCCCTTTTCTTTTCATTCATATTCGCGCAGTGAGAAGTGGTCATGTGTTTGGTCATAAGCTCGGGAAACATTTAATATGTTTGTTAGGCGACCTGAACTGGTACAGGGCCTCTTACAGTCGGTTACGCCCGACTGAAATTTCCTTACTTGTTTTATAGTGTTCTCATCTTATATAGCGGGCTTCTTTTTAATTTAATGTTGCACCCTGTTTCTAAAGACTTTAAAACGCTTGCCAACTATTTTCTTTGTAATCGCGTCTCTGTACACTCTTTATCTTATTGGCACATTTGCTATTTTGTACATTGTTGTTGACTTTTTGTTGTTTAGTGTCGGCCTTTCTTTTAGCTTTTAATTGCTAAACACGACAACAATTTTTACATCATTTATTTTCTTTGAACATTTTTTAACATATTGAATGCATACTGACATATAAGTATATACTACCTACATACAGATGTACGAGTTTGTACGTTTGTAGATACATATATATTTGTACATTTTGACTAATCTTAGCTGGGTCTTTCTAGTTAGCATATCGTGGTTCTACAAATAAAAGTTTGTATTATGATGTTCATAATAGTTGACAGTTTAAATCATTAAGAATTAATTTATATATTTGTGAATATACAAAGTGACAAATAAAATACATAAGTTCATGGTCTTAAAATATAAATCTCGATACAACAATTAGTATAAAAATTAGTTTGTTTTGCTTGATTTGAGCTGTATCTTAAAATTAATACTCAAAAAGGACGTAGATACTATCAGACGGAATAGACGAACATTACTAGATATACTAGACATATATGGAAGAATGAGAGAGACAAAGAAAGATATATATATATATATAGAGAGAGAGAGAGAGAGAGAGAGAGAGAATAAAATGTAGATATTGTTTCATTTAAGTGATTTTAATGAAATATAGTTAACGAGATTCTGGTTTGAGGGTTGAAACGCACCTTTAGCAAAAAATATGTCAGAAGAAATGTAAACCTGTCAATAAAAAGAAAACCTATAGCAATAAAAATAAACCTCAATTGAAGAACCTTAGACGAAACAAACTATTTCCAGTCAATTTTGGGCGATTGAAACCAAATTCTGGAGTAATGTATTTTTTTCTAGCACGGTCATATAAAATAGGAGTTTGATTTGGAGTCCATACGTTGTTTATGACTCAAAAATTGTGAGTTCGAGCAGAGGCAACTACAGCTCTATTAAAGCTAATTGAAATGCTTTATTAACTTTTTTCTCTTTTACTGTAAGTCAATTTCAATTTTATTAATTATTAATTATTAATTAATTATTAATTTAAACTATTAAATTGCATCATTTCTCATCGTAAATATGTGGTTTGAGTTCCTGCAACTTGATTCTGGGCATAATTTGAGCAATATCGCTAACAAAAGTTATTTAGAAATTATTTTCTTACTAGAGCTCAAGTTAGCTCAAAGTTATTTACCCTAATCTTGGCAATATATAAGTTCACTAGCGTTCCGCTCCGGCTTCGCACGGGTATAAAATACATAGCCTATTTCACTCACTGAAAAATTGATTAAAATCGATTCAGTAGTTTTGATTTATTCATTACTGCCCGTGGCCCGCACGCGTTAAATTTGCAGTAAAACAATTCCCTTTTCCCTATACCATGAAGATTTCCTGCTATCTTTTGAATATCTAAATTCATAAACTACATTTTTACTTATTTACTTTTTACATTTTTACCTATTTATTTTATTTTTACAACAATTAATATATTACAGAATGTCTTTATATACAACGTTCACAGCTTTCTTGTCATTAGACAATACAAACATGTTTTCTCTAGAGGTAACTCTTGAAAGAGCGACATACAGTTGGCCATGTGAAACGTTGAAGGTTTGACCCTGCGATTTATTAATGGTTATTGCAAAAGATGTCTTTACCGGAAACTGTAAACGTTTAAATTGGAAGGGTAAATCCGATGGTATCAGAGCGATTCGGAGAATCAATACATCTTCTCCGGTAACACACTCTATTATGAAAGTTTTCAGTAATTTTACCAGCAAACGCGTGCCATTGCAAAGTTTGGTTGGATTCAGGTTTCTTAATAAAATAACAGGACAACCTACTTTCAACACCATTTTGTGAGGAGGGAGTCCAGACGCGTTCAAAGAGTTTTGAAATTCTGTAGGAAAATGAACAGCTTCTTCCAAATCGAGAACAGTATCGACCGAGTAGTATATTTTCGTCGGCGCATCAATCTTTGAAAGAATCAAGTTATTTACCTTATCTACTTGTTCGTTAGTTGGTGACAGTATCGCTCTTCTTTAAACCAAGATATTGTCTTATAACTTATGTTATCAATGTCTTCCCTCACTTTGTGTTAACTCTCCATTGCCAACTTTTAGCAGCATCTCTGGAAATAGTCTGTTCTCAAGTGAAGATGACGATGTGATGTTACTCCCTATCTTATCTCATTACCACGTATACCCAAATTCCTTTCTGTACCTCAAAAGGATGCAAAGATATGACGAATTTTTGTTATAGCTTATAAGGGGTGCAATGTAACGCTCCCTGACCAAACTTTATGATAAGATCTTACTGTTCATCGCTGTTCCTGAAATAAATGCAAATGTATGATGCATTTTTTTGAATCCAAATTTATGAGGGCGGGTCATTCATTGCCTCTTTGATTTTGACCTAACTTATAATTTCTTCTCGTGTTACCATTAACATATATACCAAATTTCATCGCTGTGCCTCAAATGGATGAAAAGATTTCTGGAAACAGATTTTGACCAAACTTGACACGAAGCCTTTCCTGGCTGAACTGAAGTTCGCCTGTTAATTTCAGCTCAATCGTTTGGATTCCTATAAGGAAAATACAAAGATAGATATATACATTTATACAACAAATATTTGTATATATCTAAATGAAGTGTTGCACTCGCTTAAGGGAAAACATTATACATACCAACTGCGTATTTTTATGGATCTTTATATCAGGCTTCTTTAAAAATTGAGCTGATTAGTTAAAATACTAAATGAAGCTTCAAATATTCACTGAGCACTTAAGTACTTAATATCCATTGAGTATAAGGGCAAATTTATGTAACAATTAATACTCCAGTAAAATTTGACTGTCTCCCAAATTTTTTTATTTAAATGAACATGAAAACGTTTTGTTCCTCATTCCGTATTAGCACATGCGGAGAACTCATAGAAAATATCCATATTGCCTCACAACAAATTTATAATTCGAACACATTTTTATGTTTCAGACTAGATAATTAATGAAAATTTATAAATACCATGAAACAAATATTAAATTTTTTTGGAATTATGTAAAATAGTAAAAAATAAAACTCTTAACTCGATAACAACGGACTGTTTTAATGATAACATTGCATTGAAAAACGTTCCAATATTTAAAAATTTTAATTAAAAATAACATCAAACTCAACGAAAATTATTAAAAAATGTTATTCTTTACATGTATCTCGCAATTGAGAAATTTCACTCACAACTAACGATTTTTTAGCTTTGAGTCTTGAGTCGGAATATTTATAGTTCAAGCCATTCATGCTCGTATTTTTCTATTTATTTTAAATATATTTCCATAATAAATTTCAATAAATATTCATAAAAAACAAATAAATCAAAATACTAACAAAAGTTATCGAATCCATATGAAATCGATTATTAATCGATTTGAAATCACTCGTAATTGAGAACTGCAAGAATCGTTTTACCTTCTAAACCGAATCGAAATAAAGAAATACTATTTACAACAAAATAAAAATCTTAATTACCGCACCATACCCATTTGTGGTTTTTAAATGAAAAACTACTTTGAACTAGAAAATTGATATTCCACACATCTTTACATAAATATACGCCACTGTTGTCTAAAATATGGAAGCCTGACCACAAAGCTGGTATGTGCACAACATTTATTTTACTCAGCAGCCTCATGGTGCATAGATTCGGCCGGGAAAGTATTGATTCTACGCCTTGTGCCGCATGCGAGATGCTTAAAAATCGAACACAATATCTACATTGATTTTATGCAGTTGATCAGTCTGAAGTCATACAGACAGATGCTAAAATAATGAGCACAAATCTCCTGCCGCAGTTACTTAACTCGGAGTTATTTACCCAGCTTTGAGCTTGTTGAACATGCGAACGTCCTAACAGTGACTCGGACCACCGCTAAGGTACTCAACATGGTCACCTATTAAAAAAGTCTGCTGTCGTGAGCAACGGACCTGTGAGCACATGATATAGAGAGAAAGGAAGCGATTGGCAATGAAGGCATAAAATAGATAGCTTAAAATGTCGAAAGTCTAATAGATGGTTTTAAGCCGAAAATTTCTTTCTGGTTATAGTGCATCTATAAGGAATTACTAAGGATATGGAGATGTCACTGCTTGGAGGCTATTAAGCGTACAACTTAATGATGGCTTTTATGAAGAGTCATCGGACTATAACGAGGCTATTGAAAAGCTAAAAAATAACAAAGCGGATGTCACCGATGAACTGGCAGTTGTTATGTATGACCAACGAAATGAATCTCAGTGTTTAATAAAGTTGACCACAGTTTTGACCTGCCGATACGTACGAAGATAGTCGAAAGCTTAACTGGTCTAGATATCGAAGCAAAGATGGTTTGTTTTTGCATGCTTAAGCTATTCTACACACGAAGGGTTACTGAGAGAGGTTTCAGGCAGGGTGTACATCTTACGCCAATGCCCATTAGATACCATTGCCCCCATCAGCATACTAAAATGGGATGCAAGGCGTCCTCAGATTGAAAAACAGTTACGACTCAAGGGTTTAGTGGTGAGTAAAGGTCTTAAACGATGGAGAATTTACTTAACAATCAGAGTTAAAATACGAAATGAAACTTCAAATATTAATAATTTATTATAAACCCGTAACTATAGGGTATAAGGGCAAATGTATGTAACAGGCAGATGTAGGTGATGCTGCTGTAGTTGATGAGGAAGAATAAGATTTCGGAGCCTATAAGAAAGCTTGTATACTTAGACTATTCTATTCCTTCTTCAGATAAGCTATCAATGAACGTGCCAAACTCTCTCTAAGTGGTGCTCGATAAATATTGGCTCCCAAATACAGTAAATACCAGAAATCTCTGATTTTTTTTTTTTTGTATATATTTAGAACACCTAGACCGATTGCTAAGATGTTAGTCTTATTAGAAAGGTAAAGGTTCAGCTTTTAACAGTTTTCGTTTCATATGTATCATCTCTTAGCACGAAGGCCTTGTAGGTATTGTAAAATCTTATTAACTTTAACCTTATATTAACTCAAAACTGAAGGTTAACTTGTAAAAACTTTGAGCACCATTAAAATCAGCGTCTTTGAATTATGTTTATCTACCATTTTCCCCACCTGTTAAAATAAATGTTATTGAATGAGTCTCTTTTTCTTTCAACTAAGTTCTTACATACATTTATTCATTCATTCCAATTTGTTTCACAAAGTCTTGGTTTCTATGCAATTTCTTTTTCAGCTCAGCTTTTCAATGAAATTCTGTGCAATATAAGCAAGCAAGCAAGTTGATTTAACTGAAAATGAATTTTCAACAGATTCTTTCATACGATAAATTTGTTTCTTATATAAAAATAAGTGAAAAAAAATGATGAAAATAATAATTCGCACGGTAACAGGCAAACGATTTGCTTGTATCTACGTACCCTACATACAGACATAAGCGAGTACATGGCAACTGCTCTTTTATACTCGAACTGCCATTCTGGCACATATATTGTATTGTATGAGTACTACTCGGATTCTATCAGCTCGTTGCTATTGTCAGCTGATGTCATGTCTATAAACGTTTTGTGCCGTTGTACATAAGCACAGGTAAACATATGTGAATACATACATTTGTACGAGTATCTGTATGTAATACCTCTAGAGATTTAGATACATGTAGCACTGTACATACTCGTAATTGTATGTATATAGAATAACTTGGATCATACTACAGAACGCCCCGCGTTGCCAATCTAACAACGACCCCAACAAACGACCCACTCACGACCGAACGACCGACCGCCCGTTCAACCGACCGACTAAACAGACCGGCTGGTTCACTCATTTCTCAGGCATTGACGTCAAATTTTGTTAGTTTTTTTTTTGTATCTTTCTGTTGCGCCACATCGAAAGCTGACATTGCAAATTTTATTTTCTGCTTCGGCAGACAAATTGGCACCAAAAAGCACAAAACACGAGACACACAAACACCGGCATACACACATGAAGATACTCATAGTACTTACAATATAATACAATATATTATATGGTATGTAACATATGTACCCCCCCGTACGTGTATTGTAGTGTACAAGCCACACAAAACAAAGAAATGCTAAAGTCAAACCAAAGGCGGCAACAAAATGAAAACAACATGAAAAGATACAATACTATATAGGTAGGTAGGTAAGGTACCTACGATACACCATATATACAAGCTGCAAAAGATATTCATTCAATTTTATTTTATTTGCATTTAGATACATTCACGAGAGTGGATTGTTAATAAAAAACAGGAAGAAAGAAGGTGTTGAAAAGGTTTCGCATTCGATTTGGAACAATCAGCTGAAAAAAGGGCTCGTTCGAAAAATTTAAATAGATATTGGACCGTTTTCAAAACTCATTTGTGGTTAAAAAATATATCAGCTTCTAAAATCGATTCTTTTTCAAAGCTGTGAAAAATGGTGCTACATATGAAAGTATTTATGGAAAGTTAAAAGGATGGTATATTGAAAATTGAGTGTCACCTTCCTCCAAATATATTCTTCAGCACTAACCACACTACGAATCTGATCGATAAGGAACGAGTTATAGGTTTCTTTTAATCAGCAGCTTAGAGATATTTTTAAGAAAACGTTGATAGTCTCAGGAGCTTCTCAAAATGAGGACGGGTGCTGTTTGCCGTTTTAATACAAGTTTTAGGAATCACGTGCACTGACTATTATTAGACTAGATTTTGAGGTATCTGCATCAAAGTTTTGCACCGTAGAGGAACCAATTATCCATAGAAACATATCGCAAAACTCAGCCTTTTGATTTTTGTCTGTCTGTACACCATTCATATTAAAGGGAATATTAAATTTAAAAAGATAGAAATAAAAAGCGAAAGGGACAGGAAGAGTCACAGATTTGTTGCAATGTCAGGTTATGTGACCTGGTCTATGAAAAAGAAACCTACGTGCGAAAACAATTTCTAAAAAAAACTTCTGTTAAAGGTAAACCACTCATTGCGGACAGGGAGGACGTCGACTCGTTTCATCTTCTATCAAAAAAAAAAATTTTAAAAAATTATAAGTTTCTGGTTCTCACCATGTGAAAGAGGATCACAATCTCTATCCGATTGGACAAATAAGTGGATAATGAATTTTTATAGACCAGATTATATATATTGACAAAAGCGTCTATAAAATCTACATAGGATAGGTATATCTCGTACAATTAGTCGTATAGGAGCATACTTTACGGCGTTTGAAAGGTGTGAGTGTCTAGTACTACGCTCATTTGACCGCATTGCGCTTGTTCAATTCGCATAGTACAACAGTGGTTCCCTCGATTCCGTTCCGGTGCGGAGGAAGTGGAAGATGCACAACGGTCTGGAAGACCTGTCGTCGAAGAAGTCAATAAAATCAAGGAAGTGATTGAGATAGACCGCCATAGCAGCAGCCATACCATCGCACGGGAGCAGAGTATAAGTCATATGACCGTTCAAAAGCATTTGAAGAAGCTTGGCTACACAAAAAAACTTGATATTTGGGTGCCATACGAATTTACACTAAAAAACCTCATGGACCGAATTACCATCTGCGAATCGTAGCTGAATCGCAACAAAATCGAGCCTTTTCTGAAGCGAATGGTGACTGGCGATGATAAGTGGGCCAATGACGATAACGTGAAGCGCGAATGGTCTTGGGTGAAGGGTGGTGTAGAGGCTCGAACGGTTGCCAAGCCTGGATTGTCGCTGTGTTTGGTGGGATTGGCAGGGAATCATCTAATATGAGCTGCTCTCCTATGGCCAAACGCTCAATTCAAGGCAGCAATCCCCAGAAGTGAGTTCCATCGGATTACCATCACTTCCTGTAAATGTCGAACAATTTAGCTGGCGAGAAATTGGCCTTTAGAGTCTTGCGAAAATTGACTTTCTCACTTTTTTGACAATAGGGAAGCAAGATTCTATGAGGGGGGCATAAACCTCATATTTGTATTCTGAATATTATTATATTTCTATCTAAAACCTTGTGGAATACTTTATTGGGGATAATGTGAACTACATCAAATTTGTCATTGTAAACCACAGCAAAATATTTTAAATAAAAAGAGGAAGGGGATATATTTGAACGGGGTCTACCCCTGCTAGTAGTCCGATATGGACATATATGGAATATTTCATTATATATGTAGTAAGTTACACCAAAAGAAGGTGCAGATTTGTATGGGTAATACCCCTTAGAGAAGTGTTGGCACATTAATTGAATATTGAATTGAATAAAGAGATCAAATTTCGAAACTGGAAGGTCTATCTTTTATATCCAAACAGACGAACATGTCTATATCAACTTGAGTGGACCTAGATAAAAAATTTTATTAGGTTGACGCAAATTATATCAATTTCGGAGATTTTAGCTGTTTTAACCTAAAAATTTTGTTCAAACAAAATCGCAGAAAGGATTTGGTGTTCCTTTCGGTGGTCCGATATAGATCTATATAATATATTTTATTGGAATTTAAATAAAATATACCACATTTGGCATTTTTGGCTAAAATAATTTAAAACAATTTTGTTTTCATTCAAAAGTCTGAAAGGAGAGTCAGATTTGAATGGGGGTTACCACTTTTAAGGTTCGATCTGGACCAAAAAGTATGATATGCTAAGTATTAATGCTAAGTAGACTATAGATTTGGTGTTTCTAGCTAAGTTCATAACATCAATAAAACTTTTCATATACATTCAGAGAAGAGTAGGTTTGCATTGTAAGTGCCAACCCCCCCATAAAGTAGGGGGATTCAGCATGTTCGTTGAATACAAGTAATTTGTGCAAGGAATAGCAGAATCTAAATATCCACATTTGAAGGCACCATCTCTTATAGTCTTCAAGTTCTTCTTGTTCATACGAACAGCCAGACAGACGGACATGTCTATATCGAAACGGCTTTTAATGTGGATCAAGAATATATAAACCTCATGAGGTCATTATGTTAGATATATTCGCACAGACTTAACAAACACTTTTACACTATGGAGAAAGCGTATCATGATGTATTACGGCGCAATAGCAGTTTTTAAGAAATTTATGGTTCACTCTCATATATATGTAATATCGATACCTTTCCAAAGTATTGCTATCGATACAAATATCGATAACTTCAAGTAACAACGCATCATCTCCAGTTCTAATATTAAATCGTTTGTTTGAATTTCTCAATTAACTGCCTCACTTCCACCAAAATAACTACTCTATAAAAACTTTCAGTACCACCCTCATACTATATACATGTTATTGCTCTTCGCAAATGTGTTTGTGACTGTTTGTATGAATATTACACATGTCGACATCTGTAATATGTCAAATTATTTTAAATATAAAGCGAAAATGACAGCACAGCAATTGTTCGTTCGGTCTCGTTTTGCATTTTCATGTTATTTAGATAAATAAGATACAATCTAATTCAAAACAAACCAAAAACTGCAAATTGAATGCACATTTCTATGCAAATATCTACATATAATACATCTACATACATTTTAATGCATGTAAATCAGCTGTGAAGGTCAAGATCAATGTGAATTATAAACACATTTTGACTCGTCAAGTTGTGTTAAGTAGATCAAATATATTGTTTATAATAGATAATACTCTGATTATGGGAATACCATGGAAAAAGTTTTAATTAACAAGTTTATTTATAAATTGAGTTTATTTTGTGATGCACAATTACGAGCTCAGCATTGGCCTTTATTATGAAACACCTTCATGCTGCTATCGAACCAGTAATAGGCGTAATATTCTACAAACGTAATACCACTGTGTTTCTAGATATAATTTAAAAGTCTGTTTGGCCTCTAAACTTGGGTAGACTAGCGTATGCAATTTTATTTAATAAGCCGAGGAAGGCATGGTTGACCCCATAGAGTAAAAACATCTTTTGTATTGTAAAGATTGCTGAGCCGCTATGACTTCTGACAGTAATCGGTCCGAAGTTGGCATTCTCTAATTTTGATTTTGCTAAAAAATATAGACGAGACTTTAAAAATCATAAACATATACTTCAAGACATTATATACTCGGGGGGAACTAAATATATGGAAACATAATCCATTAAAATCGATAGTTTTTTGGAACCTTAGCTACGACTAATCGAGTATAAACGATAACTGCTGCCACAAGTACGAATAAATCTTATACTTTGATGCAACTTTCTAGATCCACAGAAATAATACACGTAATACATCAAAACTTTAAAACTTAGTCTTATTTGCATTCACCGCATTAATTTATTTTCACTTCACAAATTTTGTGCACTTCGATACACCATTCGATTGCTAACTACTTCACCAGCTCTCCATGCGACAATATCGCATCGCGCACCAACTTACAACCCGTCTCAGTGACATCGATCTCATTCAATAACATCTCGACGACCTCATCGCTCATGACACGTCGCTCCAACTTCAGCTCATGTTGCAGACAATCGGCCAACTGCTGCTGTCCGAATGAACGAAAGTTGATCATGGTCGTATCGCTTGGCAGATCCTGCAGCATCTCAAACTGTTCCCAGTAGTGTTCAGTGTCCAGATTAAAGATATAGACTACGATCACACTTTGACTAGCCGCCAATGCTGCCGCATTGCGATCACCTTCCCGTTCACGTATCAACGTATTGAAGATCGACACGAAACCATAATCGCATGTCGACAGATTATCGACGATGAGCAAATTTTGACCACAACTCGAGATTTGCTCGACAAAGTAACGTACCAGATGAAATTTACGCACCTCATCGGACACAACGGTGCTCCACAAGTACTCATGCACATTTTCCGGCCATGGAAACAGTGCGCGCAGCGTTTGTGCTGTCAGCGATTTACCCACACCGGGCGGGCCAATCAGCGCCACAGACTTGAAGTTGTCGCCTCGATCGAAAACATGTTCCAGCGATTTCAGTGCCTGATTTTGATTGAGCACTCGTCGGCGTATTTCGCGAAACATACGTTTGGTGTACAGTGGCTGTTTGCAGTGGTAATTGCGTTCATAGTCACCCCAACGTTTTATATCAAACAAAAAGGAGGTTACAGCACGCCAATGAGATGATAAGTTTTTGTACCAAGTACTTTCTTTCGGTGCCGGTTTTTCTAAATCTGGTGTTGCTTCGGAGTCCTTTGTTGTAATTTCTTTAAGATTCAAAGACCTTGTCAACTGTTTACCCTCATCCACTTCTTCCTTGACTAATGGTGTTTTATCCATCTGCAACATATACGCACAAACTATGCCCAAGAACACCATTGTTATAAGGCAGCCATGTATGACGTTGGTCTTGCGATTGGCACGCAACTTCTCACGGTAGCGACGACAGTTGTACTTGCCCAGTATACCCACTACAGCCGGATCCTCGTAGTCTCCGATATAGAAACGTGGCTTAAAAAGATTCCCAGACATGATTTTGGTAAAGTTTTGGTACAATGGAAATTTAGCTTAGCTCTATAAAACCGCGAAAATATTGAGCGCAACACGTTTAATTTTGGTAAACTTAAAAAAAATCAAAATTTGTAGAATTGTACTATAAATCAAATTTTTATTCAAATCTTTTTGAACAAATAGTTCTAGGCTCTCTAAGTAGTCAAATGTTCTATAGATAAAATTCAAAATAGTAGGATTTAAATTCCAAACAATCAATATAAATTAAATTCGATTCAATATGAATATATTAAGTACAGATTTTTCCATATGAAGAGAGAATTATATCCATAACTTTTATGTTCAAACGGAGACAATTCCTTCCGGTTCAATTACGAGCCTCATCAGCGCGCTGGCTGTGAACGTTCGGTTCTTTTTTGGCGCAACAATGGAAGGCGTAAGTAGAAAATATTCTCATATCCCCAGGGTAACCTTTGAACAGCTGTTCGGGAGAGAGCAAGTTGTACAAAGGTTACCAGTTCCCCCAGTTGTAAAGAAGCTTCACATATGATCTTATTATAATGAAGAATCCTACAAACAATTTAAGAACTATAATTTGTTTTGCATGATGGATGATTCACATTGTGAGA
This sequence comes from Leucophenga maculata, assembly GCA_035044805.1. Lineage (NCBI taxonomy): Eukaryota > Metazoa > Arthropoda > Insecta > Diptera > Drosophilidae > Leucophenga > Leucophenga maculata. Next base: position 465,001 of record JAWNNP010000102.1, on the reverse strand, counting down.
AAAGTTGTTGACAGTCATTCACTTGGGAATGGCCAACAATGATTCTTGTTACAAACGATCCAAGCAACTCACACGTCCGTTGGGACACGGAACTTCTGGGTAGCCTCTGACCACCCATTCAGAGGTGATCTAACGTGAGAAGGCAAATACCAATGAAAACTCCAATGAAAACTAGCAGGAAGCCTCGGAAGAAACCCTATTATGACAACCCCTGCAAACGATATAAGGATCACGATTTACGGATATGCATCTAGAATGTTCACACCCTTAATTGGGATGGTGCAAATATCCAGCTGGTTGATGTCATAGAAAGATGCAAGGCTGACATCACCGCAATTCAAGAAATCCGATGGATAGGACAGGGTTGCTCAAAACAAGCATCCTGTGACATCTACTGTTCACGCCTGTTGACGAGCGTCTAGCCGCGATACGCATCAAGGCTAAATATTTTTATATTAGTTTGATTTGTGCGCACGCCCTGACGGAAGAGAAAGCTAAAGATGAGTTCTATGAGCGATTGGAACATCTGTACGAGCGCTGTCCCAAACACGATGGGAAGGAAGGAATCTTTGGCCCAACCGTCGGAAAATTTAGCCATCACGACACTACCTCCAATAATGGAGAGAGGCTAATCGATCGGAACATGGTAGTTGGTGGTACCAAATTTTAACACCTTAACATCCACAGGCTACATGACTGAGTCCAGATCAAATAACACGCAACCAATTTGATCATGTTTTGATTGACCGAAGGCACGCATCAAGCGTGTTGGATGTGCGAACGTTACGACATTGACTCGCACCACTATCTTGTCGCAGCCAAGGTACACACTAGGCTCCGCGTAGTGCACGCCGCACGTCCCAATATGCAATAAAAGTTAAACGTTGGCAAGCTGCAATCAGAACTGACCGCCGCAGCCTTCTCAAACACACTCTCCCGACTGCTTCGGGAACCCTCTCCGATTTCTCGAGATATATGTGAGCAGTGGATACATATCACCCGCTCCATGGATAGGGCTGCCAAGGATGTCATTGGTTATACAAAGCCTGCGAAGAATTCTTGGTTGCGGAGCTACTACAGAAAAAACGCTTCCTATCAGCGAACTCTGCATTCGGGAGCAACGCAAGCTGTTAGAGAGCGATATCGAGAGAAACGGAGAGAGGATAAACGACTTTTCAGACGCAAGAAAAAGAAGCAAGAAAAACGGGAGTTTGAGGATGTTGAGATGTTACGCGACAGAAATGAAGCTCGAAAATTCTACCAAAAGGTCAAGCGTCTGACTGAAGGTTTTAAGCCCGGAGCAACTTTCTGTAAAGATGACAATGGAAATCGGGTAACGGATGAACAGGAATCACTGAGATTATAGAGGAGTCATTTCTCCAACCTACTAGGAGGCGATGAAGCGCACCGGAACCACCAGTTAATGATGGCACTATTGTAGAGCCACCGGACTATAACGAGGTAAATTTAGTTATTAAAAAGCTGAAAAATATCAAAGCGGCAGGCTCTGAGTTATTTAAGACTGGGGGCGCAGAGTTGGTTAGAAGTAAGCACCAACTTTTATGCAAGATATGGTCCGATGAACGCATACCCAATGACTGGAATCTCAGTGTTCTCTGTCCTATCTTTAAGAAAGGAGACCCCGCTGTTTGCGCCAACTATCGCTGAATAGGTCTTCTTTCCATCGGATATAAGATTCTGTCGCGCGTATTGTGTAAGAGGCTGAAGCAATATACGGATTCAATCTTCTGATGGAATGCATCCTACTCCAGTGCCATTACATATGGAACATGTCGGGCTCGATCTTCCAAAAGGAAGTGATGCTGACATGGAATGACTTGGTATGGAGAGATCTCTCCGTACTTGGCATTCAAAACGATTGGCGCCAGCGCGCAGAGGACTATGGAGGCTGGCGCGCCTTGCTAAATGCGCCCATGTACACAATAGTAAACATTGTTGCTATATCTTAATCTGTATATACCCCAGACCTGCTTTCTCCCACATAGCCCTAAATAATTGGCAATCCAACTTGGTGTTTCCGTGGTAAATAAAACCCATCTATGGCCAAACTACTTTCAACTAAAAGACAAATTATTAAAATCGACTCAGTAGTTATTGAGTAATTTTATTTCAAACAAAATGACAAAATTTCTGTATGTATAGAGTAGATAAGAATACTTTTAAGCCAGTTCTGGCAATTTCAGTTAATTTCATTTGAAAATAAAACCAAAACATCATCTTCTCCACATACTACAGAAAAACGAAAAGCATCTGAAGTTAAGCACTAAAAGTAATAATAAAAAAATTTCATGAAATTTGTAACACGGCAACACTTTTAAATGACAGCCAAATTGTCGGGCTTAGAGCTCAGACCAAGTAGATTGCTTTCTATTTTCAGAACTTAGATAGCTGAATAAAAAAAAAAACACCTTAAGCATATACATTTAATATATAAGACTCTTCATGCACTACTAAAAAACATGTTTTTACATTTTTCACATTTGCCTTTCACAGTTTGCTTAGCAACAGAGACTTTTCTTTGAAGTACTTACTTCACCTAAGCATATGTAAAACTGCAAGCATAGCGAAGATGCCAGACGTCATCAACAGTTTAAGATACAAGTACACTGCATGGCTGTTGCAGCATTAACGACGTCGTAAAGTATCTGAAACTGAGCTGTAAGTCGGTTCCTTAGTAACACATTCGACGCTTTTTTCATTGTTACACAGTTTGGAGGGCGCAGTTTTTCAGTTCGTTGCTTGGTTGTTGTTTAAGATAAACGCATTTAGAGGGCCACAATATTGTGGAGCGTTACCAAGCGGAAGGTTCCGCCAAGGTTTACCTTTACGATCTCGCGCAAGCAATAAACTGGCTAAAGACAATCGAATCGCATCGTGTTACCAAGCGCAGCAATTCTGATTAAAAAAAAAATACGAACATGTATAGACAAACTGACGGAGAGATAGCCACTCAGTCAGTCAGTCTATGTGAGTGACAGACTACAATGGCTCTGCAACGCTGGCTGACTGTCAGTTTGTCTATTTGTCAGATTTTCTGTCCGCTTATTGGTCTGTCTGTCTGTTTGTTTGTTTGTCACAGAATTCACGCCGGGTTGTGTTCTCTTTTCGCGTTACCAAGACACGTTTGTAACATTGCTTGTCAGTTGTGTTAATTGTTGCTTAACACGTTGGCCCGATAAGTGGGCTAATGAGCATCGCATTAGTTGCAGAATGGGGGCTACTAAGTTGGATTGTTGGTAGGTTAAGATACTGCAATGATGGTGGTCAAGCGTACACATTCGCAATTAAATATTCGCTGTTGCTATCCAAAAAGTTTTTAAAATTGCATTTTAAGATGCGGAATGGGTTATCTGACATAAATTGGCTTAAAAAAGACTACAGTGATTCAGATTCATGCTGGAGCTCAGTCATTGTTCAAAATCGAGTGGAGTACAAAAAATTAGATAGTGTTTCGGAGAATGGTATGCAAACTGTCAGCGTAGAAGTTTATTGCGTGCAAAAAAAAAAGAAGTTTTCGAAAAAAGTGGCAAAGCAAACATAGCCCAACTAACAAAAAGATGTTTAACAAGGCATCAATCTGATTTGAAACAAAGACATCAAGAAATACGAAAGGAAAACTCGGCAGATTACTTGAGACAATTTAAAAATCTGCGAAAGTCGTAATGATACCAGAGCCAAATAAACCAGAAAGCAATGCTTCGTTCTACCGTCCGCTTAGCTTTTTCTTAAGTTTTTGTAAATTTCATGAAAAAATAAGTTTGAGAAGAATTTAGATGGTCTGAAAGAACTCTCCATAATACGAAAACATCAGTTTGGGTTTAGGAGAAATCATGCTGCACCCGAGTAAGGTTATCGGATTGTGCACTTGATGTTTTGAAAAAAAAATAATTATTACAGTCATTTGATGTCCAAGAAGAAAGTTTCCTGGAAAGTTTCAACATGTTTTGTCCAAATTTTTACCCTAAACCATCTAATCTTTGCCACTTAAGCCGGCAAAATGGCTCCTAAAACAGTTTTTTAACAATATTTCGTCTCCGACTTATTTTGCAAAAACTAATCATCCTAAATGAAGTAATTTAAACTTTAATTTATGTTGTAATAATTTTTTTCCTTCTCCTTCGCTTCACTATTATTAATGGATCACGTGTTATGAGTTCATTGTGATCGAAAGATCACAGTAAGAAATTTTTTTCACATCATCAGTGATGGGATTATCAGCTTCTTTAAAATGCTGTAATCTTTTTCTTTCTCGATTTAACCATACGTTTTCCCGAAAACGGTCCTTCTTTATTTCTGTTTATCGCAACCTGGTGATAGGACTTTAGGATACTATACAATTAGACGTTTCGATAAATTTTTGTATGATACGTAGTTAGATATGATGATGGAGCAAGGGTTGATGAGGACAATGTCTTGATAGCCTTACTCATGGACGAGAAATCACTAAGTGAATTTTTGTAAAGGTAATTCCGCACAATGTTTGCGACAAAGTTTAAAAGTTTAGTAACGGATTAATCGTGACAGTGACGACGAAAAAGAACTGATCGATTGGTTCTGACAAATTGTCCATTTCAAGAATAAAAGGATCTCATGTCAATTTTAATATAATATTTTCTCAAAGAATTCATAATTTTTTTTTCGTAGCAGCACATTTAGCATACGATCTAATTTCATCAATGACCTCCAGAGTCTCACCACGTGGTTTGATTATCGGCTAAAATTTTCTTGCCAATATACACTTCTTCTGATTACTACACGATAGGATTTTCTTTATGTGGATCCAATACAGGCTCCTCCGCTGCGGCGCTCAAATGCAAATTAAAGTTAACATTCCTATGAGAGTCGAACACCGATCAAAATTATTATAAAACTGTTCATTCTCAAATATACAAACCTAAAAGGTTTTTGGTCTTTGTCTAAGCACGAGATGTGAAGGAAACCCACTCACGATCTATTAAAAACTCTCTACCGTATATGCTTTATCAATGCAAACACAAAATCACAAAAAATGGGTGTAGGTTTGTATGAGGTCTACCGTTTTTGGTGTTTCAAGCAGAATCATCATTTAATATTTTAATAGGATTCATATAAGATTCACCTAATGGGGTTTTGTAGGAAACTACACCTTACAGTGTGGTAACACATTATCCGAAGTAAGAGTGAAGTAAGCATTGATCGGTATGTCTATATCGACTAGAATTTTGATACCACTTATTGAATTCAAAATCGAATTATTGAAAAATAATAATCTTGTTTGTAAGTAACATTTGAATCGTTTTGCGGAATCAAAAGATATTATTAATGAAATTTAATTAAATCTTTATGCTTAAAATTTGCTAAATACTAATGCCATTCAAACTGTTTATTAGCGGTATGGCATATGTGCTACTCAAACTGTTTCAAACTGTATGTATGACAATGAAGAACGCTGTACTCGATTACCTAACAATTTGTATGAAGGCTGAATAATGAATAAGAGAGTCTAAATATGCAAATTTGAAGGCTCTACCTCTTATAGTCACCAAGTTATCGATTTTCATTCTCATATTCTTCCTCTTGAGTTAAGAGCACAAATTAAAGAAAAAATAAGACTACGGAAGATATGGCAAATAACTCGTAGTCCAAATGATAAAAGACGATTTAATAAGGCGGCCAAGTATTTAAAGAGGAGATTATGGGAAGTTAAAAATGATGCCACAGCCAGTTATTTAAGAAATCTTGACCCATTTACAGCCGACATTGACTATAGTCTTTAGAAGGCCACTAGATATTTGAAGCGACGAACAAAGAGATCTACTATAATAATTGACAGCAATGGGCATTTGTGCAGCACTAAGAGTCAGTTTTTCAACCAAATTCAATACAACTGAGGTACACAATTTTTTAGACTCAGCGTGCCAGATAAGTTTGCCAATACACCTAATCACTTTCTTAGAGAAACACATAAAATCGGTATCACCATTAGAAACTTCCCTTCAAAATGTATAAAATTGTTCACATAGATATGCAATGGTATGCTTAGACAGTTGGAAATGTCTACTTCGACTCGACTTTTGATGCTGATCAAGAATATATATATAGTTTATAGTGTTTGCCACGCCTCCTTCTGCCTGTTACAACTTAGTATACCCTTATTCCTTATGGGAACAGGATATAAAAATTAATGTGGTACATATACCTTGTATCTATTGAACTCAAACTCATAGACGAATCTAAGTAAGGCCAGGAAGGAAATCCTGTTAAGCTTGATCAAAATCGGAGGGAGTCATGCCTTGCACCATATAATTAATACACAAAATATTGTCATATCTTACATCGTTTTGAGGGATAGGGTTAAAATCTGGAATACATGTTAATGAGTTTGAAAGAATTATAAGATCCATTGGAATAGTTCGGACAGTTTGGCGGACTATAAGGAACTTGTATGTTCAAAGATACAACAATTTTTTTTTTTTTTTTTGGGCGCAGCAAAGCTAATCGTGTACAACTTGTCATAAATATATGTACTTCATGGCATCCGCAATGAATTCTTTTTTTGTTTAGAAAACAATTGCAGAAATGTAATACAATCTTTAATCCAATAGGTATAAACTACTGAAATAGGTAGAGGTCCTCAAGAGTGTGACCAAGATTATGTTCGGCGAGGGTGCAGTGCGTTTTTGTTTTTGATTTTTATAATTTCCACACATAGCGTGAATAGCCAGGGTGGCCAACCGGTTGATCGCGACTATTAGTCCAGTCGATCGTGGCAAGGCTTAGTCTAATGACTTTGTTAGTCTGTACATAGTCTGCTTTTTGATAATACTATTGAACAGCTATATTCCTACTTTTATAATTTTTGAGGTAATATAAAGACGGAATACGTTTGTTACTATATTAGCTTGCGATGCTTAGTACAACTTATAAGGTTCGTCAAAACTTTTCTTTATGTTCCATACATTTGCGCAAGTTTATTAAGTATTATGGACCTATTTACTCTTATTTTTATTTTATTTTTTTTAGAGAAGGGCTTTGATGTCCTTAAAGTACCATCTGATATTGAAGATTTTACCCTAGCAAGTCAACTTCCGCGTAAAGTTTACTTCGGGCTGTACATAATGGTGAGTTGCAATATTATATGGAGAAACATTTAAATGCTTCGATCTTCAAGTGCACTAAAATTATCTTAAGTAGAGGGTTCCTGACCTTGCATAACTAACTCTCATTACATTTCAAGCAAAAATTTATACCTAAATAAATTAGGAGCTACATGCTGATTGGACAAGACTGACAAGAGTTGGTGCCTGTTAATATATCAATATGAGTCATCAGAACATTATATTCATATGTCTGCATTTGAATTTACTTTTGAGTAGTTTAATGTTTATATTTATTGACTTTAAGTCAACCGGTTTTCAATTAAGACTGACGCTTCGAATGCATATTGACATAAACTGATCTGGCTGACCATTAATACAAGTATATATAAAAATATATTAGAACCAATTAACAGTTTTAATTATGCAGCCAGCATACAAGTCTATCAAGATATTTCAAACACCTTGTCTACGACTATAGAATCTACGTTTAATTGTCTACATTTCTCGAACCGTTCGTCTTGTCAGAATCCAAAGTATTTTCGCTAATCTGCTTGGCTTAAACCAAGCTCAATAAGCAAATGGCTTAATGATAACTAATGTGATTAAACGCAATGCTCTGCGCTATGCAGATAAGTTTACTTTTCTTTAAGCGCTTCTAGTTAGCTGAATCCACTGCAAAGTAGAGCGAATGAATGTCTTGAGTCTGAGTAAAAGTATTGAATTGAAGCCGTATGACATATCGGAAAAATACCAAAACTAAATGAAAATATTTCATCAAATGAGAGACAACGAAAAACGCGCAATGACGATGTTTTTGCTGTTGATAATGTCGGTGAATGTTGGAATTGTGCTGTGAAACCTTATAAGCAAACGAATTCCGAAGAAATTGATATCTATTATGCGAGGCAAAAAATAAAAAATAAAAAAAAATGTAGAGTTTGTGGGAGGCGTACGCTGAGATAGATGTCTTTAAACAATTAAACAAATTTAGCAGCAATTGAAATGCGTTCAAAGTGTTTATTCAGATCTAAATGGTCGTCATCGTCATCGTCGACAGTTTGTACGTTAATTTAATTAAAAGACAATGTATCGAGAAGATGCGACAAATGCGAAGCCGTTCGATGAACAAATGAACGAACGAACGAACGAACGAACGAAAAACAACTGCGCGACAGAACGACAGACGCGTCGGAAAGACAAGTCAACTGGCATAATTATGTGAATGTATCTTTGTATCTGTCTTATTGTATCTGTATCTATATCTGACATCTGCAGTTCAGTCAGTTTCAGTTCAGCTCAGCTCAGTTCAGTTCAGTTCTGTCTGTTCATCCAAAGTAGGAAATGTCTAATGCGCTGAACGACGCAACACTAGTTTCAGTTGGTCAAATGTATGCCTCAAAGACAACTTCAGCTTCGATCTGTCTATCTCTCTAATGTCGGTTCGCTCTAATGTCGTTCATAAAAAAGATAAAAAGTAGCGCAATGTGCGCACAACATGACAGCTCGCAGAACAGAAGACAACAGCAGCGGCAGCATAAATTAAGCACAAACTAATTAAATGCGTTTCAATTGAAGTCGAAGTTACAAGTAGCCTCGAGTATCTGTATCTGAAGCTAATGCTGAGTCTGTGCTACTAGCATCGGATGTTAGGGACCGCTTCGAGTCGAGTCGAGTCAACTCGACTGTCACACATTAAAAAGTCTAAATAATGAGCCAGATACTCGTTCGCTTGGTCGATATTTTCAGCTAGATAAAGCGACATTGACGATCGATCGTGTTGCTAGTTTCTTTTTTATTATGCTGAAAATTTCGATCACGATTTTGTATACTCAGCTCAGCTCAGCTCAGCACAGTTTCTGGCATTAAATGTATCCATAATACAATAAATTGCGCGCATAAATGTGACATTTTAGATATTCATGAGTTATAAGCATTCGGTGTTACTTACAAAATAAATACATTAGATATCGTATAAAGTACACAGCACATAAAGTTGCTTTTAATAACCTTAATAATAAATTTTACGATGAAGTGATAACTATAAAACTTTATAAACTATATATTGTATAAATAGGTACAATTTATGTACAAAGCTATATGTTAATATGACAAAGATATAGAAAAAAAATATATACAAATATTTAACTAGAGTACCCCGCGTGCATTGCTTCGTCTCGTTGTGGCTTTCCTTTATATGATGCCCTTTTTATTCTTTCAATATCAGCCATCTGTGACGAATAGTTTGTCGTGACTCATAAATTTCCCGAACTTTGGATTTTCGATGGTTCTTATTTTTTCTGGTGCGCTTACAAAATCTGAATTTAATGCGTATGGGATTAAATTCAAATTCTGTTTACTTAGATATGACGATTTTGAACGAAGCTGCGTCAATTATTATAGCCACCGATCATGATTACTTTCTTGACCTAATGCTACTAAAAAATCATTAAAAAAAAGAAGAACCAAAGAACCTTCTACAAAGTACTGGAAATTAAAAAAAAAAAAGACCTACAAATCGGTAATGTTGTTTCTAAATTATGGGTTGACCAAGAGAAATAGGAAATAATTTTCAAATATATATAAACACTAGCTTTTTACCCGCGACTTCGTCCGAGTTCAATCAAAAGTAGCATAACTAATAACTTTTTTTTTTAGTTTGCCTTAGTTCTGAAACTATAAGGGGGGATTGTATTATCGCTCCACCAAACTTAACCGATTGACTTCTCCTGATCCTTTTAACATTTATACCAAATTTTATCTCTGTACTTTAAATGGATGCAAAGATATGACAAATTTTCATTATCGCTTATATGGGGGTGGTCCAAAGCCTCCTCCAATTTTGTCAAATCATAGCCTATGTTCTTTTCCATCGTCCCATCTATCTCTATTCCAAAAATGATACTAACTGGTTAAGCGGCTAAGCCATAAGACAGGAACATACATCCATACATACATCCATCCATACATCCATCCATACAACCATCCATACATGCATTAATACATCCATCCATACATCCATACATCCATCCATTCATACATCAATCCATACATCCATACATCCACACATCCATCCATCCATACATCCATACACCCATACATCCATCCATACATCCATGGATACATCCATACATACATCCATACATCCATACATCCATTCATCCAGTACCATCCATACATCCATACATCCATACATCCATACTTCCATACATCCATACATCCATACATCCATCCATACATCCATCCATACACCCATCCATACATCCATACATCCAACCATACATCCATCCATACATCCATCCATACATCCATTCATCCATACATCCATACATCCATCCATCCATACATCCATCCATACATCCATACATCCATACATCCATCCATACATCCATCCATACATCCATCCATACATCCATCCATACATCCATACATCCATCCGTACATCCATACATCCATCCATACATCCATCCATACATCCATACATCCATACATACATTTCATACATACATACATCCATAAATCCATCCATAAATCATAAATCCATACATCCATACATACATACATCCATACATCCATCATACATCCATACATCCATACATCCATACATCCATCCATACATCCATATATCCATCCATACATCCATACATCCATACATCCATCCATACATCCATACATCCATCCATACATCCATACATCCATACATCCATACATCCATACATCCATCCATCCATCCATCCATACATCCATCCATACATTCATCCATACATCCATCCATACATCCATCCATACACCCATCCATACATCCATCCATCCATACATCCATACATCCATACATCCATCCATACATCCATACATCCATACATCCATCCATCCATACATCCATACATCCATATATCCATCCATACATCCATCCATACATCCATACATCCATCCATACATCCATCCATACATCCATACATCCATACTTCCATACATCCATACATCCATGCATCCATACAATCCATATATCCATCCATACATCCATCCATACATCCATCCATACACCCATCCATACATCCATACATCCATCCATACATCCATACATCCATACATGCAGTACATCCATACATCCATACATCCATACATCCATACATCCATACATACATACATACATACATACATCCATAAATCCATCCATACATCCATACATCATAAATCCATACATCCATCATACATCCATACATCCATATATCCATACATCCATCCATACATCCATATATCCATCCATACATCCATACATCCATACATCCATACATCCATCCATACATCCATCCATACATCCATACATACATCCATACATCCATACATCCATACATCCACACATCCATCCATACATCCATCCATACATCCATCCATACATTCATCCATACATCCATCCATACATACATACATCATAAATCCATACATCCATCATACATCCATACATCCATATATCCATACATCCATCCATACATCCATATATTATATCCATCCATACATCCATACATCCATACATCCATACATCCATCCATACATCCATCCATACATCCATACATACATCCATACATCCATACATCCATACATCCATACATCCATCCATACATCCATACATCCATACATCCATCCATACATCCTTACATCCATCCATACATACATACATACATCCATACATCAATCCATGTTTAATAAATTTTTACATAATTCAGTATGTATCTCGAGCAGATTAAATAGTATCAAGAGCTGGTAAGGCAGAAAACAAATTTTCTTATGCATAATGTATCTTTAAGAAAGGAGATCCCCGCTGTTTGCGCCAACTACCGCGGAATAGGTCTTCTTTCCATCGGATATAAGATTCTGCCGTGCATATTGTGTAATAGGCTGAAGCCATATACGGATTCATTGATAGGACGATATCATTGTGGCTTTAGACCAACAAGGTCGATCGGTGATCAAATATTCATTTTACGCTAAATCTACGCGGAAAACCCATCAGTTCAACAAAGACACACACCACCTAATTGTCGACTATAAAGCCGCTTTCGACGCGCCGATACGATCGATCATGACAAAGCTATCTGGCTCATGGGTCTAGCGCTGAGTAAGGACAAGACGAAGTACTTGGTGTCTTCTCGCACTCCGTCATTCGTCTCTTGGACGGTCAGTGACGATGGAGAATTTCAACTTCAGTGTTGTAGAAAACTTTGTCTATCTTGGAACAGAAATAACCAGCAACAACAACGTCAGCCTGGAGATCAGGTGAAGAATCACGCTTGCAAACAGATGCTTTTTTGGGCTGAGCAAGCAAATGAGAAGTAAAGCTCAATCTCGAAAGCTATATAAGACGCTGATACTCCCGGTGCTATTGTATGGCGCAGAGGCATTGACCGTGATAGAATCGGATGAAACAACATTGGAAGTCTTCGAGAGGAAGATTCTTTGCACGATTTTCGTTCCTGTTAGAGTCGGCGTCGAGTTTAGGTTCCGAGGCTGGCTAGCATTCCTGAATGCGGCCATGACCGGAAGACGGTTGACGGCCATTGAAGTAAGTAATTATGTACGAGGCGCACTATTTATATTTCAGAAATTGCTAATAATAAAAAACATTTTTCAATAACAATGGCTTTATTGTTTATTCTCCATTTACATACTTTTGCATTTGCTCTTACCAATTTTTGAAGCATTTTTTCCACTCTGAGGCACCTCCAAAACATTAGTTGTGAACACATCAACAGCTTCTTCGGGCGTAGAAAAATGTGCACAACTCAGTTTAATTTTGGATATTTGGAAATAAAAAGAATTCAATCAATTCGATATTTCGAGTGCCGAAAAAGTCTCTTCTGTGAGTCGATGTGTAAGTTCTTCCATTTTTATGGTGGAGTGCTGCTTCATCTTCAGCGGTTGGTTTTACGAATTTCTCTGAAGATTTATGGTCATTTTCCATTCAGAACTGACCGTCCTAAGTTGTTTAAGTGCAACAGTAGGCACAAAACCCATTCGGCTGAAGAAATAGGCGACCATTTGCTTCACAGTGCTTCGTGCGCGTTAAACTTTTGTTGAATTTGGCTCGTCTTGTGACACCCACACGGTCGATGGCTGTTTTTTTCCAGCTCATACGCATATATCCATGATTCGTCAACTGTGACGATCTTATAAATGCCTTTTGAAACACCCCGATCGTATTTCGTTCGTTCAAACTAGACGAACCTTTTTTGAGCGTTTGTCAAATTGTGTAGAATCCATGGCAAGTTGTTCATGCAAAATCTTATATAAGCTGGTGGAACTAATGTTTAGCTATGACTCAATCTCACGGTATGTCACATGACGAGCACGCATTATCAGTTCACGCGCAGCATCGATGTTTTGTGACACATTAACCGATTTTCTTCTTCTTTGTATTTAAGATTAAAATAAAACACTTATTCCGAGACACGCAACAGTAACGTAAAAACATGGAAAATAATCTTCAAAAAGCAGTAACGGCACTCTGCACCATTGCGGCTTGCTTCTTCTTGGACACCGCGACAGTGCGACCGCACTCTGGTTTTTTTTGCATTTTTTTTTTTGGGGAAAATTATAATTTTTTTTAGATATTTTCACCAAATTTAGTTTGTACGACTATATAGCTCTCCCAAGACGATCTTCTAAGTTTCGTTCAATTTGGAACACTTTTTTATTTATCTTTTTCATCATTCTCTTCGTCCTCTACGTCTTCCTCTTCATTCATTCCTCTGCATCATGATCTTCAATCTGCGAATCATTATGATAATTTTTTCCAAATTTACTTGTAGTTGACTTCCTCGGGCATGTTAAATTTTTTATTTGTGTTTGGTCGGTTTTTTAAATAAATACTGGACACCAAAGGATCAGAAGTATCTAGCGCTCTGTTAAAAATGTCTGTCATATTTTCGAATTGAATGAATTTTCTTGCATGGCTCCTTCTGTCGCATGTTCCCCAAGAGAGCCAACAGGTCGACCAGTAGTCTTGGTCTGCTGACCGCACACACGCAGAACTCAGCAGTGACGCAGATGCAAGCGAAACTTCTTCAAGCGCTCTTTCGAGTCCAAATTATATAAAGTCAATTGCGAGTATTTCGCATCCATAATATCCTTTTGTCTGTTAAGTAACCAGTTGGGCACCTTGTGCTGCAGAGAATTGGTAATGATGGTGACAATCTGGACGACATCTTCCTTACTGCATTTACCGACATGCTTGGTCAAATCGACATCAGCCTTCTTCAGCACAATGTTGAAGTAGCGGCGACCCATACTCTTGTTAGTATTCATGGTACGAAGAATGTGGGATGAAGATTTTGGGCAACCTTCACAGAATTCGTCGCTAAGCTAACTACGATTGAGTTCACTTGCTTCATCGCCATACAAAGAACTGAGTTCATCGACATACTCTTGTTGATATAATCCATGTTGAAAGTTTTGAAAAATAATTATACGAAAAATTTCCCTTGAAATATCCATTTTTTGGTCAAATATATTTTATCAGCTCACTGTAAACAACACAAATAGAACTTTGTGAGTACGTTCATGCTAAAAAATGTCAAACTTTATTCTATATTGCCAGATATTACCTATTGACATTAGTGTTGCCACTTTCCGAAACATAAATAGTGTCCCTCGCATCCCATAGATAGAGGTTGACACGTTCGTTGAATAATAGATTTTTGAGAAGAAAAGAGGAGACAATAAATATTCAAACTTCATCTTTTATAGTCCCCAAGTTCTCGATGTTCATACGGACAGCCAGACAGACGAACATGTCCATACATGACGTTTCGAATAGGGTATAACCTTATTTGTAATTCGATTTGGAACTTTATGGAAAATTTTATTTTGTTTAATATAAAATAAACTAAATTGGGTGTTTTTAATTAAATTAACAACACACATTTTATTAATTTAAAAACCCAAAAAACGTGACGAAGATTTATATAGCAGCTGGTTGGATTTGGATCTATGTGGAATAATCTATTTGGTTTATTGTAAGATAGAACCAATTTTTGTATTTTAGAGAAATTAACACCAACAATAAACATTTTTTATTCAAATTAATGATGGGTAGGCTTATATAATAAGTGGCAGTCTGCCCTAAAGAAGGGTAGTAAGCACGTACATAGAATATTAATTATCTGAAGAAGGAATAGAAGCTTTTTAGTGTCTAAAGTTGAAGCACCTATATCTTATAGTCAGCAAGGATAAAAGTACTGGCCGAAATGGACTCAAATTTTGATTCAAAAACTTTGTAAACCAAATCGCAACAAAAGGCTTTTCTTCCAAAAATCCAGGAAGGGGGCAGTTTGTATGGGAGTTATCTCTTTTACTCGTCCGTTATGGACCTATAAGGATTAAATTATTAGAATTGGTGTTAAATACACCCAGGTTTGAGTATTTAGCTAAAAAAAAACTCAGAAAGGAGGAAGAAATTTGTATACGTATGTACCACCACTTAAGAACGGTTGGCATGTTCATTAGTTACTATTTATCAGAAGAGGAAATAGAAGCCACTGATTGTTCAAACTATCTCCCAACTCTCTTTTTACACGGTAGATACGTTCCTCAGAAATCCGTGTAAAAAGAAACCGTGTGAAAAAGAGGCGTTTCCTATAGTAAAATGGGGGATACGTTCCATGTGATTTGAAAACCGTGTAAGATGAAATAAAGAACTATATTTACTTCGAAAAACCGTGTAAAAAATTTTGAAAACTATAAAATTTCAGATATGCATACAAATTGTATGTTCATATGGCATTTTATTGAGCATTAAAACTTAAAATACATAATTCATACTGGTGAAAAGTTGGTAGAGCAAGCAAAAAACAAAAGAAATCTGTTAATCCAGAATTAAGAAGAGAAAAATTAGAATAGAAATAAAGAAAAAATATTTACATAGCTACATAATTATACGTCCCTACTTGATAACAAGAGCAATTGTTTGCGACGATCTGGACTAAAGTCGGTATCATCACTGGAGATATTCATCAAATTATCCAATGGTGAGTTTCGTCCGGTAATAGAGTTTTGAACTGTCGGACTACTTTCCGAAAGGTCTTGCGCCGTCGACTTTTTTATTAAAAAATCTTTTATAGAAAGTTGAACTTTTGGTTTTTTAAGTTCTTTATACAACTCTATACAATTATTAATATCTCGTTCGAATTTCAGGGCACGTTCCATATTTGGATCATTTTTTAAGAAATGATTCACCATACTTTTACCAAATGTTAGACCGTCATCAATTAAACTAGCAGTTAGTTGACATATTTCGGTCTCGAGGAGACCTGATTATCGCTATTATGGTTCTCAGTTTTGCCGTCATCTGTTATTAATTCAATCAGACAATCATCATCTAGAGGTTTATCTATCATTAATTCGTCGACATCTTCAATTTGTAGGTCCTCAAATCCTTCTCCTACGATTTCGTGTGCCAAGGCTATAATTTCAGAAGTCGCCATCGATGCTTGGGGCACTGAGCTATCACTCTTGACGCATTCTGGCCAAAGTGCTTTCCAGCAGGAATTTAATGTTGATACCCTTAACTTTTCTTTGGCCATTGCAGCATATGTAATGCCATCCAAAATAGAATATTTTTTCCATGCATCAACGATCGTAAGGTTGTCCTTCTCTACTGCATCTAAAATATGTTGGAAGGTTCGTTGAATATAATAAAGCTTAAACGTAGCAATTATACCCTGATCTAATGGTTGAATCAAGGAAGTGATATTAGATGGCAAAAATATTACTTGAACATTTGGATGCTCTAAAACGGGATGACTTGGCGCATTATCTATGAGCAAAAGCACTTTAAAATCAAGACATTGCTGTTCCATATATATTTTAACTTCAGGAACAAAGCATTCTTCAAACCATTCCGTAAATAGACCTGCTGTCATCCAGGCCTTTTTATTCGCCCTCCAATGAACCGGCAACTCTTGAATGTTTTTTTCTCTCAAAGCACGTGACCTGAATGATCGGTTAATTAAAAGAGGCTTTAAAATTTTGTCACCAGCAGCGTTGCTACACAATAAAAATGTTACCCGATCTTTAGCAACTTTAAAACCACTAGCAATTTTTTTCGGATTTTGCTATAAAAGTTCTGGAAGGCATTTTTTTCCAGAACAAACCCGTTTCATCGGCATTGAAAATTTGGTCGGGGACATAGCCCCCATCTTCAATTATTTTGGCTAGTTCTGCTGGAAAGGTTTTAGCTGCCTTTTCATCTGCTGATGCGATTTCTCCTTTAATTATTAAATTATGAAATGCGTTTCTTTTAAGAAATCCTGTTAGCCATCCATCACTAGCAGAAAATTCCTTTCTCTTAGCTTGACGACTTGTTGATGGCTCCGATATCTGCAGTTGCTTATAAATTCGTAGTGACTTCTGCTTTATAATATTTCCATCTACAGGTACTCTTTTTTGCAATAAATCCTCAATCCAAAACACTACACATTTTTCCATTTTTACTAACACTTCATCTCCAATGTATGACGATGTTTTGGAACTATGTTTTGATGAACTGATGACAGATTTCCGTATTTCATTCTCATTTTTCTTAATGGTCCTGATAGTAGCTTCGTTTAAGCCAAAATCCTTGCCCACAGATGTTGAACCTTCACCGCTTGCCAGACAGTCCAAGATTTTTAATTTTACTTCCAAAGAAATGGCTTGCCTTTTACGAATCTTTGAAATTTTGGACATTTTATTAACTGAAGTAAGGGCAAAAATTTTATTTTTAAAGCTTAACTAAACATTTATAGATAAAATACCTTTTATCACTTATTAAGTTCAGAAATGTTCAAATCTAATTGATAGCACGAACAATTGATAAAATATTGCGAGCTAATAAACTTTAAACACCAATTAATTAAGCAATATTTTATGTAAATATCATGCGAACAAAATGTGTAGGAAAGAGTTATCGAATAAGGGGATTTCCCAGTTACTACCATGTACATATGTTCATTTCAGCAATGGTGCCAAGTGTTGTAAAAACAAACAAACAAATTTTTTTTCAACTGTGTAACTTCAAATCCGTGTAAAAAGAAACCGTGTAAAAAGAGAGTTGGGTGTATATAGTCTCCAAATTCTTGAATATCATAAGGACAACAAGGCAGATGGACAGATGCATATGTCTATGTCGTCTCGGCTTTTGATACTGTGATCTGCCTTGCCTTTTGCTGCCTGTTACATACATTGACACAAACTTTATATACCCTTCTACCCTTCTATGACTACAGGTTATAACAAAAGAAATCACATATTCTACGACACATTGTGTACGACATTATTTCCCTTTAACAGATTTGTATAATCTGCTTAATTATTTAAATCGAATCAGCCAAATGTGATACCTTGTTGAAAGCATTATCGACTTATTTGTGAATCATTTACACCGCGTTGCAAAATTTTCCTTTGTTCATTATTTATTAGAAAATTGCCATAGAGTTTTCTTCTTTGTACTTGAATAATTAACAAGGTTTTGCTTGCTGCTAGCCTAGCGTTATTAAGTGAACGAATTACACAAATCGACTTAGTCACAAACAGAATTGCACATAAACTAAGCTAAACATTAAAAATTAAAACAATAAATGGCGGCAACAAAAATTACAGTGCAACATGCAATACTCCAATGCCTGCTGCCGGCTGCCAGTTGCCGGCTGCCTAATAAATTATTTATAACAAAATAAAAGAGCAAATAATTTGTGCAATAATAAATATGAGTGCAATTGAAATTAAGGCTAATTAAATAATAACACGAGAAAAGCTTGCATTACAAAATGCGAAACGTGTAAAACGCCATGAAAATTCTCAGAATCGGCATCAGAATCAGAATCGGCATCGGCATCAGAATCAGAAATTGCTTTCGCATTGCTTGCGGCAGAAAAATAAATTTAACAAAATGAAAAACTACTCAGGAACAGAAAAAACAGAAAGAAAAAAAAAGTTATTCGCTTATAATGGTGAACTTTCAAGTGGAAAATTTCCAATAAATTAAGTTGCAACGCAGCACAGACTCACACCATGTAACTAGTTACATTCTAATATGACTAGCTAGCAAGCTGGCGGCTATATACATATACAAACATCCATAATATTATACTAAAAAGGCAAAATCAAGCTGACGACGCCGAACAATCTGTTAATCAAATGAACTGCAATTAATGCGAGCTGATTCAAGCTGAGTTCAATCGAGTTGCGTTGAGTCGAGTCATGCTAGACAAACTGGCGGCAACTTTCTGTCAGACAGACGTACTGGCAGGGCAAATTAAACTTTAATCATCGATCGATCGTTCCAGTAAGCCTTTGATGTAATTATCTTAGAATAGCTGCATATAGAATTGTGTAAACTTCAAGCGTTGTGCTTGCTGCCAGACACGTAGGCACCACCGGTACGTGTAGTTGGTGTAAAGACCTGCCACTGGCGGGCGGGGAGAACTTTTATAATTGACCCTACAATTATTCTAGCTAACAGTTTGTATTGTTGTGTAAAAAAAAATATAAGTATTCATAGTTTGTTAAATAAATAAACTGTTGGTGATATGCGATTACGTTTATTTGTTAATTATAAAACGGTTTGATGAGGTGGTTAATCAATATCGTGTCGATTCTATCAATTTACATAAAATAAAGTGCACCTTGTATTAAAATCGCTTTACTACTTCATAACGAAATAGTTTGACATGAATGGTTTTATTCCCATTCCAAAGTAGGTGAAATATAAATAAGTAGAAGTAGTGACTTTGCATGTCAACATAGACAGAAAACATCATAAAATACAAAACCATTCTATTGTTTGCGGCGAGGACCGTTTTGTACAACTTCTCCAACAGCAATAAAAGTCAATGCTACTTCTTATGCAGCGTCAACAGCAAATAATGCAGCGAATGGTGCAAAATTTAATGCAACCGGTTCGGTCCATTGTCACTTCATACATTAACACTAAATAATGCAATTAAGCTTACGTTTCTGCAACTGGAACGCCCATGGTGTTGCTAATGTGAACCACGTGGATGCGTTTCTTATTTCAGAAACTCATTTTAATAGTCTGTCAAATTTTCGCATAAGAGAATACGACATAATTTGTTCAAATCACCCAGGGAACAGACCGCATGGAGGCGCAGCAATTTTCATTAAAAACTCAATTAAACATGAGCCTCAAGAAGCAATCAATCTGCCTCGAATACAGTGCGCTAGTACTAAGAGTGCTCAAGGTGATTTTATCATTGCTGCAATTTATTGTACTCCTCGCCACACTTGGACGGATTTGCAATTCGTTACCTTTTTATCTGGACTCAATGGTCGTTTTATTGTAGGCGGTGACTGGAACGCTAAGCATAGCTGGTGGGGCTCTAGACTGGATAATCCATGTGGCCGAGAGCTATACCAAGCTATTACTTGTCTGAACTGCGAAATACTTTCAACAGGTGCACCAACATATTGGCCAACAGATCCAGCTAGAATTCCTGATCTTCTCGACTTCGCTCTCTTATCTATTTACGAGAGTCCCGATTTATGTTCTGATCATTCTGCTCTTATAGTTGAAGCGAACATGGTTGCCATACAATGCTGACATAACCATTTTTCAGAATATATTGAGCCAACGAATACACCTTAACATGGATATAGTAGAGATCTTGATGTTGCTGTTCAAACTTTTACAAGAAATATCCATGAGGCTGCTTTTCTTGCGACACCTATGCCACACCGGAACAATTCTTCAATGCAACGAAATCAAACTTTTAATGTTGAAGTGCGCAATCTTCTATTGCTAAAACGAAGTCTTCGTCGGAGATGGAAGATTAGTAGAAACCCTCTTGACAAACGAGACTTTAATAAAGCATGCAGAGATCTTACTGCGTTGCACGTAAAAGTACGAAACGAAGCCATCGGTGAGCGACTAAAGAATTTGAACCCCTTTAAAAAAGTGCATTTTAATCTATGGAGAGCTACAAAAGGCATAAAACGACCTACACGAAGACAAGTTCCAATCAAAGGTGTAAACAACGTTTGGTGCCGATCAGATCATGCTGCCAAAGCTGAAGCCTTTGCTACTAACTTAAGATCACAGTTTCAACCTTTTGACACTGCAAAAACTGATGAAGTATCTGAAGTGGAGGACTTTTTAGAAATGGACTTACCTATACCTCATATCACTCCTCAAGAGGTTCTTAAGCAAATATAAGCTCTTAATCCTACATATTCGCCTGGCTTCGACAGTGTTGACGGCAGAGTAGTTAAAGCGCTTCCAAAAAAAAGGGATACTAATTTGACAATCGTTAAAGAAGATTCGTATGGGTTGATGCAAAGAAATGCTGAAAGAATACGAACGTGGTGCTTCAAAAGACGTTTATAAGATCGTCACAGCTGCCGATCATGGATATATGTGTATGAGCCGGAAACAAAACACCAATCGAACGTGTGGCTGTTTCAAGACGAGCTCTGACTACAAGGTGCGTCCTCTTCGCTTTAATGAGTGTTTTTCATGTTACCCTGCGGTCAAGACGTACTCAGGTACTTTGCAGTGTCGCTTTGAGGTATATCAACTTCAGTGATTTGCTCTTTTGGACATGCTTGCCTTCTAAGCGTGATTGTGAAATGTGTTGATTTTTCGGCATTGATCATTATTTTCCTTTATTTTAAGCCAATGGTTTATTAAATTTAGCTGCAATTGAATATGTTCAGATGCTTCTGTAGGCATATCCGACATAAATAAAGAATAGAGTACCGGACCCAGTATGCCTGCCATAATGGGATATAGTAGAGGTAGAAGGTGTTTTTAAAATTCACCCGAACTTTTTTCAGCACATTTTCTGGAGGCGCCACCTCTTGGAGAGCACCTGCGTTGGAAAGGGACATCTTTCATTGACATTTCCTTCAAATCTTGTTCGTGAATTCATCAAAAATGAGTCGAAATCTTCAATGCGGTAAATGAAATCGGAATTGGGATTGTTCAAAGACTCAATCTATCGCATTTTGGTCGATCACATTTGGGCTTCAAGAAAGTGTGTCCACGATTTGTTCCGCATCAATTGAAAGGCGAGGGAAAGGCGTTTCGGATTCAACATTCGAAAGACATTATTTAAATTGCTAAAAAAGAATAAAATCTTTCTTTTCAACATTTTAACTGGTGGCGAGACATGGTGTTTTCAAAGTGCCGAATGGAAGCTGCCCGGTGAGCCAAAACCCAAAGAATCACGTTTGGAAAAATCAAAAGAGAAGACAATGTTGATTTGTTTCTACGATTCGAAGGGCATTATTCACCAAGAGCTTGTTTCACTGGGACAAACTATTAATGGGTCATTTTATCTTTAAGTTATGAGGCGTTTGCTGCGTCGTATCCGTCATATTAGGCCAGAATATCGCGAATAAGGACGAAAGGATGACAAGCTGAAATTATGCATGAAATGACGGCGCTATGCTGATGTGGAGGCCATCCAAAGAGCGTGAACCGATGTCGTAAAGGTCATTACGGCCATCGAGCTAAAGCACTAATTTGAAATGTTAGTGGATCGAGCTAAGAAGTGTGTTCAGTCGGATTGAGATTACTTTGAATAATAAAAAATCTTTTGTAGTTTTCATTTTACTTCAAAAGTTCGCGAAATTTTGAGAAATACCTTGTAGAAGCAGCGATCTGTAAGGTAAAACCTAAGTAAAATAAAACATGGCGCAAGAATTATTTTTTTTATTTTTTAGATAATACCAGGATGCCGAACTCTACTCCTCAAATGCACTAATTATTGTGATGACAATCGTGTGACATTTTTCAGGTGTTCTAAACCCAAACTGATGTTTTTGTATAATGGCGAGATCGTCCAGGATTGGTTTTATTCTTCTTTATGTAGGCTAGAAGGTGCACACATGTAAGAGGAGGATTTTCCAAAACTTAATTTTATCATATCCTGGAGATTATCTATTTTTGATTAGTTTAATTGTGGCTTTTACTTCAGCCATCGCAGTTTGTCGAAAAAAAAATCTTAAAAGAGTCTCAAATGGAAAAAGTTTGAAAAATTTAAGCAGTTACCTCTTTCTAGTCACAATTTAAGCATTGCACTTAAGACTACTCAGCGTACCCTCGTATGTGTCCGTTAATATTTGATATACACTGTTCAACTCCACCTTTAAAATTTTTATGCAGCGCAAAATTTTCTATTTGCTCAGCTGTGCACTCAGAAAAATTTCACCTCTAACACAAACTGTTTGTCGCCCCTCGATCTAACTGCCCTGCAGATATCTCCTGTCATGCGACAGCAAGCGAAAAATGTTCATGACTCGAGCAAAAAAAAAAAAAAAAAGCCAAAACTAAAACTAAAATTCGCAAATAAACCAAAGTAAATATAATTAAAACGGATTTAGCTCTGCCCCTTTGCCACAAGCTCCTTCTGCACATTTTGTTTTCTATTTTACCAAAATTGGCATTTTAAGTGTCAAGTCATGCCATATGGCAGCAGCAGCAGCAGCAGAAGCAGCAGCCATGAAGCGACAGACTCGCTCCTCGCAATCGCAGTAGGTGAAGTATCTGCAGCAGCAGCAGCAGCAATTATGTTTGAAGTTCACTTTAGGCCAAGTCAAGAAAAGCAGGCAGCAGCCACAAAAGTCAGTAAAAAAAAAAAAAAAATAAAGAAACCGTTAGTACTACTTGTCTCAGTTTGGAAAGTACGTTGAAGCTTGCTTGTATCTTTGTATCTGCAATAAGCGCAATTGAGGCCCAAAACGGAAAAAGTAGAACGTTTCTTTAAAAGCAACAAATAACAAAATAAGAAGTACTCGTATGTGTGTATGTTGCAGCGAACACGATCATCTTTATTTTGTTTTTTTTTTTTTGTTTTTTTTTCGGATGCAACCAAAAGTAAAACAGACAAACAGTAGCTGTAGTTCAGTTCGAAATGTATCTAGATACTCGTTTGCATGTTGATTTTTAATACCTTTCATACATTATGTGTGGCAGGGTTTTTATAGTTTGTCAGACAGTTTGTAACGTGCGTTCAGGGAGCAAGCAAACTATATTAAGTTCATAGATACTTGAGCAGCTCGATGTAGATAGCATATATTTGCGCATCTCTTTTAAAACAATATTTTGAGATATCGCGCTGAAATCCGGCATAAAAGTTTAATTTCTTCTTAATGTATGAAGTCTTTAAATCAACATGCCATGCCCACTTTTATGGGTACACCTTATACAAGTCTACCGTAAACTATTCATTTTTTGTAGAAAAAATCGGTATCAATCGGTTTGCCCAACCCAGCGTTTTTTGTGTAGCTTTCATACAAACCCAACGCTAAATTTTAGGAATTTTTATGAAAAACATTTTATTCATTTGCAGTTGGTATTAGATTGAAATATTATATGTTGGTTTCTTATGGACGTATATGTGACATATTTATGTATAAATAGACGTGCACCACCCCATTTTAAAAATGTGTCCCACATAAACCCTTCACACACATTTCAGTTTTTTATAGAAGGAACATCAAATTGATAATTTATTAATTACAGGCTGTGCCTATTGCCTCTTCAGAGATATCTCCCAATAATGTGAACACTTGACAGTATTTATTTCAGATTCCAAAAATTTGTTTTATTGCTTGGTGTACTTTGTTTTCATACGAATTAAATTTCGTATGAAGGGGATTACAGCTTCGGTTCAATTTGAACAAATTATTTTTATATTTTTTTTCTGTTTTTTTTTGTTTAAAACGATTTCCTGTACTTGCATGCGACTCCGACCATTCGACGCCTTCTGGATGTCACATATTGTGGTCTTGTTGCAACGAGTAGTTTGAATGTCTGTTCTTCATGAGCGTAGTTTAATTAAAAAGAAGGATGCAGCATACCGAAATGCTGGCAAGAATTGTTGGCTTTCATTTCCACGATTTGGAAGCTTAAACTTTGCTTAGATCTATAAGTCTCATCGTTTTTATTAAACGATTTTTTGACCTTTATCTTGACGGTTAATCGGTTGAGACGAAATTGTATTATTTGGTTCGTACCAAAAAGCCAAACTTCACAAGAAAATACTAGATACTAGATTTATAATCTCGTCCCCAGAGGGAACGCAAATTGAACTATGTAGTTAAAAAGGGTAGAACTTTCTTGGAGCAGAAACTATGGGAAAAGCATAAAAAAGCAATAGACACATTCCACGTTTTTAAAAAATTGAGTACTGACTGCTTGATGTTGGAGAACGCTTGATATTAAATTATGGAGCTACTCAACCTCCATAAGAGCAAATACTTACCTGAGCATAACTCGTTTCTTATGATCCATTCCAAAGCGGCTATGACATCGTACTGAATTAAGAATCCATTGGCATCTTCCTAAAGCATACATCAGACAGACGTGAAGTTAGACTTTGGGAGCTAAATCATGAAGTATGAAAATCGGCCCCATGCCAGAGGTCCATAAAAACAATCTATACTTAGTAGAGAACCTGGCTATTATTGACCTACCATTATTTCACCCACCAGACTGCATGTTGCTGCCAGAGATGTATGCAGTTTGGCAGTCAGCTAAATGGATTATCATTTTGAATGAAACTTCAAGGAACATATCAATATATGTCGACTGTAAAGTTCATAGTGTTATAACACAAAGTGAAGCTACTCTCAAAATATAACTTTTCACTCAATACATCATACTGTAATCACTCAAACAGCAACTATTCGCTGCTAATATAGAGCGAAGTGAAACTATTTTGACAGCGCATGCACCAAGTGGCGGCACTTTGTATTATTACACTATGCTAAGGTAGCAATTCAGATGAAGCTCGGATCCAAGCATTTTTTTTTTTTGTCATTTATGGCATAGCAGTAAACGAGGTGGCATTCTAGTGAGCCTGGACAGGACTCGCATTGCAAGTGATTCTTACGCTAATTAATATTCACAAGCTTATGTGGAAAAGTTGAAAACTTTAGTTAAGAATGAGATGAATGTAGTATCAGGAGGGGAGCGTCTACTGCAGTTGTTTTAATTTAAACTGATTTTAAGAACTCAATCAATGTGGAGCGCTGTATTCAAGACCAAATTCACATTAAACTTTCTACTTAAAATCTTCGGAACATTATCGTGATTTTTTTTAATAATCCTCGATATCTCTGGTGTGTTCTTTATTAAATTCTCGTGGATGAGTAGAACTGTATTACAATGGTCCAATCTACTTTCACAAGACAATGACTCCAGTTGATTTGCATAGCGAACAGTTTGTGGAGTAAGAACATGTGGTCCATCAGAGATCTTATTGCCCTGAAAAAATTTTTTTTAGAGGTAATAAACTTTGTATACTTTAAAATGTTTACCTTAGCACGTGTTGGTCCGATTTCAAAGGTGATTATAGCTATGAAAAGGGAAAACTTCGCTCTTTTAAAGTTAGTTCCAATACTACGATTTTATAAACCCCAAAAAAAGGTGCCAAAGACTCTATAAAGTATAGGTAGTAGGATCAGTTCAACAAAGCGAATCAATTTAGCCACGTCCAACAGTCTGTGCCTGTGAATAGTGGAGCTAGTTCATTAGTTGCCATCGAATCCAATTAGCCCAGTAAAAACTCACAAAAATTATTACATACAATTATTAGGCCCTGTACTGAAGATACAAGAACCTATTGGTTTTGTGCAAATTTATGTTACTGGTAGAAATAATGGTCGGAGACCCCCAAAAGTTACCACACTATGATCAGGAGTGATAGAGGAGTCGATCCGTCCGTCCGTCTGTATGAACGAAAGGATCTCGGCAACTGTAATAGATAGAGACTTCTTGTTTTTTGCATTCGCTCTGGAATTTTACAAGTTTATTTTAAAATTTTGCACCTCCCCCCCTTCCCCATAAAATCACCACCAAGGCTAAATATTTCTTCGAAACAAAAAAAAAATTAAGTATGCCAGTATAGAGGTAACATCCCTCTAAGCCAAAATTCCAAAAGTTCATCAACATCGGATAAAAAATGACAATTTTATAAGCAATTGAATTTTAACGACCCATGATACTTCCGCCCTTTTTCTTTTCATACAAAAAAAAATGTTTTATAAGACACTTATTCGTGCAGTGAGAAGTGGTCATAAGCTCGGGAAACATTTAATGTGTTCGTTAGGCTGGTACTGGTACGGGGACTCTTACAGTCGGTTACGCCCGACAGAGTGAAGCTAAATATAAAGTTTTCAACGGAAGCATAATTTGAGAACTTTAAATGAATTAGATAAGTTGATATTTATTCTAAGGCAAATAAACATTAATAAATTTTGGGTTAAATTAAAGGGTAACATGGGTTTGAATATTTAAAAAAAAAGTAGATTTTTTTAGGAAGCTGCTTAGCTACTGAAAACTTTAATCTCGTTTATATCCAAACTCAATCTTCGTAGACTTCTCTTAAGGTGATGAACCAATCTTGTTTAAATTTTGCATACTTCTTTAAATAGGATAAGCTAGTGCTTGAACGAAGGATTTTATTTTTTTATCAGAACTACATGGTGCAAATTTTCCTGTACCCTTTTGTGTTTACAAAAATATTTATTTTCCTTTTTTGGAACTAACAAAAATATTGTTTTTTTTATTATCGGAATTTTTCTGATAACACCATAGGAACTTTAAGCTGAGGGTCATTGGCAATGAGGTCCTGCGTTTTCAAAATATTGAAATGAAATTTTTTTATATTTTTGATGTGTTAAAAAAAAAAATTATTTATTAAAATAGAAAAAAAATAGAAAATATGTTTTTTTTTTTTTTTTTTTTTTAAATTAAGTTTATTGAACCAATTTACATTTAAATTTTAACAAAAACGGATTCTATTATGTAGCATCGCCGGCTCCTTGGAGGGTAGCAAGATTGGGGCCGTAAGCGGCGTTCCATTAGAGGAAGACATTACGCCTCCTCAGTCTGTTGATCGGTCGCCTGTTTGGTAGAGTGCGAGCAAGTCTGTTGCAGTGTGCGGTCAGCCTTGTGTTATACCGACTGGTATGGCGGCCAATTTGCTCCTCTATCGTTTTCACGCGAAGGTCCCTATGGAGTGTGCTGTTTCGGACGAACCATGGGCAATCACTGATCATCCGCAGGGCTTTATTTTGCGCTTTTGATATGTCTTGAAACAAATGCGCCATAGCTGGACTCCATACCTCCAAATGGCGGCAAAAACAAAGTTGTAAACCGCTCTCTTGCAGCGGACTAGGACCAGTTTACTTCGTTTATTTATGAGCCAGTAGAGTTGCCTCATTCTGAGGCGACAACAGCAGACTAGGTTTCTGGTGTGCCGAGCAAACGTTAGACTCTTAAACAGCGTCAGCCCAAGGTATCTTATTTCATTAGTTTGCTTGAGAACTACATTATTTAATCAGACATTAGGAGAGATCCTTCTTCTTAGTGAGAAGCACACGTTTATGCATTTGGTTGAGTTTAATTTAATATTCCACATTCGCGACCAGTGTTCAAGCAAGTGCAAATACTCCTACACACCAGCTGCCGCTTCGTACTCGCATTTTGAGTTGTACAAAATGGCAACATCGTCTGCATATGACGCCAGCAGTACTTTGTCGGGTGCCAATATGTCTGCACAGGTCACAGGGAGATCAGCTGTGAAGAGCGAGTATAGTAGCGGCCGCAACACGCTTCCTTGGGGGACATCAGATTTTATAACATGAATGCTGGACAGCTTATCTATGACTTTTACCTGGAAATGGCGTTCATTCAGATGGAGATTCGTCTTGTGGGTGACAATGATTCATTAATGTGTACTATTAAATGTCTGTCGTACATTATACGATAGGTGGTTTTGGTGAAGTATAATGAAAAAAAAAGTTATTTTGTTGCGGATCAGACCCTAAGTCTGCTGATTTTTTGATTTTAAAGCACCTTTTTGATAAGTTGTTTGAGTTCGCAAAGCGGATGGAGGTAGTTCTGCAGTGCCCTGAACCAAACTGAGCTGAAAGTATGACATCAAATGCTTTAGTAGAAAGCTATCAGGAATATCGGTTGGTTTTCCAGGTTTTAAAACAAAGCTAACCCATAGTGGTTAGCCGGCGTGCCCAACTGTGCTGAATGAACAGATTAGAAAAGGTTATAAAGGCTTTATCAAAAGGCTTAAAAAAAAGTTTTAAATTAGGAAAAATTTTGGCTATTTTCCATTTGTGTGGAAAGTAATCAATTGTACTACAATTATTAAAACTTTTAGGAAGACATTCGAATGCTGATTGCTAAGCAGATTCCTTATACAAGAGTTTGGTTTAAGATTGAGACCAGGCGATTTTTTATTTTTCAAGAATCGAATTATGTGTTGGAGCTCAACAGCAATGGAACTGTGTTCACATTCAAGATCAGGCATAGTATGTCATGACATGAGCATGAATAATTGTTTCGGATAATTACTTCGTTAAATAGTACCTCCATTCGAGTATTGTGCTTTACAAAATCTCTTTTTCGTCACTGGAGGTAAATACTGAATGAAAGTTTGTTTTTAAATTATTTTTGATATTTTCAAGAATGGTTTGGAATAAGAGTGGAAAGTTTGTTATTCGAATTAACATTGTTTACCTAATATAGTTTAATAATGATTTGAAGGTTTTCGTCCAATATTTTTGTGAAATATTTCTATTCCTTATAAGAGTCCAATGTCACATTCTACCATTTTCATTTATAATGTAAAACAATTTAATCACAACCAATATCAACTTGAAATTCGATATGTGTGATAAGTGTGATCCCCATAAAAATCAACCATACACTTTTTGATTGTTTTTTGTACAACGTTCTGATGTGTAGATATGACCAGTTGAAACAAGGTTTATGGTTCGATTTCTGCAAAACTAATTTCCTTCTCTCGTTTTAAGTTACTTTATTTAGAATATATTATATATAAGCTATATTCAGAATTATGTTCATATTAAACGTCATGAAGACAAAAATCCTATACTGAAAATGTACGCCACTGACAATGACAGTTTTTATGCTAATATCATAAAAATAATAGTAGCCCAAAGCACATCCACCGATTTAAGCGCTTATATGCAATGTAGGTAAAAAGCCAACGCGAGAATCGAGATTAAAGTGTCGAGTGCGGACGGAGTACGTTTATGCACTGCGTTTTGTGGATGTGATTATATTTGAATGTTTATGGCTTACAATATACGCTTACTCATCATTATCAGACAGCAGCAATCAGCTGTTTTGGCGCAACAAACACGATCATTATGCTGGCGATTAACCTCACGAAGAGTGAACAGCAACCAGCTGAGCTAAACTGACTCTGAGCTGTACATAAACAGTGCACAGTATGTGCAGAGCTGTTGGAGGAGGGTTTGTCAGGCGGCAGTCAGCTTAACTACAACAAAAGAGTTTCACTTGGTTGCTTACTTTTATTGCCATGCCAGGCCAGCATATGATGTACCTCAGCCTAGTTCAGCTAAAAGTTGGCTTGACTTGGCTTGAACCGCTCGTTGCTTGGTTGGTTCATACAATCGTACGATCATGATTAACCAAGCCGCACTGCATCAAGTTGTTGGTTTTTTTTTTTTTTTTTTTCAAGCCATTTGTTGCCTAGCAACAAGCGGGAAAAACTAAGCAAAAACCCATACAACTCAGTCAGAGTTGTTTGTTAATAAAATTGAGGAAATCTTTTAAGTAAAAGAAAAACAAAAGCATTGAAGTCGTAACGGTTTTTGAAAATCAAGTTGGGCGACTTGCAAAAGTGTCTTCATAAATCAGTCAACGTCTCAGCTGTCAGGCCCCGTGGGCCAATACAATAGTAAAGCAAAAGCAAAAACAACAACAACAACAACAAAGTCGATGATGACGACGACGACGGCACCAACAATAGTACCGTACACTAACCAAGTACAGGTACCGGTACCAAGTTTTGTTTGAGCCATTATTGAACGAGAGTGGTTTCAGAAATTTATACAAAAATTTTGTCAAACGCGCTTAGCAATCTTTTTGACTTAAATGTTGCTATGTGCAGATTGATCTGAAGATTAAAATATAACTTTGTCAAGTAGATATATGACATTTTAAATCATACTTTCTGATTCAGTTGCCCTTTGATATTCATAAATCATGCATTGGTGTCTCCTATAAAAAAAGACACGAAAGCAAATATATCGTGGAACTTTCGAAAACAGTCCGAAATGAATATGTTGCAGGCTGGTATATTGCTTTCTTGTTATACCGCAAATATTTCAGAAATTTTCTACACATCATTGTAAATTTTGGCAAAAAATGCACCAATAAAACTATTTGATGGATTAAAAACAAATCTGATTTTCCAAATGGTTAAAAAAAGTTTAACGAAAAAATGTTTTACTTTTTATTTCTACTATGAAGCGCGTAGCTTGGTGTAGACGTTGCAGTTCGAAAATAAATACAAACAAGACAACGAATTCATGTTTTAAGGTTAAACGCACCCTTCAATAGCATAATTCTAGGGTATCACCTTGTACCAGAGGTTTCCTTCCGGCAGCACCTCACCGCCACCCTAAGTGGAAGGGAAGTCTTCTTTTACTGCTGTGGTGCTTTTGGTCATTTGGGAAGTTTCCAACTAAAAAAGTCTTTCCGATCTAGCATGGATTATTGTAACATGACTACGAAATAACAGAAGAAATACGGAGTCTCAAATCCTACCAAGTTATAATGGAATTTCCTTTTTATAAGGTAAATATCTTTAATATATTTAGTTACCGACGGCTCAAAACTCAATGAGAAAGTAGGAGGAGCTATCTTCTCCCTGGATCAGTCAATCACCTCTTAAAGCATTTAGTTACCGACGGCTCAAAACTCAATGAGAAAGTAGGAGGAACTATCTTCTCCCTGGATCAGTCAATCACCTCTTAAAGCATTTTTAAAGAACTTGACAGATACTCAGTGAAGCGAATATTATATTTATAGATTGAGATACTCCGCAGGTGATCTACGAACATCATATTAAACATGGATCACTAGAAAGATAATCGTTGGAGTAACTTAAGCATTTGCAAGGCCTCGAAACTAAGCTAAGGCATACCTTTAGACATAAAACCGTCTTACTGTGCTACAAAAGAAAACCAGTGTCAACCTTCTACTGGTTTGCTCTCATGACTTTTGTAATTGTGGGAATAACATGAGGAGGAATATGTTTAACATCTTTTGGGGTACTGTTCAACTCGAAGAAGTAACAGACTATCTCTCCTTAGTAGTCTATTCTTGGAAAACTTCTTAGATAATTGGATGATTTCTTAGGACGATAAGTCCATATCGATTTATCTCATACATGTTAAGAGTTGAGGCCCAGTTCAGAGTAAGTAAAGACTATATGAAGTAGCATATCTCACAAGAAAAAAAAATCAAAGGAAACATTACCATAAGTTTTTAGGCCCTGTACCGAAGGTACAAGAGCCTATTGGGTTTGTGCAAATGTATGTAACAGGTAGAAATAATGGTCGGAGACCCCCAATGTTACCCCCATTATGGTCAGGAGTGATAGAGGAGTCGATATAGACATGTCCGTCTGTCCGTCCGTCCGTCCGTCCGTCCGTATGAACGAAAGGATCTCGGAAACGGTAATAGATAGAGACTTCGTGTTTTTTGCATTCGACTAGGACTGCTCCGGAATTTCACAAGTTTGTTTTAAAATTTTGCCCCTCCCCCCTTCACCATAAAATCACCCCTTAGGGTAAAAATTTCTTCGGCACAAAAAAAAGTAAGTATGCCAGTATAGAGATATCGTCCTTCTTAGCCAAAATCCGAAAAGTTCATCAAAATCGGATAATAAATGACGATTTTATAAGCAATTGAATTTGAACGAGCCCCCTTTTCTTTTCATTCATATTCGCGCAGTGAGAAGTGGTCATGTGTTTGGTCATAAGCCCGGGAAACATTTAATGTGTTTGTTAGGCGAACTGAACTGGTACAGGGACTCTTACAGTCGGTTACGCCCGACTGAAATTTCCTTACTTGTTTTTTTTAGTTTATACATTTTGTAGTTTTAAGAGTGATGCAAGCAACAATGAACCGTTCTTTCAAGCTCAATTGGAGGTCATTTAAAGCTAAATTTCCTTTGAACCTTTCGATTGAATGATATTTTGGAAAGGTTCCTGAAACAATTATTTTTCATGTTTTTTTTGTGTTGCTGATTACGATCCCGGTGTCCGTATAACGCCATCAAGTCAGCATCAAAATCAAGGCAAATCAAGGT
The DNA here is from genome assembly GCA_035044805.1 of Leucophenga maculata. Taxonomy (NCBI): domain Eukaryota; kingdom Metazoa; phylum Arthropoda; class Insecta; order Diptera; family Drosophilidae; genus Leucophenga; species Leucophenga maculata. Next base: position 431,736 of record JAWNNP010000102.1, on the reverse strand, counting down.
CAAAAACCTTTATTTGAAATCAAGTTAATACCGCACAAATCATTATACCCTGTACATAGTGATCCAGATAAAAATATATCCCCCATAACAAAATTGGTACAATGGGATAAAGACAATCTGGAAGTAGAGCATACTAAACTGCAGCGTTTTTTCCAGTTTTGTACTGAATTATATCTGAAGACTACAACATTTTATATATCACCAAAAAAAATCCTTCACTTGGGACTAATTCGTGGTTAGCCTTTATTGTCAATAAATAGTTGGTCTCTAGAATGGTACGTGTTGCAACATCTCACCGGTCCGTGCAATCCAATAATATCATCGTATTAATTTCGCCAGTTCAATGTGCTGCGTCATGGTTTGGTATCCACCTACGGTTGCCAATTAAATTACAATTAATTTCCGTACTAGTGCGACCAAAATAAAGACCTGCTAACCATAAAGGACTTTTTGTTGTAGTTTCTGAAGCAACGTATCTAATCAGTTCTATTTTTGGTGAGTTTCACCATTTTCGACCAGAATCTGGCAATTGAGTGACGAAGAACTCTCCCAACATTGGGTTTTAGTTCTCCTGTACCTATATCATAAGTCATAGTTGAAAGGAATGTGTTCGTGTTTTCATCCTAAGATGTTGAATTTTATCCATTTTAGGTCCTGTACCGAAGATACAGGGAACAGGTAGAAATAATAGTCGAAGACCCCCCAAACTTACACCCATTATGGTCAGGAGTGATAGAGAAGTCGATATGGCCGTGTCCGTCTGTCCGTCCGTATGAACGAAATGATCTTGGAAACGGTAATAGATAGAGACATCGTTCTTTTTGCATTCGACTAAAACTTCGCCGGAATTTTACAAGTTTATTTTAAAAATTTGGCCCTTACCTCTTCCCCAAAAAATCCCCTTCAAGGGTAAAAATTTCTTTTGCACAAAAAAAAATATGCCAGAGATAACTTCTCAGCGAAAATCCCAAAACTTCATCAAAATCGGATAATAAATGACGATTTTATAAACAATTGAATTTGAACGACCTATGATACTTCCGTTCTCCCTTTTCTTTGCATAATAAAAAATGTTTTATAAGGATCTTATTCTTGTAGTGAGAACTGGGAGAAGCAATATACTTTTCGTTAGTATCATTTTTTCATTTTTAATTTCCCACCTTTTTGTTTTGAACTGCTTGGCCATAAGCTAGGGAAACATTTGTGTTTGTTAGACGACCTGTAGAGGTACAGGGCCTCTTACAGTCGGTTAAGCCTGACTGTAATTTTCTTACTTGTCTTAATTGAACCACATGTTCAAGCTTTCGACGTATAATGTTCTTCTCCTCATTTTTTGTATTTAGGAACAAAAACTAGCAAAAATGTAGAAAAAAAACTTCAGCGATGTGAAAAATTTTATATAAAATTCTACCCTATTCAACAGAAACGAATGGATTAAGGTAATATTTATATGAAAGAGTAGTTCTATTTTTATGGACCATTTGGGGAACATTGTGTTGAAACCGAATATAAGTATATCCAAAGAAGACCATAGAATATAATTCTTTATGGAGAATTTATTTCCCGTAACATTTCTCTTTTGGTCATATTCTTAATAATATTCAGAGAACTTTGATCGGAATGTCTCAAGTAATCATTGTACTGATCCGTTGCAATCGTTTTTTCATTAACATCATAGACTATGCCTTTTAAGTAAACCCAAAGAAAATTATCCAATGGTATTAAATCTAGGTGGCCACTGTTTGAACTGCAAATAGTCCAAATTCTATGCTTGAACCTTCGTCATAAAAAAACTCCTCCCACATATCATAGTGATATACCTGTGAATTGACTGTTTCAGCCTCCATTTTCAATGAAATAAAAAGTCCAATGCTAAAGTTAGCCCATAAACCACATAGATGAATGGAACATACATATTCAAGCTTAAATAAATCTTTTGTTTATTTTTTATTATCAGAAAATTGTTTGTATTAATGGTGAAATCTATTATTGCAAACTGTTTTATAACTTCTTGACCACGATTTCATAATAAAATAGTTTAAGATTATTAAACTATTTCTTCATTGTAGTTAACACATCATCCAATCAGCAAAGATTATTAAAACGCACCTCGGCACAGCTCAGCTCAGCTTCATTTTCGGCTTCGGTTGCTTAGTACGAGTAGTTTTGGTTTGTTGCCAGGTTTCAGTTTGCACAATCTTCGGTAATTATGTATAATTTTTCCTATTTCTCCTATTTTTTTTTTACTTTTTTTATTTTTATACAATATTTCTATTTTTTTCCATATATTTTTTTGTTTATTTTTTTTTTTTTGTTTGTGCTCGCTTTCGACTTGTCTTGGCTCAGCTCAGCTCAGCTCAGCTCAATTCAGCCATTGACTTGACTTGTATTCATATGCCTCCCGACTTTAAATCACAGCAGTTTTCTGAGTCAGCAGCTTTGATTGCTGTGTCTATTCAAGTCACGTGAAAATAGTTTTGCAAGTGAATTGGAAAATCTATACAAATTGTGTGGAAAATTTTCTTGCAACAAAAAAACAAAATAATAAGCATTGATAGCTGTGAACGATTTGTAATTAGAGCAACATAAAAGCCAAACGAAAAATAAAACAAAATACAAATTTTTTTCTCTAACTTATTCAACAATGAATCTGTTGTAATTTATTTGGGATTTGAAGTTCATTTAAATTTATTTTCACTAAGTAGTTTCTTTGAACAGGAAAATACAATTACTTGACAGATAATGGAAAGCGAAATCTGTGAACGTAATATTAATGAAATGTTTTGAATAATGCAATCGCAAAAATTTGTTTTTGTAAACTGAATTATCTTGACTTTAATTCATATAGTCTGAAAAATATTTTTAATTAAAATTCTCTTATATATTTGTGTACCCTACTTCAAGAGTGAAAAAATTTGTGTGTGCCACAGACTGCAGTAGGTGAAGCAGAACCTATACGGTATATAAAATATGTTCTTGGATAGCATCAAATTTAGGCCGATAGAACTTTGTGAATATTCACATCTCGGTAATAATACAATTTAGAGACTTCAGTTTTAAATTTGCACCTCTTCTTAATTTTAAAGAAGAAACTCTTATATACAACAAAAGGTTTTTCAACCCCTTAGAGAGGGGTTGAGGTGGTCAGTTATTACTACCTAATAGCGAAGAGGGAATATCAAATAAAATCTTCTAATTCATAGCTAGACAGACGGACATGTTTTTATCAACTTAATTTTTTGTCGGGGGCAACTCTTTTAGTGGAGACCCGAATGAAAGATTTTATTAAGATTGAAGCAAAATACACGAAAATCGGCGTTACATGACATATTAACAACAACAACAAACTAATTTTCATACATTAACCCATAAAAAGGCAGGACAGATGTTTATGGGGGTACGTATCCAGCTTTCGTCGAAGGAGGGACCGCTGTCCACGAAGGGAAGGACTGACTTTTTTTTTTTTTTTTTGTAAACAAAAGTGCGAAATTCAAAAATTTGGGTGGCCAAAAGTATTTTTTGGTGCGAATTTTCGGTGGACAACGTACGTGATCCACATTCGAGGAGAAACATAGCCGATGTTCAATACTGGGCGAAGCGGTTGAAGTCCATCATAAGGAGGACACAATAATTCCATGTCACCTCTATAAATGTAATTTCAAGAAGCTAATTGGAGAACTCTGAGACATGCTGATCAAGATTTATCAAAGTTGTGTCGAACTTTAGAGGTGAATATTAAAGTTAAAGGTCAATTTTCGAATATTTGGGTTCGGGTTCTTAATTTTCGCAACAAAAATGGCAAAAATTCTTAGTGTTTGTCAAAATTCTATTACTGCAAGTTTTCAAAATGCATATTTACAAAAGAATATACAAGTATTTGGAGTGGAGAAGTTCACCAGCAAAATAATATAGTTCATAATTACTATTTACAATTGCTCTAAATGGTTGATCAAGGGTATTCAAAGGAGATAATATGAAGAAATAGAACTTTTGCACTTCATTGAAACATGAACTTTTTGAGATAAGTTCGATATTGTTCCTAGGCTCCTCTATTGTTTTTCGCATTCATCTCCGACTTAATGCAATTGCATAAAGATAAATTCAAAGGCTCTTAATCACATGAGCGTGTTGGCCATTGAACCGAACCATTTCTCTAGTTTATACGATTATCGAACTCCCAATTCAATAGATCAATTATTTGACCAGCTGTGTAGCATGTGGCATCATATTGTTGGAACTATATATACTCTGATGTTAAGTCAATACAAAGCCGACTGGCGATATCAAATTCCATTGACCATAGTATTATCATTTCAATTAATTATGGGCTTATTAAATCATAATTCTTTATGGATCTATTGTTCGTTCTACTCAATTAGATTTCCTGCTCTAATGAACATAGGATCTAAACTACACATTGTACTTCTAGCTCTTGGTTCACATTCCACGATAATGTGAAGAGAAGTTTCATCCTCTCTGTCACTGAATCCGTAGTTTGTTTAGTTGTTTCAACCTAGTTGAAGCATAATTTTCTTCCTGCTTGGCTTGTAACTCCATAGTAATGTCGTGCCTTGGAGTTAGTATCTTTTTGCATTATTTTTTTCTAATAGGATATGCTCTGATGTAGTTATACCACAGAATGGTTCATAACTTATAAACAATTTTTTCTGGTATGTTTGTCAGTCTGCTTATTGACTAGTATCTGGACATTTAGGTGTGTCCATAGCATAGAAACTGTATTGTCTTCACCGAGCTTCCCTAGTAGGGCTAGTGTTTCTTGCACTAAATCGAACTTGATGTAGTTTGAGTTGACTGCACTTAATACCGTTTGAATATTTACAGAACATCAAGTTTTTATAGCCTCTACCGATGTTAAACTGCGTACATCTACTTGAAGATATTGGATGTCGAATCGCATTGAATGCTTGTGGAGACTATTGGGGATTGCGATTTATCAGAAACAACCTGCAGATGATGGTTTCATCGGTTTATAGAGGGGAATTTACACTTTAGCGACAAGGAACGTGTAAATCGGCTTAGGAAGATAGAATACTATCAATTGAAATTTTTTTTAGACGAGGACGAAACCCAATCACTAAAAAAGCCAGTTCAATGCGCCCACGTGTTATGGGAAGGGTAAAAAAAATGGGTGCCTCAATAATTTAACTAAAGGCCACAATATATTCGATATCAGGCTCGCTAGACAAAAAAAGGTCTTTCCTGCATGGTAGGCGCTCATCAAGTTCTAAAACTACTTGAAGGCACTCGACTGGAAGGTGCTACCCCATGACATTTATTCACCTGGCATGGCCTATTTCGCCCACGTAAGATGTCCGAAAATATCTTCATGAATGGTTTTCCTATGAAGGGATTCAACGCCATTAGAATTTCTAATGGCGTTGAATCCACAAATTGCCCTAAAGATTTGAGTAAATATTATATATTTTCTTATTAAGAAAAAATCGGATGTATGCTTCTACATCTGCTATGGTATTATTTTTTTCTGCCTGAAAAAATGCTGTGGTACTTGCTCATAGACTCACAATGTTAAAGCCTGGGATCTACCACTCTAAGGCCAGTATCATTACATGATTGTATAGCTTCCTCTGTGTGTTGAAGCTTCGTTCGAAGATGTTTCTCTTCGTTATTTCGTTACTTAGTACTACGTTGGCCTTGTTTCTATCTCAAGAAATACTTCTGTCGAATGTTCGAGTTGGCAAGCCGATTTTTGTTAACTCCTTGATAAATATAGCTTGTCCTTTCAATCCATGCAACTATAGCATATAGTATCAAAAGTTTCATTACTCTATTTAACAACCATATCATGACTCTCATATTGAACCTCTATGAATTATTGGCCAATTTTCTTGATCTCAGTATTGTTTTGGTTAATCCTCTGAAAGGTTCCTCTGTTTGAATCTTCCATAGAAGTTAACTAACCAGTATAACTTCTAGATATTTGACTTGCTAACTTTCACTACTACCCCTTCGAGTTCGGTAATTTATGCTTCCTAGTAAACGGTTCATCAATGAATATGATACAGCTTCGGTGGGAAGTCCACGGTTACTTATGGATGCAATTGAGTCATTTGAAGCACATGAGAATGAGGAGCGTATGAACTCCTAATTAAACTTCATCGCTCTAAATTTGTTGTTCGATGAAGTTTATGATTTTCTTCAAACTTTTACAGATCGAAATCGGATTAGGTTTGATTCTTATTTATCCACATATATCCCTCTTATACAGTTATGAAAGAAATGTAAAATGAAAAAGGGAAAGAAACGAGAGACAACAGAAGTGGGCAACAGTTTAAGATCCGTTTTCTGATCTTCTTTGATTTATAATTCCCCTAGATTTTGTGAATATGGTTTTCCCAACATTACGAGTTTGCAACTAGCTGGATTTTAAATCAATGAGGTTGATGCTCATGGAATAAATACATCTTCAGCACTGCCACCTTTAATATACAGTGACACATATGGAAGCACTGCTAATAACTGTTACAATTGAATTGTTGAATTTATATTATTAATATGGAAAGTATTTCACAGTGCTATATATGCAGTCACTTACAAACATTTCCGAGCGGGCAAAAGTGCCTACTTGGCCCGCCAGAATATATAAATTCCATTGCAATCTCACTTTTAAATTCTCGAACAATAATCAAAACAATAATCAGCTGTGAATTGAGAGGTCTGGTCACATTTTCAGACATCTTGCCAACCAATAATTGGCAACCTTATCACTGTAGCGTTGCCACTCTTACAATAAAGTTGTGAACTTAAAAATCCGTGCACTTCAGATAACGAAGTAGTTACATGAAATTACAAATTTAGATGGGTTTCGATATTTGTTTCATTATTCGTATATTTCTTTCTCTGTATTTGTTGTTGGTTTTTTTATTTTCTCTTTTGGCTTATTTATTCAATAGCTGTATAGCGCACTTCAATCTAATTTAATAATTATTTGTGACTTTGTATCTGTTATATGTATGTCCTTATAGCCTTAGAAGCGAATATTTTATTGTGTACCTATCAACCAGGAGAACATTCTAAGTATATTAATTAAAAAAAAATTTTATATGAGATGTACAATTTAAACAGAAAAATTAAAATTTTTTAAAATAAACTTGTAAAATTCCGGAGCAGTCCTAGTCGAATGCAAAAAACACGAAGTCTTTATCTATAACCGTTTCCGAGATCCTTTTGATCATACAGACGGACAGACGGATGGACAGACGGACATAGCTATATCGACTCCTCTATCACTCTTGACCATAACTTTGGGGGATCTCCGACCATTATTTCTATCTGTTACATACATTTGCACAAAACCAATAGGCTCTTGTACCTTCGGTACAGGGCCTAAAAATGATCCGTCTTATCCAAATGTATCTACCACGTGAACTACTTGCATCTAGCAAATCTTTTAAATCCAACAACATACTCGAATTTAAAGAAATTAGCTTCAAATAAAATCCGATAGTTAGATTGTTATAAGTTCTGCTAAAGGCAACTAACAGAATTCCAGCTAGCATTTGATGGTTGGTTTTCCATTTTTCTATAGACATCAGCTTTGGAGATCAACTGTTCTCTTCCAATTGTTCAGTTCAATCTTTTATTCACTTATATATCTAAATAATTAGTCTCCATATGTATTTCTTTTTATATTAAGAACTTTTTACTCGATTGCTGATCTTGAAACTCTGTCGACAGAACCAAAGCCAGAATACTTACATTGTAGCTGCTACTTGTTGTCTCTTGATCTCACTTAAGAGTATCTGGGCTGCTGCTGTTTACTGCTGCTACTGCTTCAAGCCAAGCTTTTACGCGTGTCCCAATCTTTTGGACCATAAACAAGTTCATTTGTTATTAAGCTGTGTTGCCCTGCCCCTTTACATGTGCCCTGCCTTACCAATAGACCGAACGACCAACCGAACAACTGCAAAATAGTAAGTGCCTGCGGCAGCATAATAAATAATTTTTTACGCGTTCGCGTATCTTGAAGTGTTGATCATTGAATATGTTTTTTCTGTTTTTTGTTTTTTGGTTTTGTTCAATCTGTAGCTGGACTTGTTTTTTATGTATGCAAGTAGTTACTTGAGCAACAGCTACCGTGTTACACACAAACAAATAACCACATACAGCACAGACACACACAGATACACAGCTACACAGATACTTTTATGTACTGAGATCTTTATATATATATACGCCCGCTGCGCAAGTTTCCTGTTTCCCGATTTGAAATTTTTTTTTTTTTCGTTTCTCTACTTTTTCATTTTTTTTGGAAGTTTATTTTTCTTAACCCTTTGCTTACTTGTTTACGTTTATCGTGGATTTCTTCATTCTACGCTTGTTTGTTTTGATTTAAAAGTGCCAGCTAGAAAAACTGGATTCTCAGCTTGTTTTTTAGTTGTATTCCAGAAAAGAACAAAAAAAAAAAAAGTACAAAAAACTGCAAAGAAAAGAAAATAATAACAAAGACCTTTGCTGCTTTCGGACGCTTTATCCGGCCAGCTAACTTTGAAAATAAGAAAACTATAAGCATTTGGGATGGGATGGCATGGGATGGGTTTGCGCTTTGTATAGCATAGAAGAGACTTATTTATTGCTACCTTCAGATATGAAGCTACGCATTAGCTTTTGAATTGAGCTGAAGTTTTTGCTTTGAAGTTGTTCTTCTGCTTGCAGAGTTTGTTTTTTAACCTTCGCTCGCATATTTCATACAAATAGCAATAAAATATTTCTAGATTTTGGCAGCTGAAACTCTAAAGTCGCATAGTGGCATGCGACTCCCTATAGATACATTGTCCAACGTGTTGTATTCATTGCCTGTCAACAATTCTGGACAGTGTATGCGAATAAGAGGGTTGCTTCAAGGAATCGTAATAAATTAAATGTTTATTATTAAGAATTTATAGTACAACATGTATACCAAATTTCTTCTCTGTACCTTAAATGGATGCAAAGATATAAGAATTTTTTTTTCCGCTTATATTGGAGGAGGAGGCACGTCCCTTCAAAATTTGGTCAAAACGTAGCCTATGTTCCTTTCCATCATCCCATCTATCGCTATACCAAAATTCAGACGAATTGGATTAGCATTTTAGCCGTAAGAGAGGAACATACATCCATACATACATACATATATAGGATTAATTTTTGTTAATGAAGCATCATCGGGTAAAATCTTATGGATTTGTGGCCAAACTAATATTCTTTTTACTTCAACTCTGAAACCTTGAATAACATTTCTTCAATATACTGAAAGCAAACACCATTTTTACTCAAATGTATGTGTATATTGCTTTGTAAGTCCTTATTTAGAGGTGGAAGAAGATCGATGAAAGGCTTGTATAGAACATTTATTTTTCCCAGCTTTTTTTGACAAATCAATAAACAATCGCCATTCTTCACTTCACAACCTGCTTTCAATTTATTCTTTAATCTATTAATACCTTCACAATACGTTTTTCTAAATTCTTTCTCCATATCTCGATAGAAAGATGATTTAACTTCAATTGAAGTAAAATTTCTGCTTTTAACCTTGAAGCTCCACCCTTTGGTAGCCGTACATCTCGGACCAAATGATTTATTTCTTCTTGATTCAATATAATAAGTTCATTTTTTCTTTGAATATCATATGACATGCAATCGTCATTCCTACATTTGCTTACGCTTCTTCCCTATCATCTTGGATTATTTTCTTTAAGTCTTGTAACAACATTTTCAATAATGGAATATATGGACTATATATGTTGGGATACATAATAGTAATGAATTTTGAATTTTTATATGTTTCTGTAAGGAATATACCTAGACCGACGGCTTACCTGGCGCGTCCATATGTTAACAAAGCTTAAATAACTTGGGCTGAGACTAAGAACGCTTTATTGGCTCTTTATGCTTAGCTCATTTGTCTCAACAGAAAATAAAATGGAACCTAGATATATGGCCTTAGGGTCTAACCTGGAAATTATCCTAAGATTTTAGTGCGAGCTTCTCCGTATAAGTGTAACAGCTCGTTCGTATATATCACAAATAATACTTTAATCCACCAAAAGCTACGAGTACCAACGGTTCTTGAAGAAATTGTTAAAATTAGCAGAAACTACCGGACCTAACTAATCCAGCACCCCAATCGACTAGCAGCACAATTAGCTAACAACCTCATTCTCATGAGATGGTTATTAAGTAATCAGCCAGAAGATTCAACCCACCGAACTGCAAATAATCGCCGTCTTCAACACTAAAAATAAAAAATTAAAAGTGAATAGTTTTTTTGGTATAAGGATAGTCTGCGCTATTTTTCATTGGCCTGGAAAGTGCTCGCAACGCAAGAAAGAGTTAAATAACTGCGTTATAACTCTATATCCACATTCTGGAAGTTCCTTAAGGACATTCCCAGTGATCAAATCATAGCCTGGAGGCTTATTATTTTTAATATTATTTATTGCTGCTTTAACTTCTCCTTTTTTAAATCCCTTGATCGGGATATTCATTTGAAAATGAGAGTTTATGCACTTCTGGATATATACGTTCAATTCTGGGTTGGTGTTGGGAAACGGTTTAAATACGGTGGACAGATGCTGAGCAAAGGTTTCTGCTTTATCCTGGGCATTCCTTGCCCAATCTCCAGTTCTCTTTTTAATTGAGGGCACATAAGAAATAGGTTGAGCAAAGTTTTTTGTGGCTTTCCAGAGTGTGTAATCTGTCGCTTATGTAGGTGATAAGCCAATAAGATATCTGGTGAGCTCAGCATTCTTCTTTCGATGTGATTTCGTGTAAACTGCCATATTTTTCTCAACTTACGTTTCTCCCTAAGTCACGATATGTTTCTATATTCATTTAAATGATTATTCAAATTAGGTTATGTCGAAGTAGATTGCCAAGCTGCTTGCTGAATTGCTTTATTTAACTTCTTTAGCGCAAATTCGATTTCTTTTGCAGATTTAGAATGAAGTTCGTGTCTAAGGTTTCATTTAAAATGTGCCTAAAATACTCCCAGCTAGTTCTTTTATTATGGAGCTTCGCAGCATGGATGATTTGCTCTGGAACAATATTAATTTAGCGATAATAGGCGTGTGATCTGATGACAGGTCTAGGCAAGACTCTGCAGCAATGTGGTGGTTTGGTATTGCTTTAATTAAAAAGAAATCAATAACATTCGGTATTTTATTTATATCGCTAGGCCAATAAGTTGGTTCACCTGTAGATACGTGAGTCGTGTGGGATAGTTGGGGATACGAATAACGTTTTTTGTTTGTACAATGAGTTTCCGAGATCAACATTATGTCATTGACTTTATCTGCCAAGGATGTTGTTAGTTCTTGTATGTGTTGGGCAAGCTTATTTGCAAAGATTTGCACTGACTGATGTTGACAAATTAAGCATTTGTTCCATTAGTATTTTCATCATTTGTTGGAGATCATTTATGTCATTGTTTTGTGTTGAGGAGGGAATACACGGTATTTCGAATTGTTGGGTTGGGCCGCTTAAGTCAGGTCCTGCATTTGTTTTTTAGTACATCCGAATAAGATTTGGGAGGACTGAGAGTTGCTATGGAATTTTTAGCCTCCCTTTGCCGGAGTGCATCTGAATAGGATTTGGGTGGAATGAGGGTTGATATGACATTTTTAGCTTCGCTAGAAACATTTTTTGGTGTAATTTCTTGTACATAGTACAGTCCTTCTAATTTGCTGGATGGTTAACATCACAGAGCACACAGCGAACTCCATTTAATTTTTCTTTACGAGGGCATGCAGATGTAGAGTGGTTTTCTGTACACATAACACACCGAGGGCTTCGGTTACAATAATTGTTCACATATTCTACGAATTAAAAATTTGAGAGCAGATTATCTTCCAGAAATTGTTTCATGTGAGCAACTTGCACGCTTATGAAGTGATAACCTATTATCACTTATTACAGCGAATCAAGAAGAAATAATAAATCATTTGGCGTGGATCAGAGTATTTTGCTTCATTGTTAAAAGCAGAAATTTTACTTCAATTTTAGCTAAATGAGTTTCGTAACACCCTCGCCTATGCTTAAATTTTCGGTTTCATTTTTAGCTTAAATTAAAATTCTTTTTTTTTGTAATTTCCTGCAAAAACTTTTAATGTACTTTTTTGTCTTTCTTTGAGTTTTGATAGCCAGGTATTGTCTGAGTATATTCTAAGCTTTTGCTAATTGAAAAGAGCATTCTTATGGCCATAGACTCGTATGCCTGTGCATTGTACAACAGATTAAACATTTCTTATAAATTTCAAAGCGCAAATTTTTACATCCATCCAGGCCGACATTCGCTTTGTTGCTTGGTTGGTTTGTGAATTTGTTGAATGGCTTAGGTTGGTTCCTCCGTAATGAAACGCTAATGAGATATTACGAATCCAAGTCGCGTAGCTCATTTTAGGCTTCTTATTTATTATGTTTGTTGCTGTTATTGTTGTTGTTGGTTCTGTTCTTGCTTCGCCTGAGTGGCTGTCAATGCTTCACGCTTGGCTTGTATTGAAAGCGCAATTTCGACGGCTTCATCGTTGCCATCGCCGTCGCCGTCTTCTTTGTCGTCAACCTCATCCAAACATCCATAGTCATTTTCATAGAATCAGTCAGTCAGTCAGCTTTGCTCTCAGCTAGCTTCAACGCCTGAGTCTTTGACGCCTCGCAGCGTTTGCTTCAAATCAAAAGCGTGTAATTAGAAAGAGCATAAATCGCATCAAGAGGGGAGGGAATAAGGCGGCGGTTTTTGCGAAGTTGAGTGCAAATATTAGGCTTTTGTTTGTCTGAAATACTGAAAGAAAAATATTGGCTTGTTACATAAGAGGGCGATATGAGATGTATTGGGTATGGAGTGATTTGTTTCAGTTTAACCAAAAAATAAATAAAAAATAGATTAAAAAAAATATTTGTATAAGTTTAGATATGTTTTAAAATATTGTAATCCTAGCCTAGTAAGCACACATAAAGACGATTTGAAAATAAACAGAAGAACTAAACTTACATTCCGCGCTATTGGAAGTGGTACTAGAACGAAAGCTGCAACGAAATACCCAGTTTGTAACGAACTCTCGTCTAATATTAGCCTATATGGAATAATTTCTTAAGAATCATGCAAGTTGCACCAAATCTGGTATTTGTAGTTAAATAAATCAAAACAATTAAAGGCTTTTCATACATGAACTCATAAAGGTTAGACAGATTTGTGTGGGGCTTACCCTTTTTTGTCTTTCGAATCCAATTTGACCTAAATAGAATATTTGATAAGAATTAAAGTCAGCTAAGACAAATTTAATTATTATAAATAAAATGTCATACAAAAACTTATAAAGAGGCGTAGGTTTGCATGCTATGTGCCAATATTCAAATCCAAATATGAACATTTTCAGGCTTTGTCGATTATAGTCTCAAAGATCTTGGATATGTCTATATCTACTCGCCTTTAGATGCTGATCAAAAATATTTATACTTTGTGAGTCAGTCACTAGTCCTTCTGTCTGTTACATACGTTTGCACAAACTTAGGATACCCTTTTTAGGCCCTGTACCGAAGGTACAAGAGCCTATTGGTTTTGTGCAAATGTATGTAACAGGAAGAACTAATTGTCGGAGACCCCCCAAAGTTACCCCCATTATGGTCAGGAGTAATAGAGGAGTCGATATAGCCATGTCCGTCTGTCCGTCCGTCCGTCCGTCTGTATGAACGAAAGGATCTCGGAAACGGTAATAGATAGAGACTTCGTGTTTTTTTGCATTCGACTAGGACTGCTCCGGAATTTCACAAGTTTATTTTAAAATTTTGCCCCTCCCCCCCTTCCCCATAAAATCACCCCTTAGGGTAAAAATTTCTTCGGCACAAAAAAATTTAGTATACCAGTATAAAGTTAACGTCCTTCTAAACCAAAATCAAAAAAGTTCATCAAAATCGGATAATAAATAACGATTTTATAACCAATTGAAGTTGAATGACCCCCCTTTTCTTTTCATTCATATTCGAGCAGTGAGAAATGGTCATGTGTTTGGTCATAAGCTAGGGGAAAATTTAATGTGTTTGTTAGGCGACCTGCACTGGTACAGGGCCTCTTACAGTCGGTTACGCCTGACTGTATTTTCTTACTTGTTTCCTATTGTAACTCGTAGACTCCGAAAGTGAATTTAAGAATAGTCTCATCGTGTCAGGATTTTAAGATATTCGAGGTTATGTGTACTAATAAGTATAACCGTGAGCTACTTTTGAATTTTCGGTGCAGGATTCACACATTTTTTGGATTGTATGTACTTGAAACACACCATAATGGACAAGCGATGATATTTTTGAAATACAAAGAGAGCAGTATCACCTCGTTTTAATAGAGGATGATCTCTACATCCAACAAAATTGCTGTTTATTTCATTAGGTTGACTCCCGTCTCTTCAATCGTAGCTGTTTTTGTTCACTTAGGAACTTTCTGGGCAGTGTGGCCGGTATAAGTCTTTTATTCATTCAAGGATTTGTTAAAGATGTTCAAATATTCTCGACGATATTAAGAATTTTTACTCGAAGATGTCATGTTTTGATAATTAATGACGTAAGAGAATGAATGTTTTATATAGCATATCATAAAATATTGCCATGGGTACCCTGTATGGTTTTTCTTAAAAATGGCATCACCATTTGGTCGATTTTATTCACCCGACCTATCGTTTGATTATAATATTAAATCATTTCCGGTATTCCAGTTATATTGTTTATCGTTCCGTTTGAATTACTGGAATACAATAATTATAATAGCAAAGCATGGACCTTCCCATCTTCCATGTTTGCGAATTTTTCATTATCTCTCAACTTGTATGGTTCTTTAAGCAATCTTTTTTCTAGAGGGACATATGTGTACCATTATCATAAGTTTTATTATAGTTCTTGAGATTTCTTTCACAAAGTATTCGTTCGTTTTTGTTGTTTCTTTCCAGATATGGAATTTCTTTAAACATGTACTTGTTAGTACCATCGTAAATCATAATTCCTTGTTGGGAATATAATTTTGAAATGGATATCGCCAAATGCTAACAGCTATAATTTAATAGTCGGAGGCGATTCTGATGCTTGTTCGGCATTGATTTATAAAAAGGTTCCACACATTCCCGACAGATACAATCATTTGGTCGAAGGGCTGATCGCAAAGCTTTATCTTTCATTCTACCACGACTCATAGTTGACAATATCGGTTATCACAATAGCATTGAATGAGTCATTTGTTGATAAATGTTTGTCTTTCAACACATTAAATTAAAACTCCATTTTTAAGTAATTTCTATCAGCTACAGTTGCAATATTTTAATAATTTCTAGGATTTATAGAAAAGTCAAGATTGTCCCCTGCAGAGTATCCAAAATTATTTCATATAAAACCCATTTAATAAGATCTTAAACCGATTTGTAGTTCCGAGTCGGCCCTCTTGCAGCACGAACTATATAACCTTTCGATGTAGATCAGCAGTGTTTTACTACGTATGGGATAGGCTGAGAAAAAGTGATTGTGCGGCTATTGGGGTGCGTATTTTAATTAAATGATATGTGATATAGTCGAAGTATGTTTTCATCTACCTCATAAATATCAACAAAGACGCAAATCAAGCTTAAGTGAAATATTAGTCTACTATGCAAACCAAGGAAAAAAAGTCTAACCGATCCAAAGAAATCAAAGTCAAGTCAAGCAAGTTTTGAAGTACTATGCATCTCCCCTGTGATCTGATTCACATTGGATTTTTTTTAGGAGTGAGGAGACCCGATGGTTTAAAGAAATTGTGGTTCTAATATTTTTCATATGAAGAAATATATGTCAAAAAGAAGATTCACAGAACTAGTTTGTTTCCTCCCATTATTCCATTATGTTTTTCTCATTTCATGGCAAGCCACTGTGATAGTATCCTTGTTTTTGGTCTATGCTTGTTTCAATTGTTTTGTTTGTAAAATATCCTTAAAGTACAAGTGCTTTGGCCTTCCTCTTGCAGACTGGTAGCGAGTGAAGACGTAACACTCCGTTGCATCGGCATGTGTAGAGTCAATCTCCTCCCAATCAAATACTTTAAACCACCACGTCAAGACATCAATATCCGGTAACGATAAATTCCATTGTAAATATAAATGTACTTGCTCCAAAATTAATATTTAATGATTATTTAATATGGAAAAAACTGACATATTACATAGTTGGGCTCCTTACGATCTTTCATAAAACACCGTTTTCAAACATTCAGAGATCCTCTACATCTTCACTACAAGCTGAATATTCATTATTTAAGTTCTCTATGGCTTTTATCATATTTCGCCCGTTGACCGATGTGTGAGAGTGAATTTATTCTTTTTTAACTCCGAATTGTTGTAGAACTGCCTGAATTTCGTCGCAAAGTTTTACTGCAGACTGTACTGTGGGTATGAGGACATCACTCAGCATTATTTGCGGAAAGACGCCCGTCTACGTAGCAACATTCCAATGGTACACATCATACTGTCTCTGCACTAGCGGTGATGCTTCTATCTACTTCCCTCACATAGCAGGACCTGAAGGAAAGGTAGCTCCAGAGTAGAAGATAATATGGATTGGGTAGCTTCTTTTTCAGTTTGCACAGTAACACATCATGCCAAACTTGATCTAAAGCGTGTTTAACGTACAAGAAAAAATGTTGAACACATAGCTTCAATGCATTATGCTAATATAGAGAAAAAAAAAGTATCGATACTTAGATCGTCAGATCTAAGGATGTGTTGATACTTCAATAAAATTGCTCAGCTTACTGGTCAAATCTCCCAACATAACAAACAAAGTTCAAGTTGATCTTGACTGGCATAGTAAATTTTATCATACAAAAGATCGAGAAGTGTAATGTGGATTTTAATAAGAATAATATCTTTGAGTGGGCGTGGTTGGCTAATAAGAACTTCTGCCCGTCTTCGGTACAAAAAAAGTCTTCAAAAGCAATTTGATATAAAAATTAGGACTGACAGATGGACAGATTAAGATTAAGTAGCTGGAATGTTGGAAAATAAATTGAAATAAATGCTGAATAAAGGTTATGTAACCATTTTTCAATATACACACTCTTATACATGCCAAGTTTCGTTATTCATGCAGAATTTTATTCATTGCCAATTCAATTCAATTCAATCATTCTTCCAAAATATGCATAATTCGCAAACGCTTCCATAACCAATATTGGGAAAAAAAAATCAGTGTCACTCATCAATCGCAGCAAAAATAAAAAAAATAAAAATTAAATGCAAAGCATTGTTAATGGACGACGAAGATTGGTGTGGCTGGTGGAATGCATTCACTGCGCTGTGCACAATTTCCTGACGATGGCAAAGCAATTAAGGGATTCCCAAACGAAACGAATATGCATGGAATTTTCCATTTAAGCCATAACAGATACAGCGACACAACCCCAGCAGAGTACAAAGTCAGGCATATCAGGCAAATCGCACAAGGGTAGATATTTCGATATTATTTCGCTTACGTGCAACTGTGGCAATGAAATGCATCCCCTTCCATTATTTTTGTTTGGGGGTGTCAATATGGCAGCTACTTAACCCATAACAAGCAACCCCGTTAAAAAAATCCACCCAAAGCTTCATAATGATTTCAACACCTTTTAAAGAAAAAGAAGAAAAAAAATAAAATAAAAATTATTTCGAACTAAATGGAAAATTTCCATTACCAAGCAAAATGTTCGACATTCCTTGTTGCCAAATTGGCTCCAGAGAAAATGTGAAAATTCGATTGTATGAAAATTGATATTTTCATACAATACAGACACACACACATATACACACATACACTTATATAAGTTAAGCATTAGGTTTGATTGATTGATATGTACACACAAGCAACTTTTCGTGTATTTTTGAGGTCGTCATCTCTGCATGAAGCGTATTGTATTTCACCCCTTTTTTTTTGCGTTCTTGTTCTCGGTTTATTTTGGTTTGTTGCTGCGGTAAGTGACTCCACCGCTATTAGAACCCACTTAGGATGTGTACGTGCCCAGCCTGCAATATCAGTTCAGTTCAAGTTGGCCCTGTTTGAACATTGAGGCGTTTAGCTTATGAAGTATTGCTAGAAGAAACCTTGCAGGCATTAGACGCATCCATAACTTATCATTAGCTTTGGCATGCTGCAATTGATATCTACGTTTATAATAGATGGGCAATGGCACACCCACAGCTTCGGAATATCAGTCGCTCTGCTTTGTAACACTTTCACATATGTAGCACGTGAGTCAATCTAATAATTAACTGGATCAAATTATATTTGTCCTTTGAAGACTGAATATTTATTATAAATATAATCAAGTTTTGTGTATAGAAAGTTGATCGATATTTGTTTGGGGCAAATGGTTATGCAAAATTTGGTAGATGTTTGTCATAATATTGCCCAAAGATGTATTAATTTTAGGAATTTACATCAACTAATTTTGGACTACCTCTACGGAATTTGTCCTGAAGCGAATGTTGATCCCGTTTGATTGCGTCATACCAGTGCTCTTACTCTGTATCCATACAAAGATCCCATAAAGTGTATATATTCGTGATCAGCATCACAAGTCAAATCGTTGCAGACTAAAAGAGATAAAGCCTTCAAGTTTGTGTATTTTGATACTCCTTTCCTTCTTCAGATAACTTGTATTCAATGAACGAGCGTGCTTACCATACACATCTGCCTCACCTTTCTATTAATGCAGCTTGAACTACCGAATTTGGTGTATTTTGTGTCTATCTTAAAATAGGTCAAAATTTGACCAATAAGAGTTGTAGCCACTATACAAAAAGTCAAGTCTATAAATATATATCCGTCTAGCTGTCCGTATGAACTATGAAAACTTGTGGACTATAAAAGATAGACTTCACGTTTGGAAAAGTAGTTACTCGTATTCTTTCCTGAGAGCATAATTCAGTTAACGTGCCAAACTTTCTCGAAGAAGTTGCTCTATACGAATCCTCTCTGATAAGCTAAACGCGAACAACAAAAACAAGTAAGGAAATTTCAGTCGGGCGTAACCGACTGTAAGAGGCCCTGTACCAGTTCAGGTCGCCTAACAAACACATTAAATGTTTCCCGAGCATATGACCAAACACTTCTCACTGCGCGAATATGAATGAAAAGAAAAGGGGGGTCGCTCAAATTCAATTGCTTATAAAATCGTCATTTATTATCCGATTTTGATGAACTTTTTTGATTTGAGCTTAGAAGGACGTTAAATTTATACTGGTGCACTCAATTTTTTTTGTGCCGAAGAAATATTTCTCCTTGGGGGTGATTTTATGGGGAAGGGGGGAGGGGCAAAATTTCAAAATAAACTTGTGAAATTCCGGAGCAGTCCTAGACGAATGCAAACAAGTAAGAAAATCACAGTCGGGCGTAACCGACTGTAAGAGGCCATGTACCAGTGCAGGTCGCCTAACAAACACATTAAATGTTACCCTAGCTTATGACCAAACACATGACCACTTCTCACTGCACGACTAAGTGCCTTTTAAAACATTTTTTTATGTATGAAACGAAAAGGGGGATCGCTCAAATTCAATTGCGTATAAAATCGTCATTTATTATCCGATTTTGATGAACTTTTCGGATTTTTGCTAAAAAGGACGATATCTCTATACTGGCATGCTCAATTTTTTTTGTGCCGAAGAAATTTTTACCCTTGGGGGTGATTTTATGGGGAAGGGGGGGGAGGGGCAAGTTTTTAAAATAAACTTGTAAAATTCCAGTCCTAGTCGAATGCAAAAAACACGAAGTCTCTATCTATTACCGTTTCCGAGATCCTTTCGTTCATACGGACGGCCAGACGGACGGACGGACGGACAGACGGACATGTCTATATCGACTCCTCTATCGCTCCTGACCATAATGGGGGTAACTTTGGGGGGTCTCCGATTATTATTTCTACCTGTTACATACATTTGCACAAAACCAATAGGCTCTTGTACCTTCGGTACAGGGCCTAAAAATATATGAGCTAACACAATTCTTCATGTGGAACCACCCAATATTATTATGTTTCTTATGGGCTAGCATGGACTCAAGACTTAAGTTTGTCAACATAAATTTAAACTCGAATAGTTCATCAATTCACAGGACGTGGATATCGCTCTTCTCTATAAAACACATTTTACAGAACGCTTACACTTTAAGATACATGACTATGAAGTCGTACCGTCAAGTCTTCTAAAATTAACAGCGCGAAAAATACGTGAAGCAGCTAACATCTCTTCACCTCTGGGGAAAACAAAACCAAGTACTCGAGCAGAAAACGCATTGTCCAGAAGACGCTTGATAGACCTGGTCGGCTATGCCTTCCATTACTGTCCAAGAATTTATGGCACATGTACAAGATATGAAGACCAAGTAGGCTCTGGGAGAGGTTAGTCTTCATAATATCAAACTGAATGCTTTGTCGGCCGCAGCGGTGCTCTTCTTGGTCCTCATCTTCAATGCAGTTTTCAGACTACAATGCCTCTTATCACAGAGGAATCTGTATGCCAATCAATCTGCTGACCACGGTGAGCAAAGCCTTTCGAGAGGTGGATCGAGAATGTAAAGATAAAGATTCCACCCATATAGTTTGTACCATGAAATGCCGAAACAGTTTAGTCTGGTATACTTGATGCTGGACGGATATCAAGCCTAAGTGTAAGTGTTGAACTCTTATCTTGATATAAGATAAGGCTTTAATAGAGTGTAGTATGATGGTCTCCAGCTTACACTCCAGGCTGTTCTTGTTTGTATAAAACTATTTGTCCAACATGACTTTCTCCGTTAATCTGGATGGAGCAGAGTCATCAGTGAGAGTAATCAAGGTTGGTGCGGCACAGCGAAGCATACTGGGGTAAACGCTTTACTCACCGTTCAAGGTCCTCTATTTTTAAAGACCTACAGGATCTAATGATCGCTAAATTTGATGATGATAAGCCATTCTGTCTAGGCATGAATGTGTCTACAATGCTACCGATTTGCTCCAATTACATCTTTATGCGTTTGAGCTATAGGTAAAATGCTACAATATCACCAGGAGGAGAAATGCTAAGCATGACACACTCTCTACGTGAAGACGGGAGACTACCACCAGGACCAGCTTCTGATTCACCAGCTCGGTCACGAATACTTGTTGGTCTACCTGGATGGGCGGCTCACTTTCAAGACCCATATCAGCAGATTAGTAAAACTTCTCAGCGAAAGGATATGCAAACTGAACTGGCTCTTCAAGACTAAAAACCAGCTGTCGTTGTGGAACAAAGTGAATCTAATATGTATATACAAAGCCATAACTAGATAGAAGAAAATAAAACATAGACTGATAGATCTCAGAGAGATACCATCGTAGATATATTGGAAAATGCAGAACTTAACGAAACGGAGTGCAATCTGTGAAGATCCACGAATTATATTAAACGACCTGCTCATCGTCTAATTCCAATTAACACCTCAATTTGAACATGGTACTACTGCCATCAGTGCGTACTACCCACTAATAATAATAATACTGCCATCAAGAGAATGCGTAAACCTACGCGGTCATCTTCAGCAACTATATACACCCTTCTTTCTTTACAGCACCCTTTGTATACACCCTTCTCTTTATAGTCAGTTTTGGAATAAGTACTATGTGGGCTCAGACAGGTTAGACTAGACGAACTAAGATCTGAAATAGTTTTTCTTGATTACAAAAAAAATGCAACACATATTGGAATGGATGTAGATTGTTGCATTTCCTCATAAACTTCTTCTTTCAAGCTTGGTCAATGGAAATGCGCAGAGATATATCATACATAAATCAGTTAAACCTGAAAATTAGATGATATCGTACCGCCCTATCATTCTTCTCAAGCTATTTTCCAAAAAAATATTTGAAAGAGTATTTCTTCAGAGAGTGCGTTCCCAAATGTTTAGAGACAAACTTCCAGACGACCAGTTTGCATTTCGATAAAGTCATGGAATGTCAAATTCATAGGTTTGTAAAGGAGGCAATCAGAGTCTTTGAAGATAAAAAATATTACGCTGCTACTTTTCTTAATTCCATTTAATCGCTCGTGACATAAAAGCCTCATTTACAAAGCAAAGTAATTATTACCTGCATCGAAATATCTATCTCATCGATCGTACCTGCGGAAGCAACGTTTCTATGTCATATGTGCAGACGTTCACTGTCAAAATGATACACTCTGAAGGTAACACAAGGCAGTACATCGGGTCCTTTAATTCCTAAACGTTGTATAGTAAAGTGTTTGGGTATATGGTTGGGCAAGAGGCTGACGTGGAAACCACATATGACAGCAAAAAAAAAAAGGCAAGTAGGCACGACGCTTGTACTGGCTACTTGATCATAAATTTAAGTTTAAAAAAAAATATGTCAAGAGATACTAATGCCCTGTTACTTAAGGAAAAAATAATATCCAAAGAGATATTAGATGCAATAAGAATACACAGCACAAGCTACATCGAGAGACTCAATCATTTTCCCAAGAGACTAGCTGTGAATCTTCTTGACACATACACAGCACAGCGACGGTTGAAGAGACTACAAACATTCTCTGCATTTAGAGCTGCAAAAAAATAATCGATAATGTATACTTCGATTATTATATAATCGATAATTTAAAAAATCGTACAATTTACAATCGATTATATAAAAATCGATAATTTTATAATCTATCATTTAAATCATCGGTGATAAAATAATCGGATTTTATCACCGATTATGGTGACTTAAATCGATTTTTCGATTTTATATAGAAAATTGTTGAAAAAATTGTTGTGGGTAGTCTGACCTCTGCCTGTACTTCACTTAAACTATATATACACCTGGATAGCTGAGTCATGTCTTTAAAATCCAGAAGGTATAGCAATTCTGTACACAGTTTCGAATGAAGTAATGAACCCATATCAACTTTTGTTATTTTACATCATTTTAGACTAAAAATACATTTCGTATAATAAACTGGTCTAAAAGCTTTGGTTTTACTAATATTTTTTTCATTGTTTTTGAATTCTTGTTAGACGTTATAAAATTTTATAACACCGAATTATATGAAGCGCATACTCGAACAATTTTATTTTACAATTCATTGGAAAAATCCAAACACTTAATTCCAAAATAAATCTCAACTTTTTAATTGAATGCTCGAATGGTACTAAATGTTGCTAGCCTTGATTTGTTCTAATTTCCAAACATTTAAATTGCTTTCCAAATTGCTATTACCAACGAGCAGCCCCCGTTGCACCACCGCCACCCACAAAATGCAAAAATAATCGAGAGCATCGAGTGAAACGCACGTCTGATGGCTTTCAAGTGTAAACATTGAATTTATGTGAATATGTAAATTTTTATTATCATTTTATGCAAATTCAAATTAAAACAAGCACAAAAAAAAAAAACGAATAAAAAATAAAAAAAGAAAACCAAAAGCGTACATTTTCAGTGCAATTACGAACAAAACACCGAAAAATAAGAACAAATTGAAAAATAAAATCGATTTGCACAGCTTAAAACAAGAAAAAAATGTATAAAACTGAAAAGTTTTGCATTAATGACCAAAGTTATTCGGTTGGTGATTTGCTCCATTTGAGTTTCATTATTTCTATTTTTTTGTTTTTTTTTTTTTTGGTTTTAAGTTTTGCAATAAGAGAATTTAATTTCTATTAGTAAACTTAATGATTGCAGCTGCAATGTTGTTGTTTGGTGAACATGGTGAACCTCTAAGCGTATTAAAAATGATCTACAATAGTAAAATTTTGTAGTTTTGATTAATTAACATTTGAGGCTTAAAGCAGATATGGTTCTGTCATCGACATCGCTCGAGATTGCTGCTTAAACAACATAGATACCTGCTAATTAAAAAATAGTCCGAATCAATTTTCAGAACCGATTGTCTCTCATCTGATCAGGTCGCAAAATGTTCGAGTATAACAACCTCAGCTGGAACTATAAGCTTTAAAAACTTCATGCAAACTCCAGACCATTCTGGAATCCCAAAAAAATACTTAAAAGGAGAAAGCAATATGTTCGAAGTATTGGTTATAAAAATAAGTTTAATCTTTTCAACTAGAGAGGAAAAGGTGAATATCTTAGCAGATGTATTTGAATCATAACAAAACCTGACAGAGGCATTTTCTGAATCAGACTCCTCATTATTAATACGAAACTCAGTAAAGAACTTCAATGGCCAGTAAATACATGCAGCTGATTGCTCTATAACATTGACCGACATGAAGGTGGGCATGAAGGGTTCCAGGAGCGCACGCTAATTAAAAGTTCGTCCACGAACCATCAACTTCACTATCGCAGTAGGCCTCAAAATTATCCTACTGCGTATAGTCGGTTGGAATATCCAACGACTCCTTAGAATATCCAACGACCATGTAGACCGTAGCGCTTGGGTCGTGGAGGGGAGATTTCGGGCCGACACCGTGGACAGATGGCGTCTCGTAGGTGCCGGTGATCGAGCGCGGCGGTGGCGTCCAGCTGCCCGCTTACTCCGCGGGTATACACCCGGTGGTCTTTGCTGCTCATCGGCACATCTCCGCTCGTTTGAAGGCGACCTAGGTCCCGTAGATATAGGCGACCCAGACGCAGCTGCTACCACAGTGGACTTAACCTCCAATTCCTTATCTACCTCCAAAATGGGTGATAGTTTTCTCTCACCATCGCCTTTGCTCAAAACAGTAGACTGGCGAGAGACTGGTGGAGAGGCTGAGGGCACTTTAGAGGCTGGTGCTTTAAACCGCCTGAAAGGGTTGTGGCTTCCGTGAAGCAGCTTGTCTCTAATGCCCAATAACAAACAGAACGGCAAACCAAACTTCTGAAACATCTCCATAGATTATTTTCTCATTTTTTTAAACAAACGAAAAGTTAATAAATTATTGTACAACGTATGTAGCTGGACAACAGGACGCGTAATTGCACCACGCCCTGTTTTTATATCAGCTTGTCTGACTTTTTTGTCCATCCCTGCGTACGTTTGAAAAATGCGACAGAGTAGACATTCATTTGAGGTGATATTTTTCTCGCTGATTGCCACAACATGTCCGACCTCTAAATTCGGTTGTGGGTACTTCCATAAGCTCCATAAGCTTTTCCAGACACGACTGAAAAGCCATGGAATAGAAATGTAACCAGAGACGAGCAATTCACCCAACGAAGAATTTGAATATCATTTATCCGCACATATTGCTTCAAAAATGTTTTCCAGTATTGTTGTGTAGATGCAGACAAACAGTCATCCCACTGCGTCTTCTCCAACCAAATTTTTTGCAATAAAATTTTGGTGGAAACGACTATTGGAGCTAACCAGCCTGCCAGATCAAAAAAAAAATAACAAACAAAAAATCTCCAGGTTTTGATAGTTTTCCTATTATATGGCTTAAAAATCGTTCAACCTAAAATCTGTTTAATTTTAAGAGATTGCTGTGTATTTTCCTCAAACATGGAGAACCAGTAAAACTACCACCTTGAAACCAACAATATTCTGCCACAAGAAGTTGTAAGTTGTATCCATCCATTAGATAATTTAGCAATTTTTGTGGAATATAAATTTTCGCTGCAAAAATCAGTTGGCATGGTAACCTTAGACATGCAAGCTGCGTTTGATACAGTATGGCATAATGGACTGATCTACAAATTAATTATTCCATTCTATTATGGCAAGTATATTCCTATCTGGATCCAAAACAAAATATTTTCCATCTAGATAGGATGAAAGATTTGAAATGGGGAATACCATTTATAGTGACGAAGCCATCTTAGAGTTACGTCGGCGATTACGAGAAGCTTTTATATAATAATGAGGGCACAGAATGTTTTTAATTGTAACGAAACTGGTCTCTTTTGGAAAAAGATGTCCAAGTGAACCTATATAACAACAGAGACGAAACATAGCTGGAAGGCTATCAAACAGTCCTGCCAATTCGGCTTTAAATCTGGTCATGGCCCCATAATGCAAATCCACAGAGTGGTGTACCATGTCTTGAAGGCGTTCGACGACAAGGAGTATTGCAATGGTATATTTGACGTGCTGCAGGAAGGCTTCGATAGATTATGGCATGTCGGACTCCTGGCTAAGATCAAGGCGCTACTCCCAGCACTTTTTCTGATAATCCGATCTCAACTGGAGGAACGCCGCTTCGAGATAAAAGTGCAAGATAAGCTATTCAACATGCATATTGTAAAATCTAATGTCCCTCAAGGAAGTGTGCTAGATGTGCTTCTGTACTCGTTATTTACAGCCGATCTCCACGAGCCTTGCGTCGACATAATGTCATTCCAAAAAGTGCTGCTGGCATCATCGTATGCAAATGATGTTGCGATTCTGGTGCAGGATTACCTACTGGACCAGGAAGCGCAACATCAAACTAAATCCGAATAAGTGCTTTAACGTGTGCTTCACACTAAGCAGAAGGAGTCCTCCCAATGTCTGGCTGAACAACAAAGTCCTCACGCAGGCAAATGAAATCATATACCTTGGGCTGACGCTAAACAAATGGTTTACAATCGCGCGGCACACTCAGAACTTGACCCTACGTTGTCGGCTCAGAATGAGCCAGTAAAGCTGGCTGTTAAACAGACAAATTAAACTGGTCCTGCGCTGCAAGAGAGCTGTCTACACACTTGTCGTTGCTCTCATTTGGAGGTACGGACTGCAGCTGTGAGGCATTTGTGACAAAACACACCGAAATCGCATCCAGGTGATGCAAAACAAAGTCCTGCGGATGAACAGCGATTGTCCGTTGTTCGTTCGGAACGCAATGCTCCATAGGGATCACCGCGTGAAGACAATTGAGAAGACAATTCCCCACCACACCAGTCGGTATAGAAGAAGACTGACTACACACTGCAACAGATTGAATCGCACTCGCACGCCTAAAAGTGTAATGTGGAGGTCAAACAGTAAAACATGGTTGACACATCACTTTTGAAGGAACCACATTTTCTCTGTTTTCTGTCTCAAAATAATTATCATAAATCAAAATAGTTACGAAGCGAATTAACGAATCTTCCAGGGCTAAACTTTGGCCCGAGCGCTTTGTCGAATGTGCATTTGGACGGGTCCATATTGTTTGCTAATCAAATAGGGCTAGAGGTGGCTATCAATTATATCGATGATCTTGTGGCGGAGCAATGTGAGAAGCTGACTACCGAAGAGTTAATGGACTTGCAATATAATTTACAGCAAGAAGATGTGAAGGAGAACTTATCAGTCAAGGAAGTAACAGAAGTACAACAACGATTAGTGTAATTTGAGAAATGCTGTAAGCTAGGAGTCACTCCCAAAAATGCAACAGATTTATTCGAATCTAGACAGCTTTTAGTTTAAGGATGGAATATGTAAAATAGGCGGAAGTGCGTCAGTCATTAATTACGAGTCAACTTGAGGCAGGCCAGTGGTGTATCAAACTAGAAGATTTAATGTCCAAAGTGACGAAATCTTAAACCTCTAATAAAAACTACATGCTCAATATTCTTTTCAGTCTATTAGCTATCAATATAGCTGCTGTTGAAGAAAGGAATTACTTTCTCGATTACAATGTAGATTGCGAACATTCATTCTTTAGTCTAAAATCGCTTACGATTTGATCATGTTGCAATAGCCCGCATTCGGACACGGTATCTTCAAGTTGGAATGACAAATTGCTGATAGATCGTCCTTTTGTTGCATAGAGAAAGCTTACTTTGACTGAGTAGTCTGTATAGCTTCCTTAGTTCGCCATGATATGTACCCACGACAGCAGTGTTATGCACCTGACAGTCAACCAGTTTTCTAGAATGAGCATAAAAACTGTCGTCTTACATGCTTGAGATATCGCTGTACCGTCCAGATAGATTATCGGAGACAGTCCTATCATCAGGATGAAGGAAATGTTACCACATTTCATTGTCTAGTTTTATGTTTCAGCTATTTGCTTATACTTCAAGGACGAACAGCTATTCTTGTTATTTATCTGCTGCCTCATACTGCAGTGGCACCTGGAGGCATATGAAACGCTTTCCACAGCAGCAAATTACGCAAATTGTATTTTAGACGGTGTTTTGTCCATCAAGTCTGCATTTGCGACTGTGTCAAATGAGTATTTGAAAGGTATCCATATGCTTCCTTGTGTCTCAGCGATAACTTGATGGGTAAGCGATATCCCCGATCCAAAACTGTTTAGTATTCCTCGAGGTGGCTGGTAAATCTTTTTTGATTCTGGCTAACATTGAAGTATGCATCTCAGGATCGATTGTCTGCTTCTCATTTCGTCAACACATGTATTACCTGAAAGGCTCTAGCAGTAAAGTATTCGAAAATAAGCCTTGAGTTTATTAAATGGTCCTACGATATTCCAAACTCAATGATTTAATTCTGTAGCAGCAGTTCTAAAAATTATTCTCACCATAACTGACCACTGGGTACCCTCGCCTATACTTGGATAGTTCCTGATTGCCGTATTTCAAAAAGTTCTTCAAAGTAAACATGCAAGTCTCTTTGACGGCATATACGGTCCTATGATGTTGCCTGTGATGCCAATTTTGTCTGTGGGAACACGTCTCGACGGTACGGAAGCGGGAGAACCGTTCTAATGAATGTTAAGCAAACGGTTTCTTATAAGGTTCTCACGAAAAAGTGGAAGAGAACCGCCGCATTCGACTCTTCGCAATATAAATTATGGAGCAGCATAAATAGTCAACTCGATGTATGTATATCCATTTCTCCATCCATTTGAAATATAAGGTCTCGGAAACTATAAAAGACAAAGCTACCAAACTTTTATACTTTGTATCGTAAGTCCGCTACCTACAATTCTAGCCACTTATAAGAAAGGTCATGGCACCAACCACTTTATCCAATTGATATGTAGCCTAGGGCAAAAAGCAGTAGCACAACTTTTTATTAATAAAAAAAAGTCGGTTTCGGAGTTCAAATACGCATTTGCAAATATATTTTATTAGGAATTAAATTAGGATCCATTATACTAGGTACAAAGTACTTCGTAGTGGAGCAAATTTGACTGCATGATTCTAAGTGTTGCTACTTGTTTCAATTCAAATAATAATGATGCCAATTTGATTTCTGTTATATGCTAATTCATGCATTGCATGATTTTTCAAAGCAGCTTCTATGGCATTTGTAATTGCATTATGGAACATATTCTGAATTGGACCAGCAAGTGATCAAGTGCTCGTTGCGATGTGCCTACTTTATGCTTCATGCATGCATTTAACTAATGATTTTATGGCAGATATATTTCTCTCGAAATGTTTCGACATAATTGCTTTATGCGCTCTAAAATGTTTTGCCACCACAAATTTTCAAGTAGAAACGCATCATTGAACACAACATGCACGCGTTTCATATAATTCAATTGAACAGCGGGTGTTGAGGCGTGCGTAGGGATATGGCTGCAACTGGAGCCTACTATACTCGTACGTACATTGAGTGGAAGTCTGTTTACGCATTAAATGCCAACATATGGAACACAAACACTGACTCCCGAGCCGATACAATGTTGGACTGTGCTGCAGATGTGCCCCAAGTGCAACCAGACATCGCATCGCATCGGCAAGTTGAAATGAAATGCAACAACCGCCCAGCACCCAAGCCGTCCCAGTCGTCGTTGTTGTGCTTCATCGCCAACAGTCGACACAGCTGATTGGATTAAATGTGGAGAAACAACACAAACTGCAAACAAGCGAATGCATGAAACTCATGCAAACCCATGCAGCATCACATGCCATTTCATCTGCACAGAACTCAGCCTCATAGCTTCGATTCGATGCTGTTCTGTTCTGTTTTCCTGCCTGTTTTGATTTACGAGCCATAAACAGCATATGCTGCATCATGTGGCAGCCAGTGTGTTGCATGCTCAGTCAGATCTTTTCTGTTTTGTTCTGTGCTGTTCTGGTAGGTTCGCATTTCGTTTTAATGTTCGCTCTTGTACAGTGAAAATTTTTATGCTACAAAACGCTTCATTAGAATTATTAATAGCGCTTTTTGGTATTTTTCCTTGTTATATTTTCGCCAACAGATGACGCTTAAAGATCGTACAATACAGTGCTTTAATTTGTAACATCTTTTGTAGGAGTCATGGTTGGAGATGTTGCGGAAACAAAATTATGTGTTTCTTATTTTAGAGTGAATTGCTGTAATACTTTGTGGAAGGTGCTTCTGTTAACAAAAAAAAAAATAAGAAAAATTTATGATTCGCAAACAGTTTTTGCATTAAGTTCAGAAAAATTAAGAATATTCGCAAATTTGATAGATTGTACTTCTGACAATTCTTCATCTGTCAGTGTCAATGGATCAAGAAAGTCATTTATTAGTTTATCCGATCTGAACGGTTTATATTCATAGTTTTATTTAAGAAGAATCATCCTCTTGAAGACTTTCAACGGTGTCTCATCCGACTCAATCACGGTCCATGCCTCTGCGCCATACAATAGGACCGGGAGTATCAGCGTTTTATAGATCTTTATTTTCGTCTTTCGTCTCATTTGCTTGCTCAGCCCAAAAAAGCATCTGTTTGCAAGCGTGATTCTTCGCCTGATCTCCAGGCTGACATTGTTCTTGCTGGTTACCTCTGTTCCAAGATAGATGAAATATTAGTGATGCCAGGATATATTGGATGCTACCAAGTTGTAATCTAATATTGATAGGAATAAAACAATAAATTTTTTTTTCTATTTGTTTTTTATATATCTTAATGTTACCGTTAATAGTAACTTATAAGCTATAGAGCGAGATCCAAAATTTCAACAAAATATATACAAAAGTGAAGGATTATATTGATCGATTTGGTAGATCGGTTGAATGATCTCACTGGAGCCTCCTTCTCGCCCTTACTACGTGATTATGTCTTAGAAGCCTTCGAGCCAACTGGTTCGGATGATTTGCAAGCTTGAGCAGATATACAGCAGCTTCACGGCTTATAACATCTCCGAGCAACGGTATCTGGAGTTCTTTTTCAATGTCTCTGTTGCGTATGTAACATGCCGCACCAGACATTCTTCGCAAAATTCTATTGAGGTTCGACTTTGCTGCTATGCCGTATACCTGAATACCATATCTCCAGAATAACTTTATAGATATTCGTCTTGTTGGTAAGCGATAGCTTATTCCTGGCATTAAGGAGCCAAGCCAACCTGTTCGCCTTTGCCTTGAGGTGCCTAATTATCTCAGTTATATGGCGCTGGAAAGTGAGACGCATCCTTCGGGGCTAATAGCTCTCCATGTAACAATAACACCTGAAGAGGTGTCTTTTCTAAGTGTGTATGTGACTGATACACACTTTTCAGGGTTTATAGCGATATTCCATCTACAGGTCCAGTTCTCAAATCTTTTTAAGCACATCTGGAGGAGATCTGTAGCAGTGTAGACGCATTTGTCCCTGACCAGAACTGCAGTGTCATCTGCAAAGGTAGCAACAAGTAAATTGCTGGGGTCCGAGTTTGGTATGTTGTCTGCTGAGGGCATTTCATGCGTATACAGGCTGTAAAGAGTTGGCCCTAACGCGCTACCCTGACGTACACCAGCTCTGATTTTCATAAAACCAGAAAAGGATGATCTAAATCGGTTTTTTGTATTTGGAATTTTTAAATTTACATTTCGATACCTTCAAGTATTAAGGCATCCATAGATCTGATGAATAGACAACAAATTTCCCAGGTTACTTCTCCGCTCTACACAATGTAGACACATTTCAATGAAATGTATCCAAAATTAATAAAAACTAGTAAACTTTTGTGAGAGTCTCATAAACCTCAGTGAACGTTAGTAGAATGATAAACATGGAATTAAAAATAATAAAAAGGGGAAATTAATGAATGAAAAATGATGAAGCAGATGAGCAGAAGTAGAATAAAATATCTTTCAAATGATATTAAAAAGTAAAATTGGAATCGAATTTCCCAGGTTAGTGGCCAGCGCAAATGCTGCAAAAATATCCTCACTTTAATTATTAAAAAAAAAAATTCCATTAATAGTACCCGAAATTAGTTGATGGTCGGTTAAAAACGGTTAGTTTGGAATCGAGACTGCCAAATTTTCCAGTACAGATACGATGAACGCAGACCCATGCACTTATGAAGGTTTCTTTAAGCTCCTTTAATGTGTCGTATTGCTTTGTACCAGCAATAACTATTAGAGAGAGGGTGTCCCATAGATCCTCTATTGGATTAAGATCCGTACTGAAAGCAGGCCACTCTACCAATGGAATACTGTGCTCTTGGAAAAAACCCTTTTAAATTTTTCTATTAAGTTCTTCTCCGAATCAAATAAGTTCACCGTTCACTAGTTCAGAATACATTTGAGCATTCATACGTGAAGCTTCAAAACAAATTTGAGACTTTCCATTAGTGCTTAACGCAAACCCATACCATCAGGGGTCCTTCGTTATGGTTGCGTTTGTAGCAAATCTGCCGGGGATGGCGGTTATACCTCCAATATTTGTGAGAACCATAAGACCCATCAAGATTAAACTTTTTTTCATCGCTGAAGATAACTGTAATTCATTCGTGTTGCAAAAAACTGTACGTCTCATAGAAAGCGGGGCTAGCTTTTATATGTACTTAAGATTTTATTTTGGAACAACTCATCATATCATGAGTTTGTAGCTTTCTAGCTTTTTGTGCGTTAATTGATGCTCGGTATGGGGCCACTGTGCTTTCAAATGGTCTATTTCTCTTGTATTTTCAAAGTTGAACAGTAACAGAGCCACATTTGCTTTGCGATACTCTAATGGATCCACAAAAAGTGATCGTGTGGTGTGGATTTTAGCTAGAGGTGTCATTGGAATCAATAGAGTTCGTTAACGTATAATGTTGAAAAACAATTTTTGGCCAGAATCAGTTGAACTTATCATCAGTGATAAGATAATGTCACATGCCATAAAGCTAGTCAAATAATTGATCTGTTGCAGAGGAAGTTGGCTAAGCGTATAATCTCAATATATCGTTTGCCAACAAGATTAGAGCAAATATCGAACGCAAATTTTCTAACATTCCTGCCAATATTTTTTTGCAAGATATCACCTTGCACCACGTCATCGTAATTGAAGAAAACAGTCATCAAAACATTTACATTTTACCGAACTTGGCATGCATTTGTCGGTACAGGCTCCTCTGACCGACTTCATTGGAATGATTGGATTTGGTTTCGATGTCATAACCATATACCGTAACCAGTTATGACCCATTCGAGCAAATTTGGATTCTCATTGGATATCATTTAATAGCTACTGAGTGATGCTCTTTTGGTCAAAATTTAGCAATTTAATTAATAGGGATTCTTCATAGACATATTCTTTACTGCTTCAAAGTCTTCATCAGTTGTTCAGGCGCTCCAGAACGGGCCTCGTTACCGTTAAAAACTATTTGGACTTCTGTGAGGAGTTTGTACCACTTATTGCTTTTTGGCTCAAAGTATACTTGCCAACATTTTAGCTTCGTTGGAGCATTTTATTTTATTTTTCATACAAAATTTGATACAGATTATTTGATCCATTCTTATTTTTGATAAGAAAAACTCACCAGCCACACCAAAAGACGTCTAACCTTTATAATTATGAACATGTGAACATTTGTTGGAAAGATGTGGACTAACATAAGAAAAAAATTTTAAAATAAACTTCTAAAATTCTGGAGCAGTCCTAGTCGAATGCAAAAAACACGAAATCTCTATCTATTACCGTTTCCGAGATCCTTTCGTTCTTACGGACGGACAGACGGACATGTCTATATCGACTCATCTATCACTTCTGACCATAATTGTGGTAACTTTGGGGGGTCTCCGACCATTATTTCTACCTGTTACATACATTTGCACAAAACCAATAGGCTCTTGTAACTTCGGTACAGGGCCTAAAAAAGGAGGAACGCTGAAGTCATGTGTGCTCGACTTTGAGATACTCTGAACCCTAAATTTGTGTAGAGTATAAGATTGAAATGTGAATTCATGTGGGATATTTTTAGTGGGTTTATTCTAAGATACCAAACATTTGTCGTTTGCAGCTATACTAAATGGATATAAAATGCTTCTTCCAAAAACTCGGGAAGAGGACAAATTTGTATGGGAGCTACCTATTTTATTCGTCCGTTATGGATCTATATAGATTAAGTTATTAGAAGTTAACAGATATCGTCTCGGCTTTTGATACTGCTCAGCAATATTTACACTTTATATGGTTTGCCTCGCCTCCTTCTGTCTGTTACATATATACATTTGTACAAACTTAAGATGTACGAGTCTTTTATTCTATGGGTTTTATTCTAAGAGGAAAATTAAATGTACGTAGCCCGCGAAATTTGAAAATTCGCCTTGCTTTACAAATCTCCTACATAATATATTCATTGTGGGCTATTTAAACAAATGGCTGCATTATAAACGCTATGAAAAAAAATATATTACTTTGTTCATCATGAGTATAAATAATAATGTCCATGAATTTTTAATGGTTATCTAGTATAAGGGCCGGCATCTAATTATTTGCAGTGCTGGCCAAACACATCATTTGTCTGCTTAGTAAAAATGCAAGTAAAGATAGCCCAGCTGTTGTAGAATTGGTTGTGATATATAAGTGATGGAGTTTTTCGTCAGCAGAAGTCAAAATAGCCAAAATAGGTTCCATGAAACCAATTCTAGAAAGATTTGCTCCTAACACTGCTGCAGGTCTTTGACAAAGCATCACTTAAAAGCTGTTGCCTACTACGCCTAATTGAAAATAGTTATAAATCCCAATCAGTCAATTAGTAGCCGAATGTTTCCCGGAATAATTAATTTGAAAATGAAAATGAGAAGCACACGTGTGCTGTGGTTGGCGTATTTTATGCACATTTTCATTTAATAAAACGGGGCGAAAAAAGACAATTGCCTCTAAGAAATATTCAATATTGTGCGTTTGGCTAACGACAGGGAAATTTGAGCTCAAAGCGAACAGCATTTGGCATAAATAAACTTGGAAGTAAGTAGTACAATGCAGGACGTTAAGTTGTTGCTGTTGCGCCTTGTGCGTCGATATAAATTACACTTGCGACCAAAATATTTTTGATTGCCTCATGAAAAGAGGACGTAAGACGACAGTTGAATGGCTGTGAGGACGACGGCAAGCAGTGTAGAAAAACGCATAAATTCTTGCTTTCATTAAAGTCGAACGACAACGGACGCTCCCACCCATTTAGCTGGGCGCTTGTGCTGCTCGATTTATTAACATAATGCGTAAAAAAAGTCTGAGGCGCAAGAACGGCGACATTATGTTAATAAGAACGAAGGAGTATAATGAAGTCATCCG
This sequence comes from Leucophenga maculata, assembly GCA_035044805.1. Lineage (NCBI taxonomy): Eukaryota > Metazoa > Arthropoda > Insecta > Diptera > Drosophilidae > Leucophenga > Leucophenga maculata. The sequence continues at coordinate 396,447 of JAWNNP010000102.1, read as the reverse complement.
AACTCAAAGCAGCCGTGCAGCGCAGCGCGCCTCTCAGCTGCCTTTTGTTGTTTTGTGTTTCAGTTGGTCAGTCAGTCTCTAATCTTGTCGTCCGAGATTCAGAATCGGAGTTATAGTTTATTATGTCATCTCGGCACAGTATGGCAATGGCGCCATAAAGTTTATTCGTGTACAAGAAGTATACACTTAAGTATATGCAATACTTTTTGCACACTTCTCGTGCGTAGTGTTTTAGCAAATCTGGGGGAAAAGTGTTGAGTTTGTCATCCAAATCGACACAATTATTTCGCAACAGCGGCAGCGTCTTGCATTAAATGCCAGCGCCAGGCCGCCCGAAAGGTGCCAGCAGCGCATGACAGGGTTTTGTGGTCTGCTGTAGAGTTTGGGGTTGAAGTGGTTTGTTGGTCTTGATTCGGTGGCAAATTGAAATACGCATATTTACATAAAAAATGTGTCGCTCAATGTGGCAATATGACAGCAGGAGCAGTCGTAGCAGCAGCATCAGCCGCTGAACAAAGGCCAATGGTGTCATAAATTTCCGCACAAAAATCCAAAGAAAAAGTGGCGACGACGCCGATCACATTTACATAATTAAATCTGTGGATTATGTAATCAGTGCATACAAATAGTAAAAATTCTTATTGTGTTGTAGTAGTTATTCGAGATGAAGCAAAGTTTTCTTATGCGTAACATGTGCTCAATAAATATTCACTGCTCTTGTAGTGCAGTCAGGACTAAATTCGAGTGATTTATGTGCACTTATATAGGAAATATTTTAACAAAGTGTGAGCTGTTTAATGCGAGTTGTTAAAAATTGTTTCTGTTAAAATTTTAAACTTAAAAATGGTGACAAAGATTCAGAATTGTTTAATATTTCAGTTTCTCAGTTTTCAAAATTGTTTTCTTACTGTCTGAAGAGTCCTGGCTCTGATCGTAGTGCTTGCTTTTCAAAGCAGAGTCTTTAAAGCAGAGGCTATGGCACAGTCAGTATTTTTGTGACGACCTGCATATTTCTGTGTATAGCATATATAGCAGTGAGGTAGGATGTTCATCTTTGGCGGTTCGAAATTTAGAACGGCATGAAGCAATTGCGAGGAGTGTCGCAATGCTACTGCAGAGAAAAACGCTTCCTACCAGCGAACTCTGCAGTCGGGAGCAAGTAGTCGCGTTGTTAGACAGCGATATTGAGAGAAACGGAGAGAGGAGAAACGCCTTTTCAGACGCAAGAAAGGCAGGAGTTTGAGGATGTAGAGATGTTATGTGACAGAAATGAAGCTCGAAAATTTTATCAAAAGGTCAAGCGTCTGACTGAAGGTTTTAAGCCCGGAGCAACGTTCTGTAAGGATGACAATGAAAAACTGGTAGAAGTCATTTCTCCAACCTACTCGGAGGCGATGAAGCACACAATTCCGCCGATAGAGAAATTACACCTGAACCAAAAGTAAATGATGGCACTATTGTAGAGCCACCGGACTATAACGAGGTCCGTCGCTCCGTCGTGCGTTTTTTTCAATCTCCTGATGGAATACATCATACGCCAGTGCCCGTACATACAGAGTATGTCGGGCTCGATCTTCCAAAAAGAAGTGATGCTGCTCGCTCGGTACGCAGGAACGGCGAGTCAGCAAAGCGTTCCCAGAGATTGAAAAACAGTCCCGTCTCATAGGTCCAGCGGTGAATGAGGACAAGACGAAGTAATTGGTGTCTTCTCACACTCCGTCATCGCGTCTTGGACGGTCAGTGACGATGGAGAATTTCAACTTCAGTTTTGTAGAAAACTTCGACCTATCTTAGAACAGAAAGAACCAGCCACAACAACGTCAGCCTGGAGATCAGGCGATGAATCACGCTTGCAAACAGATGCTTTTTTGGGCTGATTAAGCAAATAAGAAGTAAAGCACTCTCTCGAAAGACGAAGATCGAGATCTATTAGACGCTGATACTCCCGGTCCTACTGTATGGCGTAGAGGCATAGACCTTGATTGAGTCAGATGAAACAGCATTGGAAGTCCTTGAGAGGAAGATTCTTCTCAGAACTTTTGATCCTATTAGAGTCGGCGATGAGTTTAGGTCCCGTATGAACCGCGAGCTGTACGAGCTATTCGATGAGGTTGACATAGTTCAGCGCATAAAATTCCTCATTCACCTCATTCGAATGGATGAGAGAGCTCCAGCATGCATGATTTACAAGGGGATCCCACACATATGAGTGATGTATTAACAGCTCCTCGCTTCCTTATTTTAAGTAAAAAAAATTCTAAGTACGCATTTTACTCCCTCTCCCGCTCCCATTTCCAATTCACTTTCCATAATTTTGCAAATCATTGCCGTGACACACATAAATCACAGCTGTGAAGTAGTTTGAAATTCCCAAAGGATTTTAAACATTGTCCAAATGAGCCTTTATTTTTTTTTTTTTTTATTCCTTTATATTTTGCAAAAAAAAAAAAAAAAAAAAAACACTCCATATAAACGCATTAAATCCATCATAAAATCGAATTTTATGTTGGTTTATGCTTATTGTGGACGGTTCAAAGTAATAAAAATCAAGAGTTAAGTGGAAACTAAGTTTTTTACTCTTCACGCACGTCTTGTTCCATGCACGATTTACCGTTTGAGGAAAAAAGGAAGTGCAAATCTTTGGAAAAAAAATGAAAAAAGGGAAAACAAATGAAACCAAACCTCTTAGGAAAACATTTACTTGTAGGTTTAACTCATAGTTTGCCGCTGGTCATCCGACATTCTTGACATTTAGTCCATTTAATCAGAGCAGCAATCCCATTCCATTTGATGCCATTAAGGCTGGAGCATTTTTCGAAGCAATTTCCAGTTATGATTTTGATGTTGATGAAGTGCGATTGCTGACAAAAAGAAGTGAACTCTGAACCTTAGCGAACCGTCATGAATGAGGGAGTGAACCGGCTGTGAGTTGAGAGTTTAATGATTGAATGCGCGCTTGGATGGGCACTGGGTCGGCGGTAGATGTGTTTGGTACTCACAGCTTTGCTTGTTAGTCCGGCATGAATTTCACGCACATTTACTGTTGATGTCTGATGTTGATGGATTAGTGCTGCCACTTTCTTAAATCTACACTCCAACACCGTGCATGTCCAGCCACCCACAACATCTCCAACACTGTTTTTTTTTTCTGCCAGAATCACATCAAGTTGATAAGCGTTTTTCTTGTTTTTTTTTCTTTCTTTTTAGCCATGTGTCGCTTATTCAGCTGCTGATGTAAATGGTTAGAAATAATGAATGACCATATCGCATATATACACATTTAAGTTGAAGTATTTTATTTATTTGTACACTCAACGAATATAAATTGGTGTTATTAGTTTGTGGAAAAGTTTCTAGCGTTTCGCCAATAATACGAAGGACCCACTTTTGTTTATGTTTTTCAGCAAACATTTTCAATGGATTTAAACCTAAATGGGGAACTTGTTTAAGACATAAATTTAAATTGAATTTCGCTACTCAGCAACCAAAGCTTTATTTATATCCTGGTACCTTTTCCACTTTGTAGCAGATTAAAGATGTAGAAATTTCCGTATATATGCTGAGGCTGTAAATAAAGTCCAATTTCCGGTCGCTTTATTTACTTTTTAGAGTCAAATTAAAGAAGCCGAATAAAAATTTAATATTGCTAAATTCATATTCCGCTTCCTCTTTTCATGCTCCACAGACAACCTGTCAGAGAATTTATTAGTAAGCAACTATAACTTGAAGTACGCTCGGTCGAGTTTTAATAAATAGAATGAGCTAGCAGTGTTCTATCTGTTCTATCTATTTTATGCTATTTTATGAACATCGTCTTAGACAAAATTATTAATTACCTTTTTTTTACCGAAAGTGACTTTTGAATCTTTGTGGATTAGATCATACAACACGAACCATGGTGCTTCACGACACTTCTATGTGTTTCTGATTGAAACATTTGACGATTATCCTTGTTTAAAGTACTCACAGTCCCCTATAAGGTTCTTACGTGGCCTTCAACAGTCAGTTGACTGGCGACAGTTGTTTTAAATGCCAAGTATGGAGAGATCTCTCCATACCTGGTCATTCCAACGTATGCTCGGTCGTCGTCTATTTCGGCGTCCTCCAATCAAGTTTGGGCCCCCCATATAAACCATGCGTGCTGGAGCTCTTTCATACATTCGACTGAGGTGCCCAGCGCAGTGCAACCGCTGGAATTTTATGCGCTGGACTATGTCAACCTCATCGAATAGCTCGTACAGCTCGCGGTTCATACGTGACCTAAACTCGTCGCCGACTCTAATAGGACCAAAAATTCGGCGGAGAATCTTCCTCTCGAAGACTTCCAACGCTGTTTCATCTGACTCACGGTCTATGCCTCTTCGCCATACAGTAGGACCGAGAGTATCAGCGTCTAATAGATCTTGATCTTCGTCTTTCGAGAGAGTGCTTTACTTCTTATTTGCTTAATCAGCCCAAAAAAGCATCTGTTTGCAAGCGTGATTCTTCGCCTGATCTCCAGGCTGACGTTGTTGTTGCTGGTCAACTCAGATCCAAGATAGACGAAGTTTTCTATAACACTGAAGTTGAAATTCTCCTTAGTCACTGACCGTCCAAGACGCGATGACGGCGTGCAAGAAGACACCAAGTACTTCGTCTTGTCCTCATTCACCGCTGGACCTATAAGCCGGGACTGTTTTTCAATCTCTGGGAACGCCTTGCTGACTCGCCGTTCCTGCGTACCGAGCGAGCAGCATCACTTCTTTTTGGAAGATCGAGCCCGACATACTCTGTTGGCATTGGCGTAGGATGTATTCCATCAGAAAATTGAAAAAATCGTGTGACAGCGGTTCACGCTAGCTGAATACTTCAACCTTGACCTCGCTATAGACTGGCGGCTCTACAACAGTGCCATCGTTTACTTTTGGTCCCGGTGTCATTTCTCTTTCGGCGGAATTCTGCGCTTCATCGCCTCCGAGTAGGTTAGAAAAATGACTCCTCAAAAATCTCAGTGATTCCTGTTCATTCGTAACCAGGTTTCCATTTTCATCATTATATAAAGTTGCTCCTGGTTTAAAACCATGCTCAAACTTCCGACTTTTTTGTTTCTTTTTCTTGCTAAATCGTTTCACACTATATCGCTCTCTAACAGCTCGCGTTGTTTCTGACTGCAGAGGAAGAGTTTTCTCTGCAATAGCATTGCGACACTCCTCGTCGTACCAAGATTTAGTCACAAGTATTGTATAACCAATAACCTCGTTGGCAGCCCTATTCATGGAGCTGGTGATATGTTTCCATTGCTCACATATATCTTCAGACGAAGGAGAAGTTTCCCGGAGCTGTCGGTAGAGTGTTTTTGAAAAGGCTTCGGTAGTTTTTTTTCTGATTTTAGATTGCCGACGTCCAATTTTCGTTGAATCAATTAAACAGAATATGATTAATTTAGTTGCATGTAATTTGATCTAAACTCAGCCATGTAGCCTTGTGGATGTTAAGGTGTTGAAATCTGATGCCACTAACTACCATGTTCCGACCTGCGGCGAAATCGATTAGCCTCTCTCCATTATTGGAGGTAGTATCGTGATGGCTAAATTTTCCGACGGTTACGCCAAAGATTCCTTCCTTCCCAATCTTGGCGTTGAAATCGCCAAGCGTGGTTTTGACATCGTGTTTGGGACAGCGCTCGTATAGACATTCCAAGAGCTCATAGAACTCATCTTTAGCCTGTGGACGAGGCCACGTAGTTTCCTACTCACCACGAAACCACATCCAAATTCGTGCTTACTCGCATGGCAGCTATAGTAGATGTCACAGAATGCTTTTTTAGAGCAGCTCTGTCCCATCCAACATATTTCCTGCATTGCAGTGATGTCAGACTTGAATCTTTTGAGGACAAGAACTAGCTGGAAATTTTCACCGTCCCTATTAAGGGTGTGAAAATTCCAGGTGCTGGTGTAAGTCGTGATCCTTATATCGTTTGCGGGGGTCGTCATCAGTGCTTCCTGTCAGTTTTCATTGTATATTTATTTTTACACTGGTGGGTTCCAAGCTCAGCGCAGCAACCCCTAATTAAGGGGAGGGAGTTTTCACCTTCTTACGTTAGCTCACCTTTGAAAAGGTGTTTAGAGGCTACCCAGGAGATACGTGTCCTTACGGTGGTGTGAGTTGCTTGGACCGTTTGTAACAAGAATCATTTTTGGCCATTCCCAAGTGAATGGCAGTCAACAACTTTTCTCACAATGTGAACTTGAGCAAACGAGTCCCAATCTCCCAAACAAAATATAGAAAGTTTTAATGTAAGACAAAAGGAAAAAAATAACATTAACAAATGGACTTGACTACCGACTGGTCCATCTGGTCTAGTCAGCGTTCTAGTCACAGATGATGCAGAAATTACTTTAAAACAATCACTTGGCTCGTCTGGCTATATACAAAAAATGCTGAGTCGACCTACTGCACAGCGGATAAAAATGCACAGTTTGGTTGGTTTTGTAGAGTAAATAATAAGATTTTGCTTTGAATCGTAAGAGAAGAATGCAAAAGTTAATAATGATGGAAAAGAAAATCCAACGTTAAGTTCAATTTCAATTACTACTCGTAAAATTGAATGGAATACATTTTTGTTGGAACCAAAACTATATACAATTAGTACATAATTTGGTCTAAATTTAAGTATTCTGCAGTTGAATTAATTTAAATTAATTTTAGCAACTTTCTACATGCCACCATATGAAGGGTATACATTTATTTTTAAGAACAAAGTTTAATTTGGTCCTTTTTCATTTTGTTTTTGATTGACGCAACAATATTGAGAATAACAAAGACGAAAAGGACATTCACATCCACGCATGCACTCACATTGATAGCACAGCAGGAAAATTCGTTGGCAGGTCAAAGCAATTTTGCTGCATGGATCTGTGTCAACTGAGGGTAGTCGGTCCACAGCTTTCTTTTGCTAGCTGCATTTAGAGGTGGCGTTGTTGTTGTTGCTGTTCTTAAACAAACAATAAAGATAAAGCAGTATAAACTCTTGTGTCTAACTTGTGACTACTGTCTGTGACACGTGTTTAACGCAGCAAATCTTAAAGCCCCGAAGACATTTCGAACTGAAATTGTACTTTTTTATCGCCACTGAGCAAGTTTGATGAAAAATGTAAATTTTGTAATCGCTGCCTCTTTGCTTGATATACCTTTGAGTTGTTGTAATTTCTATAAAAATAAATATGTAGTAACTTCTTCGTAGGTAGTGTGAGAAATTTAATTATTGGAGATAAAGTTATAAAGTCTGAAGATCTGAATTGAATACCAAAAAAAAATAAAAAATACAAAACGACTTGGCACATAACAAACTAAAAATTTAAAGACTTTCTGGAAAATGCTGTAATTTTCTTAGAGTCCTGCCATGGTTGCCAAGAGTAGAGCCACAAAACAATCGAATCCGCTCCCGAAGATGATCAAGAAAATATATATACTCTTCTATATTTTTTGTTATATCTCTGCCTATGTCATACTCCGGCTCTACAATGACTACAATGTATAAAAATAATTTTCTAAACTAAAAGTTTTAAAATATTCCTATTTTTGCCCAAACAAAATTGTATGCTCTACGATAAAATTAATAAACATGTAGCAAGCAGAACGTGTGCGATGTCAACGGCATATCAAATTAATTTGTCAACGAAAGAAATAACAAATTTTGTTTAGTTTTTTTCTGCTGAATAAAAGTCGAAAGGCCAACGATTATATGCAAATTTAGTTTCATTTCGACAAATGTGCGCCAATAACGCGATTCGCAAGGCAATCCCCGAACCAAAAGAAGAAAATAGGGTTTCTATACTTGTAGATGGAGGCTCTCGCTACACGCAGCAGAGCAACTTTGTAGTAAAAACAAGTCACACACACCTATAAACCATGCATACAAAGTATGAATATTTATGTAAATAATATTTAATAAATATTTATGTACAAGTATATGCCCCAGTCTGCACTTAGTTCGCTGTTAATTACACCTTGAAACATATATTTACTTGTGTTTCGTATCATAAATATATCAGCAGTTTTTTCTTTAATTTAATTATTGCTTATTATCAACTTATTTTTAAATTAATTGTTGGTGTTTCAAAATGTTTTCGCATCTCATTGCAAACTAGGCACACAAATTATTCTGTGTTGGATCCATTTATTTTGCTCATATGTTATGACTATGGCATGAATTAATATTTTAATGTCAAATTGCTCTTGTGGGCTTCTATTTGTAGTTTTTAAAAAAGATACAATCTCGTGTGTATCTCATTTACATAATTTTGTCGTTTATTAAAATAAAAAAAATAAAACATGAAGCGTGTGCAAGAAAATTGCTACGAAATGTCATTAGTAAAGTTTAAAAATTATATTTAAAAGTTATTAGTCAAAAAGTTATTCAAAAAATCATTATGTAATCGCCTTTGAAAGAGCTATTAGAAAATTGTTTTTACAAACATTCTCATTGGAGATTATTAACTAATTTTTTAGCTAAATATATGTAACATGCACAAGGATGCCTGTAGTTCCTGTATCAAAATATACATATGTATATTGTTCATAGTTGATCAGCATTTGAAACTGAGTCAATATAAACGGACATGACATCTGCCTGATTGCATAAAAGAATGAATTATTTTAAGATCTAGACACACTAAAAGTTCATATATATCAAGTTTATTATATCTCATAAATGCAGATAGAGTTATCACTTTAAAGCACTTCTAAATTTGATATATATTATTTTTATTTGCAGTGATAGTGTCTTAAGAGGACCCTATTCGATATTGTAATCTATTTATATATACATATTTATTTTTTCTAGTAGAGTATTATCACATAAAAAGTTAACAGATAACAAACTTATGGAGATTGATACTGCAGCAGAGTGACCCAAATGATTTTATTGCACATAAGGACGATGACTTGTTTATCTGAAAGAGAAATGTACAAATACCAACTATCAGATGAGATGAATACTTTACTTCTAAATCGAAGAACAAAAGAAGAAAATACACTGCAATCGAGTGCATCATCTCAAATTTAAATTTATACTACTGATATATTCCTATATGAGATGACTTTGAGCGCTTCGAAAGTCTATACGAAAGTCTATGCATGACATTTACACGTTTCCTGCAACACTGCGGATCGAGCTATGTCTGGGCAGCTGACTAGTCTGGCCAAGTTAACCACGAGTTAGGCAGCCACATTGCATTTTATTATACCAATTTATAATAATAATGTCATAGGTGAGCTGATGAGGCAATCACTGACCAGTAGAGCAACGATCAGCTGTGACTAGTCATTGACTAGACCGTGCGGTAATAGCACAACAACAACAGCGTGTGGCTGCTTTACTCTTTGGTGCACGCGTGGCAAACTGTGAATTTTTATTCGCTGTGCAGTAAGTCGACTCAACATTTTTTGTATATAGCCAGACGAGCCAAGTGATTGTTTTAAAGTAATTTCTGCATCACCTGTGACTAGAACGCTGACTAGACCAGATGGACCAGTCGGTAGTCAAGTCCATTCGTAGATTGACCCATGCACGTACTTCAGAAGTTTGTTCCGTATTAAATTAAAATAAATTAAACAGCCTTTATGCATAAAATAATCAACTGGTTTGATTGATTTTGCTCAACTTTTCATGAATACCTTTTATATGGTTTATTAATAATATTTTTTTCCTTTTGTCTTACATTAAAACTTTCTATATTTTGTTTGGGAGATTGGAATTCATTTGCTCGAGTTCAAAAAAGTTTTTGACAGTCATTCACTAGTGAATGGCCAAAAAAGTTTACAAACGGTCCAAGCAACTCACACGACCGTTAGGACTGCTGGGTAGCCTCTGCACATTGTTTAGAGGTGAGCTAACGTGAGAAGGCGAAAATCCCCTCCCCTTAATTAGGGATTTCTGCACTGGGCTTGGGACCCACCACTGTAAAAATAAATCTACAATGAAAACAAACAGGAAGCTTCGGAAAGAACCCTATAATGATGACCCCCGCAAACGATATTAGGATCACGATTTAAGGATATGCACCTGGAATGTCCGCATCCTTATTAGGCTAATATATTTTTATATTAGCCTGATTTGTGCGCACGCCCCGACAGAAGAGAAAGACGACGATGCTATGAGCACTTGGAACGTCTGTACGAGCGCTGTCCCAAACACGATGTCAAAATCGTGCTTAGCGATTTCAACGCCAAGATTGAGGAAGAAATCGTAGGCCCAACCGTCGGAAAATTTAGCCTTCACGACACTACCTCCAATAATGGAGAGAGAGAGAGAGGCTTATCAAACATACTCTCCCGACTGCTCCAGGTAAACTCTCCGCCTTCTCACAATATTTATGAGCAGTGAAAACATATAACCCGTTCCATGCGTAGGGCTGCCAAGGAGGTCATTGGTTATACAATACTTGTGACTAATTCTTGGTACGACGAGGAGTGTCGCAATGCTACCGTAGAGAAGAAATATTACTGCCAGCAAAGTCTGCAGTCGGGAGCAACGCGAGTTGTTAGAGAACAATATCGAGAGAATCGGCGAAAGTAAAGAGCATTTTCAGAAGCAAGAGAAAGGAGCAAGGCGCGTGTGTGAGGATGTTCCGATGTTATGTTACAGAAATGAAGGTCGAAAATTTTATCTAAGGAGCAAAGGACGAAAATGGACATTTGGTTACAGGAATCCCTAAGATTATGGAGAAGTCATTTTTTTAACTTACTCGGAGACGATGAAGCGCTCAATTCCGCCGATAGAAATATGACACCGGAACCATCAGTTAATGATGGCACTACTGTAGAGCCACCGGACTATAAAGAAGTCGACTCGGTTATTAAAAAGCTGAAAGATAACAAAGCGGCAGGCTCTGATGGGTTAGACCGGTGGCGAAGAGTTGGTTAGGAGTATGCACCAACTTTTATACACGATATGATCCGATGAACGCATACCCAATGACTGGAATGGTGTTCTCTGTCCTATCTTTAAGAAAAAAGGAGACGATACTGTTTGCGCCAACTACCGCGGAATAAGTCTTCTTTCCATTGAAGGATTCACTAATAGGACGATTTCAGTGTGGCTTCAGACCAAAAAGGTCGACTATTGACCAAATATTAACATTGCGCCTAATCTTGGAAAAGACCCGAGTTGAACAAAGTCACACACTACTTATTTGTCGACCTTAAAGCAGCTTTCATCACGCCGATACGATCGAAAAATTTCAACTTCTATGTTGTAAAATACTTTGTCTATCTTGGGACAGAGATAACCAGCATTTAGGAGACCGGCGCGCCTTCCTAAATGCAGGCATGACCGGAAGATTGTAGACTGGCATTAAAGTAAGAAGTAAGTAAGTAAAAACTTTATTTTTAGCACAAAGCACACTTTTTAAATCATGAAAGATATATATTTCTTCATACATCACTAATTTTTATGCGCAATTTGTTTTCTTCATAAACAAAACAAAATATGTGCTTGTGCCGGACACATCTAAATCGCTGATATAGAACAAAGGCCAACAAGCCCGCTTTTACACTCTGAACAGCCGACGATACAGGGTTACCCTGCATAATATAACACTTCGTAATTGTGCCTGTCACAGACTTACCCAGTTACTCTGCTAGTATGTATCCGTTGGCCACCTTCACGTGGTGGGGGTGCCCTGGGTTACAGCTTCGTCTATATTCGGCAGACATGCCATCTTGTTTTGAGCTGAGGCTATCATATATGATCAGAGAGTTAGTCTATTCTTCGAGAGAAGAGACAATAAATTCACCTATTCTACCAGGAATTCCATCTTAGTAGAGCTGTTGTTGAAGCAAATATGAGTACAGTGGGATTCGAGCCGTCCATTAGATTAGAAACAGCAAGTCTATTTCAAATTGGGTGGAATGCTCTACCAATAGGACCGTGAATGACGTCTTCTAAGATGACATGGACTTGCGCGTTAGACTAATTCGTCTCCTCTAGTAATTTTGAATAGGACGCATTGAAACTTAGGCGCATTGAAACTTAGGCGAATTTTCGTCTTTTGGCAGGAAAGGTACTTTTTTCAGCGCTGATACATAATTCGCAAAAGTCCCAGTTCATATGACCAACATATGTGATATTATCTGGTATATCTTCTATGATATCTTTTTTGAATCTTTTCGAGCTGTTTTGAGGTGTATTTTGGAGCACGATGACGTTAGTAATTTTTGTGGATAGCCTTCCAACAAGAATAAAAATAATATTACGCAACTGGACTTTGTATGACATAGTCTATTGAATCCTCTGTTTTTCACCATTTCGGGTATGAAATTTAGATTCATAACGGTTTTACTTTCACTTATCAACGAAACGATTTATTCTTCAAAAACTTCTTAACACTTGAATTCTGATGTATTGTTGACACATGCAACCTTTTCCACCTCAACTGAGCACAGAGTTTTCCACAAATTTATGATTAGTTGGAAAATAAATAAAAGCAAAATACTCAAAGTTTTTCCGTACGATTTGCCAGACACGCAAAGCTCATGAATTAATAAAATAGAATTCTTTCATTTCGTTTCAGCTTTCGATTTTTATTGTTATGACGCACTTAATCAGCGGCAAACTGAACAGAAAATTCACATTCGAACGCAGGTGAAAAGCCAAAAATCAGTGGAGCACATGAAAAAAAAAAAAAAGAGAAAGAAAACTATGGCCAATGAAGTGTAACCAAACAAAATGCGAAACATGAAAATGTTTTAAAGAAAATTGTGTGTGGAAATTATTTTGCGTGCTGAGAATTTTAAAAGCAAGGACTATTTCCCTTACAATAGCTGATTGACACATGACGCAAAATGCCAAAAGAATTTGTGATTAGATGCGAGCGAAAAAGTTAAAACTCAGCAAAAATTATGAAGCACAGCTGGACGCCAATCAAAAAAAAAAAAAAAAATAGTACAAACGAAATAAAAAACACAAAAAATAGGACTTTTTGTATTGCGGTTTGCATGAGGAACTTTTGCTATGCCGCATGCTGTTTTGCTTGCCGGAAATGATGAAAAATTTATAAAATATAAAATAAGTAGCAAATTGTGTCCACTTGTCTTACACACACTCACACAGTACCCCCGGCTGCTTGCATATCCTGCGCGCAAAGTTTTGCCTGTTGATGTTGCCACATCATTATTCGAAAAGTAAATATCCAGAAGCAGCAGCAGCGGCAACAGCAGCAAGAAAATAGTCTCCTGTGTATATACTCGCTTCTAATCAGACTTGAGGAACTTATACTGAAATTTCACCCGCACAACAGGATATGCCCGAACGCACACATACACGTAAGCCTCTTTAATTATTTATACGTCGCAGCGCGTCCTGCCCGGATTCTAACGTTTTGCTCTGCTTTAAATTGCTTTGACGAACGCCGCCGCCATTTTTTCCATTTTTATTTTTTTTATATTTTGGTGCTTTGTGCGAACTTATTTTAATTTTAATCAAAATTAATGAAGTAATCTGCTTTGCTTTGCTTGGCCATCGTCGACGCCGTATTTGCCAAACTTCAATATTGGTCTCTGCCATGGTCCATGGTCCATGGTCCGCACCCTCACATTCCACATTCATTGAGGCAGTTTGGCTTTTAAAGTGGCTCTAATGATGCTGGCCACTTGGGTGGGGTTTGTTGGATCCTAACAGCGAAAATGATTCCTCATTTGAAAAGCACATAAAATAAGTTTGCCCCATTCATTCAAGCATTTATTCATTCATTGAAAGCGTTTTTTTTTTTTTTTCTTTTTCATTTTCTTTTTATGAAATTTTATTATTTAGTTTTTTGGCGTTTGCTTGGCTTGTGTGCTGGAAGACTTTTGTAGATTTCAATTTTGTATTTTTGAGGACTGGTTTGCATAAAGAATTGCCTTAGATGTACATATTTAGTATATTTTGAATGTCGAAGCGCCGCCCACTCGTTTATAAAGCGTTTAAGTAGCTCATTTCAAAGCTATTTGACGCTATTAAATTTATTTGTAGGGTATTTTGGCGCTTCAAAGAGAGAAATAAGCATTTCTGTACAAGTGGAAACAATTTTCCATATATTTAGTATGGTCATACTTCGTGCCTCTGAAAACCAAGAGCAAACAGAGCCAATCCGTGAAATGAGTCGGTTGGCAGTCAGAAATCTTCGAGCTCATCGCAGAAATCTAGAAGAAGATAATATTCGACGCGCAAGAAGAAATGGATCAAATGTTGATTTCCTTTCTCTAAAGGTACTCGTACGACCGTTTGAAGATTTGTAAAGTAATCAGATTCACTTTGGTGCAACAATGATATGAAAGGACGGCTAACGTTGTCGTCAAACGTTGTTAGTCATTTCAAGATCAACAGCTGCTGATGAATTAAATGCTTTCTTGAAGTCATGAAAGATGTCGAGCACAAAACTGCAGCAGCTGGTAAAGTTTCCTGAATGCGGACATGAAGGATCGACGGTTGAAGGCCAGCTAAATATGTTTGGCATGGTCAAATACGAGGGTTGCTACATATATTTGTAACCTAACCATGAAAAGACGGAAATTTATGAGAAAAAAATCGCTTTATTGTTTTTCAAAATATTCACCATTAAGATTGATACACTTTTGCACTCGCCCATACCATTTTGTGAAGCAGTTTTGCTACTGCAAGAGAGAGTCATCCAAAACATGCGTTTTGAAGGCATAAAAAGCTTCTTCGGGAGTTGAAAACCGCTGTCCACGCAGTTTTTTTTTTTTGGATGTGAGGGAACAGGAAGAATTCATTTGGTCCCCAGTCAGAGCTGTATGCCGGATGACCCATCAATTCTATGTTTTCAGCGTCCAAAAACTCATTTGTCTCGTATTATCGTGATGAAGTATGACTCGTCTTCGTTGGTTGGTTTTCCTCAATTTATCGAACACTTCAGGCATACCTCCAGTATACCAGAATTGACCGACCTTCTTTCCACAAGCGCAACATCCGGTACGGACTTCGAGATGAAACATGCGTTCATTTGCTTGCTTGGATGTGCTGCGCGAGCGAGTAACTTTTGTTGGATTTTGCTCATCTTGAAAGACCCAGACGGTCGATTCGGGCTGTTACTTATATATCCACGTTTCGTCACCTATCACGATTGAGTAAACGGCTTTTGACGCACCTCGCATGAAATTCTTTAGCATTTGCGTGCACAAATCAACACAAGCCATCTTTTGCGCGATTGTCAAATTATGCGGTATCCAATGTAAACAAACCTTTCTGACGACCAAATGCTCATGTAATATTGTATGTTTGCTAGTCATACTAAAGCCCAGGGATGCCTCAATCTTACGGTATGTCACATGACGATCAGTTCACACACAGCATCGATGGATGTTTGCTGGCACAGCGACCGATTTTGGACGACCTTTAAGAAATTCATCGAACTGCGAACTGCGGCCACGATTGAATTCGTTGAACCAGTTTTTCACAGTGGGCAAGTATGGAGCATCATCACCAAAAGTTGATTTAAATTCAATTCAAGCTGAAAATCGTAATAAATCATCGCACAAAAGTGTTTATGGCTTAATTCCACTTTTTGGCCGAAATTAATTTTTCAGGTGCCTGTAAAGAAACCATATTGCGCTCGTACGTCAAAGTTTTCCCAGTAAGTTAGGCCTAAAAAATGTCAGAATTTACGAATTTACGCTCTCATCGGTGACAAGAGAGAAGATATGCATGGATTTTAATTATTTCGCTATGCTTATTTCACCATTGTTATTTCACCATGCACGAAACCAAACAGCAACAACAACAGCATCGCACTTTTACTTATGCATAAGCACTCATTTTATATTCTTCAGACTCACAAGCCAATGCCTAAGAACACGAATTTGTTCCCGAATATTGGTGCAAATTACTGAAACCATGTTTGGAGGATTCTTAGTAGCGAAAAATAAGGTCAAAAGATTTATTTATATTCAAATTTATTCAATTCGATCGACTTAATTACCGATCCAGATGACGTCGATAAGTATTCTATTGAAAACCCGAATTCATCGAAGTTTTCAGGAATGCTGTCAATGTAGGCTCGCTGATAATTATGTTATCCAATCTGCACCAAGCAAATATTCTATGCACTGGAGCAAGACTCACTGTTAAGAAGCTAATGATCAATGTCAGGGGTCGTAACTCCTATGAAAAACATATATGTATAATTAATTTTAAGAGATATTTCCATATTTCAATATTGCCATGAATTCCAGTATCCTTCCCGGTTCATACGACAATTTTAGTTGTCAACTAGAAGCCAACTTTCTAAAACATTCTAACAACCCTATTACATCTCAAGGACATTTGCCAACGAAATAAAAAGCATTTCACAAAAAAAAAAATAAAAAAAATATTACTCAATCAAATCGATGCGCTGCCAAAGAAATAAAATAAAAAAGAAAATATTTCGCATATGACTTGTTCAAAATTATGCGCTGACGTTGATGAAAAGCGGCGGAAATGTTTGCTTTTTTGAACCGAAACCACCAAAAGCAAACTCACATCAAATCCGCAACAAACAAAAATCAGACGCAAAGGCGCTTGAATAGGAAAGCCCTAAGTTGAAGAAACCATAGAATGCATTCAGTGCAAAAGTACTCTCGAGAATGTAGCGGAAACAATTTCGACTACAACGAATGCGACGACGACGATTCAGGACACTTGTAGCCGTACGACATACGAAGAAGTACTTCACACAGCGCCAAAGCGAAAAAGGCATAAAAAAGTAGGAAAAACTGATGAAAATGAAAACCGTTGCCGAGAAAGTTGCTAAAGAAAATTTTACGCGCAGGGTAAAAATTCTGCTGTGAATGTATTTTGTCTGAATGCGTCGAGGATTGACTCAACTGCGCTGAGTTGTGCTGTTGTGCTGCTGTGCGGAGGCATGTCTTCTAAAAGAAAATGCGCGCACGAACGCGTGAATGGTTGGAAATATGGATGGAAGGATTGATGGCTGAGTTGCTGGATAGTTGGTTGGGGGAGGACTGCTGAAAATTACTTAAATATTTGCAAGCAAAGTAATTCATGCCAGGTTGTATGTATGCATGTATGGCAGGCAGTGCGAGTGTAATTGTAAAAGTTTTTACAAACAACTACTAAAGTGTCTAACTTATTGTGTTATTCTTGACACAATTATAAAACTTGTAGTGCTACCCTCGTAATAAAAAAAAAATATCATTACACCTGGCGCACAACTCAACCCACCAGACGCATTATACGAAGGCGGAGCGGTATCTAAATAGTAAGGCTACCATCTCAGCTTCTAATGTACTGCTCCTCCTCCTCTAAATCCTCCTTCTCCATCGCACTGTTCATTCTTCTCTTCTGATGGTTGTCGTCGTCGTTGTCGCACATTTGTAATTGTTTCCTTTTGCTTTATGAGTTTTCTATGAGTTACTGCTGTGCTACAAAGCAGAAGACTACGTCGCGACAGTGAGTCGAGTTCCTGACAGCCCATCCAACCCAGTCCCCAGCCATCGCATCACATCACATCACATCAGTACAGCTGCTGTTGCCTACTTGAAATGCTTTTTAATCGCCGTCATTAACGTGCCAACGCGTGCAAATTTTCTTTCATTATTTTTTTATGTCGCCATTCCAATTCAGCATCCGAGCCGAGTATTCATTTAAGGAGCCAGAAATGAGAAACTTCAAGAACTCCAACAAGAAACGCATTTGATTTGGAAGTTAAAAACAAAAAAACGCAATGGGAAAGGCATAAATTTTAATGCATTCGTTGAGTTGTGACAGTGGGAGAGAGAGAGAGTTAGTTATATCGAATGAGAAAGAGATACATATAAAAGTATTTGCAAAAGAGATAGAGCTATAATAGTATGCGAGTAAATGAGACATCAAAGCGTTTCCGCAGGAAGCTGTCAGCTGTGAGTTTCGGATGTCATTCCGCGCGTCTGCCAGTTTTGATGAGCGTCTGCGTGACTCATTTATTGCCAATTTGATAAGTGCACTGAGAGAAAAATATGTTGGAATTGTTATTTTGAATATATCTCATGTTGAAACTCCAAAGAAAAAATAAAGCTCTTAAAATTTGAGGAAAGTCAAGGTTTCTTCTAATTTATTATTACTTGCTATCAACAGGATAACAACTTCTTAAAGGTGGTAAGGAATTTCCTGCATTTTAAGTTATTTCGTCTTTATGTGGTACAAAATAGTTCCTTTCGATTCATAATTTTAACTAATGGCATTACAGAACTGCGAACTGCAAAGAACATCAGCCCTTGCACTCCGATCGAGACCATTAAATATATAAAATAGGGCTTCTCCTGCTCGAAATATAGATTGAGTTTAGCTGCTCTAAATCAGTTAGGATTGCAGGGTGTTCTGAACTGAGTGCATCGACGGAATACCTTTACAAATACCTAATTACAGACAGTCTGGAAATTTCTAATGTGATGGGATTTATTAGCCTAGAACATCATACGAAGTATGCTTTTCAATACATTTTCCTCCCGCAAGAAATATTTAACCTAGACTTCGATGAAGATTTTTAAATTGTTTCTAAATGTTCTGTGTCGTGGGAGAATGAAAGTGTATTTTAAGTTTGAAACATCGTGCTCAAGGTTATCAAATATTTTTTTTTATTATGTTAGGTTTAACAGGTTGTTACAGGAACTTCATTTGCAAAAACAAGTTTTTTTTCTTTATTCAAATTTATTTTTCATCTCAATAATTTTCCAGGAATTCGTTCCCAGCACATACTCGAAATATAAATAGTAACTCTTGTAGTAATTAACGGTGGCGGTAGCATCAGGAGTTTCCTCAGACGTACATTTATTCTCCTTATCGACGGCCTTGATGTCTATCCACTCAACGCTTTTCTTCTAGACACACAAGACATCCAGTGATCTGCTTGAGAAAACACGCAGAGGATACACGCAAGATAAGTCCACTGCACCACCATGCACGTTTTTCGATGGTCGTTTATGGACTTTTTTGATGAAATAAAGTTCAAATATAGAGAATGTCATCTTAAATAGATGAGCAGTATATAGCGTAAGGATCTCCACACTGTAAGAGATCCGGGTGAAGTATTATATACTGCAGCCCAAGCAATGATGGAAATTTTTCGATCCGATTTCAACTAAATTTGGCGGAATAAGTTTTGTGAAATCGTCAACGGAAAATATTGACTTTCACAAACATGATTTCAATACCAGGTGTCAGAAACTTATGCGGTTCAGGGAAGTACTTCCCCATGAGACAAATATTCTGCTATCACGTTGTGGTCAACAATAACCACTTGGGACGAAATCTCAGCCATTGCCTCTCCTATAAATCTTAATAATCTAAAAAATCTTCAAAAATTACTTACGTAATACTTGAATGCCCCATTGATGCCAAATTTGTATGTTTTCCACAACGAATTACGATATACGTTGGGTCAGAATATGTAACATCTTCCGACACAAGAATGGAAGGAGTCAGTTGACGGCATTCTCCCACAGCCAAATCGTCTCCTTTTAGAAGCACTTTGTTACTCAGATGCATTAAAACATGAGCCTACACTATTGCAGTTCTTTGCTTTATCATCTTGAAAGACAACCTATTCTAGCACAAGTATATGTCCAAGTTCCTCAAAGTCTCCGTTGTCACAAGTATACAGAAACCATCTTCAACAAAGCGTACATGCAATACATCAAGAGTCCTACCAGTTCTCAATATTTTTGATCGGCGTCGATCAGCAGCTGTGCTTCCATGTATTGCTTTATTCCAAACATTGAAGAAGGTCTGACTGATTTTCTTCAAGTAAAAAACGTCTTCTCTGAATCCTAAAAGATGAGCATTGCACATTGGGATGAGCGGATTTCAGGCTAAAAACTTCATATTTTTGCATTGTATTCTGCATAGACTAATTAGTTCTTTAACTCTTTATTGTTCGTTTTAAGCCCTGCATTTTAATTTTTACTCTGGCATTTAGTTCAGATCATCATCATGCCTGGCTAGAGTTCCAGATGAGTTTGACTAATTCTTTTACGAAGTGCGTAAACACTTTTTGCAAATTATACCAAGAATAGCCATTTCGTACACAACTCTGTCAAAAATTTAAAATTTTCACTTTTTCTATTATCCCCAAAGGAGCTTATATATAGTAAAGAATGCCCACCTAGTGGCCCCAAAAGGTCTTAAGGCCAAAACTTTCATTAGAAACATAGTCTTATGGAGCTCTTGGTTTGGTTTGAAAGTTAAGTTCAATAGCCAACTAGAATATCACACGAAAATTTCGAAAAAATTCGATCGAAAATCGACCCTCCAAACAAGGTGCCCAGCTACTGGCACCCATTTAAACTTCTTGTAAAAAATCGAAAATGAAACATAAAAAGAAATTTATTGATTTTTATGAATTTTTTATTCTTTCAGTGGTTCACAGTGGACATTTAAACTGAAAACAAAATATTTGTGAGATTTTATTAGTAAAATAAATGATCAGTGAAAAATATGAAGGGAATATGGACTAAAATTATGTTTTGCAATTGAAATAGCTTCTTTGCAAAAGCCTCATGTTACTACTTAAGATAGGTGTTGACCTCATCTTCAAGTATTCGTCGTGGTAAAACCGGCAATGATAGTCTAAAGTTTCCAGTCATAAGAAAAGTTACTCTACCCATATTCGGTTGGAATTTTTTCTAATCTTTAGACTTCTGTTAAGATCGTAAATTTTTTCATTTTTGTAAACCAAGCACACGTTAATGCACTTGGCCGGATTTAGTTTGATTTAGTTCCACTTCTGGGCCCAGTGCTCAATCGTGTGTACGTACTCCTGCACCCCAACGACCGCATGGTACTCGAATTCTTATTTGTAGAGAATCGCAAAATCATCTAATTACGATGCCAGCAGGACTTTTTCCAGTACCAATACGTCTACGAAAGGCTCATGGAGATTGGCTGTAAACAACGAGTGCAGATACGTACCCAGCACGCTCCTTGGGGACACCAAATTCTACCACATGCATGTTGGACAGCTTATCTCGCACTTTTACCTGGAAGCGGTATTTCTCCAGATAATACCAGACCATCAGAAAATAGGGTGCTGGGAGTAGCGCCATGATCTTGCACATCGACAAATATTCCATTACTGTACTCCTTGTCGTCGAATGCTTTCAAGACATGGTTCACCACTGTGTGGACTTGCTTTTTGTGCCATGACCAGCTCTAAAACCGGTGGTCAGGCAGAGATGTTTGTTAGCCTAACAGCTCGGTAACTCGCGACGCAAAACGTCGTACCCATACCTTCGATATAGAAGGTAGGAGATTTACTGGTCGATACGAGTTTGAATGATTTTCAGGCTTGCCAGACTTTTGGATCATTGTAATTATGGCTATCTTCCATGTGGTGGGAAAATATTGCATCTACAGCATAGCGTTAAAGATTAATGTTATGTAGTAAAGCGCCCTCATTGGCAGAGCTTTAAGTGTTTAGTGTCCTGGGGCCTTGTTTGTGGACAGCTTCCAAATTGCATCATCTACTTCGACAGGTCGAACAGTCTCAATTGGGAGGAGAGGAGTCTCGAGGGCCTGAAGCACGTTATCGTCGTCGCCGACATCTTCTTAAGAAGAGAGTGTGAACCAAACTTACAAATGCATTGCGGAAGATGTTGGCATGCTCCAAGTCTGTCTTAGCAATCATGCCATTAGAGTCCTTGACTGGAACTTGTCGGAAAGACCTTAGCGCTCTTACGTCGCAGAGAGTCTTTCAGAACAGAAGCAGTGCCTTGGCAGGAGTCTCGTTTTTCTTAGCAGACTGGTAGGTGCTGCGCTGATCGTTGCTATCAGAGCCAATTGGAGTGAATGCAGGTCCCAGGAATGCTAAGCAGCGACTGAGGGACACCACTTCGATGAGACAGCGATTTCCTGCCAAGTTCGATTTTCTGCGATTTTTATATAGGAGATTTTGAGGCTTCTTTTTAAATTCGTTCCCAGATCTTCCTGAATTCCCTTTTCACTTTAAGCCTCTTAAACTGTGGGATAGAACACATCGTTTATAGTTTTTATAGCCATAAACGACTCTGGACCTCAAATCTCTTGCAAAAGAAGGCGTAGATAATTGCACTCACAAGTATAAACTTCAACTAAACTGTAATAATTTTTATTCCTTGCACATTTTTCTCCTAGTGAACTTTAGGGTTTTCAAGCCATATAAGCCGGAACTTCCAAATATAGTACAGAGTTTTTGATAAATCATAAACTATTCATACTCCTACCTGAAACAAATATTTTTGTTTATCGATGTTTGATATTTGAGTTTAATAATATTTAAAAATTTATCTTTACATCTCTCATTTAATTGATATTTATTTTGAAGTTTTCTTATAATTCTTATCTAATTTTTTTTGAGTGTAGCAAGTAAATTTCTCATACAATTAAGACTGGGCGATTTTTGATGTGCATTGCATAGGCTCCATTGGCATCATGGGCATCATCATCATCAACATCCACATCGTCATTATCAACTGCTGCTTTATCTATTGATGATGATGATAATTTTTCTGACGATGTCTCTCCAAAGTCTTCTTTATGTTCTTTGTTCCTTTTTTTTTTTTTTTTTGTTGTTGTTTGTCCATGTTTGTTTGGCATTTGACATGTCTGATCGTAAATTATAAATTATGTTTGTTGCTTTTTAATTTTCCACTGGGGATTTGTGCACTGAGAAGAAGTTGTTCTTTACACCACACTTTGGTACACTTTGGAGTTGCTAGCCACATAAATTTCAACAAACATCATAGAGTGTCGCCCTCTCATCATTCGCTACATACATACATCCATTTCTACTTCTACTGGGAGTGACTTGATAAATGATTCGTTTTGCAAAAGTAACAAGTGCCAGTGCTGATGCCGATGCTATTTATTTTATTCCATTTGCAGATGATGAACGATACATGACAATACTTGTATTCAAGTAACACATCATTCCAGCTTCAACTTCGCGTTGCATTAAGCTGCTGCTGTCGGGTATTTGAGAAGAAGAAACTATAAAAAATTAAATGAATTTTCCCTGCTTCTAAGCGCATTAAAATTAAACACTTTATATGGAGTACTCTCAATGTTGAAAAGTTTAAAAGTCTTTTTTTATGGCGCAAACTTTTGCCAGCCGGCTTCTTTGGGTTGCTAGGTAAATTTTAATGTATTGGGTATCGTATGTACGTGTGTATGCACACATGAGTTACTTAATATATTTTCTTTAATTGTGCGCAATTAAAACCACTTTATGTGTCGTAATATATATGGGTGGGTAGGTACATCAGAAGTAACCAGGGAACATGTAGAACGCACGAATGCGTAACAAAGTGCCCTCGTGGCATGATTTTTCCTTTTGAATGATGCGGCTCGGCTCCATTTCGTCAAGCGCTTCAGGCAGCTTAATTATAAAAGTTTCATTTACGCTTATGGCATCATTAAAGTCACACACAGATACACGAATACACGCACACTCATAGGCAGCAGCCACTTGCATATGTGCGTACATGAATCCTAGTAAAGGGTGCTTTTTTATGTTATATGGAATTTTTTTTCATTCGCTGCACAAAAAAATGAATTTCGTTGCAGAGATTGAGATTGGCTTCAGGCTAAGAAGATCGACGGAAAGCTTTTGAAAACGATGATTTTTCATCTTCTGCGCGACTTTCCGCTGCCATTCGGGTGTTTGCTAGTACTTAAGTGTGTCGTACTTGTATACCCTTGTCTCGTGGCCAGTAATTATGCATTCCATGTAGGAAGAATCCGAAGGATCTCGATGCAGCATGTCTGCAGCTACATGCTCTCAATACCTTATTTAAAGGAAATTCAGCTACCTGTGAATCTAATCAATAGCGCCGTCTTTCTCCAAGTTTCATACGCCTCGCAAGCACCTTAGAGATTGAAGGGAGAAGGCTAATTGGTCTGTACGACTCAGGATCGTCCTCCAGCTTACCAGATTTATGGATCATCAGAACACTTGCCAACATTAAGCGGACCGGGTAGTATTGCATCCTAAGTATTGCATCCTAAGTAATATATCGCTCGCTCAGCCCCTGGAATTTCAATCTCGGCAGAAGTTTGATAGCATCAACTAACTGTTCTATTATTGTAGGCGAGAAAGGCATGTCCAGCTGTAAGGGTGTATCCAGAGGCTTTTCCGTTTCCATTACCTCTTCGTCAGATGCTGCGTTGATTGGTTCTCCAGGTACAGCGCGAATTTTTCTGCATTCTCCTTATCTTACCTACAAAATTCGCTCGATGCGTTTTAATCGGCTGTTGCTTAAGGGGCCTAATAGCCTTCCACAGAGAGTATCCGAAGTCTGTTGGGTGATCCATTGCCTCAAGTTTATTCACAAAATACTATGATCTCTGGATCTTAAGCGTTTCTTTTAGAAGCCGAGTAGTGCGTTATCACAAAATATTGTCCTCTGGAGGGTGAGTGCGAGTAAATTTTCGTTGCTGATGTCTCTTGAGCCGAAACAAGACCCTCGTCTCTCTATTAAGACAATAGAAAGTTGAAGGACTTGAACCGCTGATAGCAAGACCCAACTGAGCTGGCGCTGTATGTATGAATCTATGTCCTGAGATGTCTTCAGCCCCATATTCAAATGGATCAAGTGGTCAAGCTTCCGCTGGAACCTGGGAATAAATGAGTGCCTAAAGAGAAGAGTCATAACAGCTATAGATTGAGTGCGGATGTTAATAATTAGCGCCAAATGGTCACTATGTAGCTCCCACTTATCCGTTATGCTTATCAGCAGGATGGGTTTCCTCTGTGGCTGAAAGGATATGCGCGTCGGAGAGTCAGAGTTATTCGATTATGAGGACCATTGAAAATTATGCTAGTAAATCAACTCCGGATTAATTGATAGAAGTTTTCTGGATAAAATAAATCTCAAAACCTTACAAACGCTTTTAAATAATTCTGTCAAAATGTATCCAGTCTACAACAAAACAAACACCCTAAACAATACTGCTCAACATATGAGCATGTCTGTGCACGCAGTAAACGGAAATTGGTTTCAACTTCGCATTTCCTTCATTTTGTGCACGGTATACATGTGCTCTCCACTTCACCCCCTCGCCGCCAATACTGCCTACCACCATTTTGTTTCGTCTGCTGTCAACTTTAATGGCTTTTTATGCCTGCTGCATGCATTCAAAGGCTCATCATGGTCGCCTTCGTCCTTGTCGCTGTCGTTGTTGCTCATAATTGAGTTCGAAAGCTTTTTATGTCTTTTGTAGAAAAAAAAAAATTTATATATTTGCAGGAATTCACATTGCCAAGTGCTACGCTTTCACATGCATGCTGCTTGCTTGCTCTCCATAAAGTGATTTACATTCTTTAATAGATTGAATATTTCTTCTGTCTTCTGCTGAAAATAACATTTTTTGGGTGTTTAAATTTTGAATTGCATCAAATAAAATTTTTTATTTGACGAAAGTTATTTGAATACTTTATTTCTATTAAAGAAGTTGTCGGAATTTAGAAAAATTTTGTTAAATTTCTCAGAGAAAATTATTAAAGTTTGTCTGCATATTGAAGTTTTAGCATATAATGGTAAAAGGATTTGTTCCTATATCGACAGAAATTCCTCATACATAAAGATGAGTAATTAAAAGTAATCACACAACCCTGTCAACATCCTTTCATGACTGCTTAGTGCTTAAGAAGTTTCTTTTTCCCATTAGTTTCAATTGCGTAATTAAATGCTATGCAGTTCCTTGCAAAGTTCTATAGAAATTTAAGGTTGGAGTGAGACTGACAGTTCGCTTCAGTCTTAGTATAAAAGCCACCGTTTCATAAGAATGAGATCAGATAAGAAATAATCTAAAGCCGCTCTAGGGACTTTGTATGAGCCCTTTATTTGTACGCCTCAGTCGTCTAATTGGGTGGCAGCGCGGAAAAGCCTAGCCAGCCTCTTTACATGGCTGATCAGCCTGTCACTATACCTGCTGGTGTGCACCGAGATTTCACTCTCTACCGCCTTGAAGCCTTAAGTTGCGTACATACCACGTGCAACCTGTGACACCACGGCTGGCTTTTTGCTGCTAAGCCCCAAACATGTATGCCGTACTTCCAGATGGGGGCAATGGTAACGTTGTATACGGCACGTTTGCATCTCAATGGTAACCTGCTTCGTTTGTTCAGCCTTCAAAACATCTGTGATTGCCTCATACTACGGAGGATGACAGAGCTCCGTTTATGTTCAGGAAAGGTCAGTCTTCTGTCCAATGTTATACCCAAATATCTCACTTCATTTGCTTGAGTAAGCATGGTGTTACATATTTAGTCGAAGTCCAGGTGGAGTTCTTCTACTCAGCGTGAAGCACACATTAAGACACCGGCCGAGTTAAGCTTTACGTTTCACTGCTTTCCCCATGTCTCTACTGCACTAACAGAAGACTGTAAACAGTCTGCTGCATCATTCTCACAAGTGGAGTTATGGCATCGCTGGTGCTAAATCGACAGACACTGGGAGGTCGAAAATGTTTGTAAATAAAAACCAAATTAAACTGCTATGAGTTGAGCTCCTAGCATCGTAGTAACATGAATCTGGCTCTTATTATTTTTCCGGAAGATCAATATGGTGCCTTCTTTCAAGTGTTCGAGGTACAGCATCAAGTTGTACAGTAGTCGCGCAATTCGATATCCAGACAGTTTGGATGGTTATAGAGGCATTCAATGTACATTTTGCTTACTTCGCCTACTTATTCCACCACAGATTTCAGATTTGCCAATTATTCGCACAGATTTGTTTTGCCTAAACTGGATAGTTCTTTTAAGCTGATTGTCCTTGCGACTCCTGGGTTTGTCTAGTTTCTACAATTAACTACGGGACAGTTGACTCCTCTTTAAGCAAAAGTCATTTGCTGATTGAACATTTTTAACGTTCCACCTTTTAAACCGTTCAACTAGTGGTTCTAGAATTTTCTGCTTGGCGAGTGAAGCCTCTACCTTTTTAGAGTCGATTGAAATATCTGTAACATCTGTGTATTGATTTCATTTGTAGTCACCACGTCTGATGCATACAAATTACTCAGAACAGTTTCTAATATACTATATGCTACCCTGTGGAACTCCAGCATTGATTAGGAAATTGCAGATACCTTATCTCTAATCACTACAAAACTTATTGCTTCATCTAAGTTGAACCATTCTCAGGCGGCAGTTTTTTAGTATGGCTGTCAGGTGTCCTTGGAAGATTAGTCTCTTGTCCACCTTGGTGCCAAGGTATTTTGCTAGTAAAGGCTGCTGCAGATATACACCTTCTATTTGAATGGTTCAAGTAACCATGCGTTAAAACGTAAAACATGGATTCATAGTCTTGCTTGCATTCATCTTCCAGCGTCTACACTAAGTTGCCAATATGTGGAGGTAACCCTGAAGACCATCTGCTTCCTCGTTGCGACACTTCGAACTGTATGGAACGGCAAAATCGCCTGCATAACGCGCCATGAGTGCAGAGAGCAGAATAAGTGTCCCGTTACGTAACCTGAAATTCTCGACCTTCCAGCTAGGACCGAAGAAGGCAGAAGTAAGGTGCTAACAGGAGTTTTTTTTAAACTTGTCCGTCATGGCAGACTCTATCGAACGCTGCTGCATTTCGAAAAATATTGCATTACAAAATTCAAGGTCATCAAAAGCTTGCAAAATGTGCTATGTAACTCTGTGAAGTTGTTCAATTGTGCCATGTCCTGCCCTAAACCCAAACTGTTGATCTGGCAGGATATTGTTGTGGTCCATAAACTCCTTCAGTCCGCCAGCAATCAGTCTCTCCCATACCTTCGATAATGAAGGCAGAATATTATGATTCAGGGTCAACATCAGGCTTGCCTGGTTTGTGAATCATATGGATCGCTGTTTTCTTCCACTGGGCCGGGAAGTATTGGACCCTCAACATCGCGATATAGATATAGAGGATCACACATATCGGCAGGATCTTGAAAGTAGCGTAGCATACCATGTCCATTCCTTGAGCTTTATTCTTCGGCAAATCTTTGATGATGTTGACTATGTTTAAAGTCTGGATTGGCCTGATTGGGAGGAACATCTGTTACGGTATTTCCATGGCCACGTCATGTGTAGTAAATCTATCATCCAGATGATGGGCAAAAGCATTTGCCTGCAAGTCCTGCACTAGGGCACCGGATCGGGGATTGTCGAAATAATTGCTTCTTGAGCGACTTGAGTGCATTTACACAGAGAACAGTTGGCATCTATGGTGTAGTGCAGAGTTGACAACCGTTGCTCAAAGCATTAAGAACACACAAATCATTTTTATTGTAAAAACTTACATCGTAAGATATCTGTTTCTCGTTTTACAGATAAAAAAAAACTCCCGATATTGGCAGTCATTGAAATTTTGATGCACGTAAGAACGTATGCCCACAGCATTACAGGTAAAAAGAGCTATACCAAGCCCTTTTGTAACGGGCAATGATGCACTTCGAAGAGGACCTTTTTTCGTCATTATTCCGCAAATCTAGTTACAAAACATTGCCTCTCACTATTACATCTTTAGTTAGGGTGTTCTCGAGATGAAAGATCTTTAATATGAGGAAATCAACGTCTTTCTCTATTTGAACAACTTGGTAGAGGTTCGCGCAGTCAATGACATGAAGTTTTTTTTTTTTTAAGTTTTATCTTTGACATTCGACCACTTGATTTGATGTCGTCTTCTATAGCGCTTAGGCGTTTTTCTACTCCTAAAACGTCTAAGATTTCACACCTTGAGTTGGATAAAAACTTATCCAGTTTCTCTTCGACTTCTCTTTTCGTCTGTGTGATGTTAAGATACACCAACTATGAGACTGGCTTTGAATCTTTAGCAACAAAATGTTGCTTCTGTTGTCTCTCTAATCTTACTTGAATATATGGTCCTCTGGCGAACTGATACACTTCTCTATTTTCTTTGGCACTGGCCTTTTTTGCGGTATACTTCCCCATGGACTTTTTGAGTTAACTTGAATTGAAATTGCATAAAAATCTTCTGTGAATAAGTCAAACTCAGCGGTATGAGAAAAATCCGATTTGATCATTGGATGATCTCCTGAGGATAAGCCATATACTTCGAAATGGTTTTTCAAGGAGTACGTGATGAGGTTAAAGGAATTGGATCCAATCTGAACTGCTATACGATTTTCTTGATAATTCGAATGCTTCGGTTCAACAGTCGAGTTAATTGTTCGATTAGGTCGTGGGGGTAGACTCCAATTTAATTGATATCTCTCGTATATTTTATGCCATGGTGGTTTTGATTATGATCTTCTCGAAATAAAATCGTATTCAACGAAATAAATTTCCATCAAGTTCTTCATGAGGTAAAGTTAAATGCAAACTCAATCTTCAGCTGGAAAAATTGTACTCTACAGTTTGGTTTCATATAGAGTTGAATGTAATCGGGGAAGTTCCGAACTGAGAAAAGTCATATACTGCGTCAAGGAATATTTAGTAAGGTAAGAGTCTCATCAAAAGCCTGGTTAGATCATTTAGGAGTGAACTATTCCATTACCTAGGCAGCTTATTACGGATAAATTTTTCTGTGTTATCAATTGATAAAATATGATAATGATGATCAAGAATTTGGCTTTTGGAGTCCATCCGGATTTATCGAGTTTTTTAATTCTTTCAAATTTTATTCCCTGCAAACACTTTTTTGGAAAAAAAAGAAAGGAAAGTTCATACAAAATTAATTTTTTTTAAGTTCTTCCGAATAAAAAAAAAACAAGAATAAATTTCTTTAAATAAATTTTATTTATTTTCAACTTTTTTCAAGTTGTTTCTCTTTTATTTTGAGTTCAGTTTCCAAAATTTTCAATTTCACGGCCATTATTTTCATTTCGGCTTCGTGCTTTTCTTGAGCACGGCGTTCTTGATTTTGAGCGAAAATAGATGGAGTTGGTATGTGGTCATCTTCTTCATCATCATCAAAATCGTCATCATTAGACATAATCGCAGGTTTATTTCCATTTGTTTTGACAATCGGAGCAGGTAAAGCAATTGGATGCCAATCATTGTTCTATAAAAAAAGAGATAATTTTTAAGTTAAAAAAGTTCCATGTTACCACTTTATACCACAAATACAAACCTTTTCAGTCGAAACATTTGTATTAATCACAAAATCTCCAATATCTGGTTTTATTTCTTCAATTATATTACTACAAATTGGTACATTTACAATCGGAGTAGGTTGCCATGCAGTCCAATCATTGCACTGGAAGCAAGATTTCATAGTTTAAGGTAAAACAGTTCCATTTAAATTTTTTTTTTTTACAAGAAATACAAACCTTTTCCGTCGAATTATTTGTATTAAATTCAAATTCATCGACTTCTTGCTTTATATCTTCCATAGTATTATTACAAATTGCTGAAAAGAAATGCAAAAAAATTCTGTCATATAAACTATTTACCTCTGAACTTTAGTTCCACTTACAATTACTATGAGTACTATCGAAATCTGGTTCCGGATCCGAGCAAAATATTTGTGTTTCATTTCCATTCTGCTGATCCTTTCTATATTTTTTCTTTAAATTTTCATATTTAACTTTTAAATTCTTGACAGGTCTTTTCACGCCGGTTCGGTTTTCAAACTCGACGGATATTAGTTCCCAAAAACTTTTCTTCTTGTTCCATAATGTTGCGTTTGTAGCGCGGCAGTCTAGTACGTCTTTGTGTTTACTAACTATTTCTAGGAAAATGTTTTCTTCTTCTTGTGAAAAAAGTGGAAAACGTTTTCGTTTATTTTCCAAGTCAGACATTTGATTTTGTAGAGTTTCATTATCTAACAAACCTGTAATGGAAAAAAAATGGTTTTTAATTGTAAGTTTTTAGCGAAGTTCTTTAAAATTTCACCACACAAATGTGTAGGTTCCACTAAGTCTACAATTCCTATATATGCTATTGCCTATTTGTGAATACAAAGTTTCTCATTTGTGTCTTGAAACTGAAAGATTTACTCAGATGTTTCAGACGATGTGAACGGAGTGCTTCAGCCACTAGACTGATTGACTGAGTTGAATACGAAGATGTTTATTAAGCGAATACGGAACGGTAAAAAAAAGTAAGGTGTCTCACCTATTGAAATGGAACTACTTAACAAATTTTTAGGTATTGAACATTTAAGGTATAAACCGATAAACCCAATGTCTTCGTAATTAAATCCACCAATTCCGATTCTAATCTAATGAGTGGATTCAGTGAAAGTCGCTCGAATTCTAGTTTTAATGGATGCATAGCTACTGGCTCCTTTCTGTCATGATAGAATGTAGAATTGTCATGTTTCGAGACTATATATAAGAAGTGTAAATGGGTGCCAGTAGCTGGGCACCATTATTGGAAGTTCTTTTTTCTGAAATTTCTCCAGCTCGACTTTCTCGAAATCTTAGATTCGAACTCGATCATCCTTGATCAATGTGCGATATTGGAGTGCGACTTCATAGGATAACGGAACTAATTTCGATAATGTGATTTTCAAAGCAGTATGTGGTACTATCAATTCCAGCTTTTCCAGGCATTCCAAAAACCATTTCACAGCCACACAAAAAAAAAATAGCTTTCGAACCCAGATATCATACCATGTTTATTAAACTTTTTTGGGTCGCTGAATTCGAATCCGAAGTCCACTTAACCTATCTGCTCAGGTTTTTTAAATAACTTTAATTTCGACGGCAACATTTTTAAATCAAGTAGAAATCAGATTTATAAGTCTTACCATGACTTCGTTATGTTTATAGGGTCGATGAAATCGAATCAGGCTTTTGACATAACCTCAAAAAAAATCTTCAAAATTTTGATATAAAGAAAAATTTTCATCTACAAGTCTTATTCTGTATTATTTTAAAATATGACAAAGTTCAAGAATCCTTGAGAACCCAAGTACTTCAAAGCAAAAACCTCCCTATAAACCCATGACTAATAAATCATAGGCAATTTGTAAAATGAAAAATAGTTTACATGGTATAGGATTTCTTAAAA
This sequence comes from Leucophenga maculata, assembly GCA_035044805.1. NCBI lineage: Eukaryota > Metazoa > Arthropoda > Insecta > Diptera > Drosophilidae > Leucophenga > Leucophenga maculata. Next base: position 364,501 of record JAWNNP010000102.1, on the reverse strand, counting down.
ATCTATGCACCCCAAAACCTACATTCCCTACTACTGATAACGTCATGATTCCCTGACCTTATCTTTTTGCTCCCGCCAACGATGCAACATCATTTTACGAGCGAAACCCAACTATTCCGCTGATTATTGATAATTTCCTCATACAACTCACAAATATTTTCATTAATTTTGAGCCTTAAAGATTGTACTTCGAACAAATTTAACAGGAATTGTCACGATTCGCGATTGTTGGATCTTCTTGGGTAGTTTTCTTGACGATGACTGCGACCCCGCTTTGCCACTCTGACTAGTCGCCAATACGGATTATCCGACCCTCTGCATCCTAAAACGCTTGCTTGCGTCTGCCATGACGGAATAAAGCTTATTATAAATGGAAAGTTGACGCGGCTGACGCATCTGAACATCTGAAAAATTGGAACAAGTCCCTTTTTTCATTTGCAGCGTAAGCGAGCGTCCTCCGCGTCAAACTGTCATATAGAAAAGTTTTAAAAGCCATAATCCAGGGACTCAGCCGGATATCGAGCTCACTCAGTTGTCCGCCGCCACAGCGAGGAGATGACCTGGATGCAGGACAAAGCAAGAAGAGTTTATGGAATGAACGGACTACAGTCCCGTAATACAGTTTGCCTATGATTTATTCCCTCGGTTATAGCGTTACGATGTTATGGGACTATAAGGTTATGGAAGATTTTGTGTTAAAGTACTTTGGTTTTTAAAGAGTCTTCAGCTATGAGATATTTTGCATTAAACAGATTGCTTCTACGATTTTTAGGCCCTGTACCGAAGGTACAAGAGCCTATTGGGTTTGTGCAAATGTATGTAACAGGTAGAAATAATGATCGGAGACCCCCAAAGTTACCACCATTATGGTCAGGAGTGATAGAGGAGTCGATATAGACATGTCCGTCTGTCCGTAAAAAAAAAGTAAGCATGCCAGTATAGAGATATTGTCCTTCTTAGCCAAAATCCGAAAAGTTCATCAAAATCGGATAATAAATGACGATTTTATAAGCAATTGAATTTGAACGACCCCCCCTTTTCGTTTCATACATAAAAACATGTTTTAAAACGCACTTAGTCGTGCAGTGAGAAGTGGTCATGTGTTTGGTCATAAGCTCGGGAAACATTTAATGTGTTTGTTAGGCGAACTGAACTGGTTACTGAACGGTTACGCCCGACTGAAATTTCCTTACTTGTTTTCTTTGGTGATGGGTTCGAAATTGGAGGTTTTTTGAAGTTATCACAAAAACATGAGATTCTGTTTCATCAACCCCAAAAAAATAAAATACTCATGGTAAGACTTCTAGATTAGAAGTTTACTATTTTAGAACTTCGGGGTCAAATTTTGAGTATACTTTGAGGTTATGTCAAAAGCTTGACATAATGGGATTAAATAGACTTCAGACTCGGTTTCAGCGACCCCAAAAACATAAAGAAGTCATGGTAAGACATATAGGTCAGATTTGTTCTTGATTTTAAAATTTTTGCTCCAAATTGAAGCATCTATTTGAGGTACGGGTATCATAATTGGTATACGTGATAATGGGATCGGGAGAAGTAACACCACCACCGTTCGCTATCTGAAATGACGTAGCCATTAAGCGTTACTGGGGAACAATTTCCACGTTTCAGTGAAAATATGATGCGCACAGACTTCTGGGTATCCTCCTTTTTAAACATTTTTTAATTAGATATAGTTTGTCTTGAATTTGGTTGGACGCAACAGCTAGGTCCATGTTTAGAGCAAACTAATGCGGTGTCATCAGCATATGTGACCATTTGAACGCCGTATCAGCCTTATATAAAACTTGGCCCACTGCATTGTGGTATTCCAGCGTCAGCAGTATTTATATTAGGCGACTTCCCAAGTTCTTCAATGTAGAATTTTCTGTTCTTCAGCTGCGACTTGGGTAATTAAGTATTAATTTATTGATTTTATATAGAAGACCAGAATGTCAGACTTCATCGAAAGCCTTTTTGACGTCTAGGCATACTCCTACACTATACTTCTTCAACTCATATGCAATTAAAATCGAGTTCGTTATACAATGACACTGCCCAACAATTCCGTATCCTCTTCTACACCCAAACTGATGTTCAGGTATGATGTTTAGATAGTCCTTTCAAATACTTTAGAGAACGTCATAAGCAAACTTATAGGACGGTACGACGATGTGCAGCCTTTCGGCTTGTTGGCTTTAGGAATCATAAATATTTCAGCGAATATTTTTAGCTTGGAAAATATTCCACTCTGAGCGTAGCATTAAATATGTATGTCAACAATCGAATGCATTTAGGTGACAAGTTTCTGATTGTGATTCCATCTATTTTGTCGTATCCTGGAGTATTTTTCCGATTCAACTTCTTTAACTCCTCTTGCACTTCTGAGATAGTCGTACGATTTATAGGCAAACTCATCTGACATGGAGACACTAAAAATTGTTTAACTTCAGCGACGGTTTCTGCGTCATTATACGGATTGAGGTTAGAAACCGAGTGTCAATCGTTACATCTGCATCGTTGCCCATTGCTGTTAACAATTATAGCGGATCTCTGATGGCTCGGTTCAAGTATGTGTACATCCTACTTCGTACTTATATTATAAATGCGAAAGTTTGTGAGGATGTACGGATGTGTGAATGTATGAATGGAAGTATGTTACTCCCTTACGCTTAAGCCGATGAATTTTGGGACGCTGGAAAATAAAATAAGTTTTTATCAAAATGGGAGGGGGCGATCCCACCCACCATATAAGCAATACCAAAATTTTCCATATCTTTGCATCACTTTGAGGTAGAGAAATGTAATTCGATAAATATGTTGATGGGATAGAGAGAAGTAATCCGGATAAGTTTGATTGAAATCGGAGGGGGCGATACCTCGCCCCCTTATAAACTATAGAAAAAATTCGTCATATCTTTGAAACCATTTAAGGTGCAGAGATGAAATTTGGATTACATATTAATGGGATCAGGATGAAATTGGATAAAATTAGAAGGCGCGATGTCCCGCTCACCATATAAGCGATAAACGAAATTCCCTATACCTTTCCAGCCATTTGGTAAGCATGTTAATGGGATTGGGAGTAGACGCACACGATGAGATTTGGTGTAAATAGTAATGGGATCGGAAGAATTTAAATCCATTGGACAAGTGTGAAGATATTAGAAATATTATATGAATAGAGTTAACTAAAAATTTACTAACCATCGGCAGCGTGTTCCATTTTGGGCCTATTTGGATTCAAAGCATTTTCTCGTTTCTCTCGCTGGCGTTGCCTGAAATCACGAAGACGTTGAGCTGCTGTTCGATTCCCTCGTTTGCGTCCGGCATTCTGCCTAGAGCCGCCATGTGTTCCTTTCGTTGATGATTGTGTGTGCATTTTACAAAAACTTTTCTCTCGTTTATTTGGTTGTTCACGTAGCTCAATGACAAAGCTATCAACTGCTATAGTCTAAGATCCGTACTAGAAATGACCTTCACCCATCTGTTTAATGGATGAAATGTATTTTCACTCCTGATGAATCAGATACGGAATTATAATTACTATTTGGAACTTTTTTCAATGATAAAATTTTTGTATTAAGGATTAATAAAAAATTTTTTCAACATTCAAAACTCGATATTCGCCATTTAGAAGCGGATCTAAAGCGGATCCTCTATGGTTGTTATAAACTAGACCACGACGAAATAATTGGATGACAGACAATTCCAGGATGCTCTCTGAAATGTTGACATATTATATTCAGTCTGCAAACAGGGTTGCCAGAGACTGTTCAACAGTTTTAATAATGATAATACATTTTTTTGGTGGTCAAACGGCCAAACTCCCTCCATTACATTCAACTTCCCAGCATACTTTCCTTATCCTCGCAGCAAAATCACATATTATAGGTGCTTTTAATTTAAAATAAAAATCATCGTATCACTCTCAACTCTCACCTACTCATCACAGGAGCTTTCATCCACCCGCGACTCACATTTTAATCCCATTATCACAACCCTAAACTGTTGCGATACTCACATGAAATACTTTAAGCTTTTGCAAATTTAAATAAATTCAGAACTGCAACGTGAGCTACATACCGGACTGAAGATATATTAATATTGGTTCTCATGATCCAACCTTATTTAGTGAACTGAGCAAATATGATTCAAGAGAAGAGTGAAAACGAAAACAACTACAAAGCATCAACGACACAAGCAAAGTCCATAGCATAGTGTAATAATACCTAGTGATGCCACTTTATGCATGCGCTCTCAAAATAGTTACACTTCGTTCTGTATTAGCAGCGAATAGTTGCATAGTTTGAGTGATTTCAGTACAACGAATTGAGTGAAAAGTTACTTATATTTTGAAAGTGGCACCACTTAGTATCTTTGGTAAACTTCAGTAAAGTAAATATCCATATGTACAGCATCTCTTTCTTAATCATGCATAAACACTCATTCTCTATGCTTCGTTTCTCAAGCACCCTCAACTTGAATTGCGTTTCGTTTCGTTTGAACTTACACCTCGCTAAAGAGTTGCACTTCAAAAAATCGTTTATAATTGTGTCGAGGCCTCAAATTAATGAGTTAATAAAACTCCCTTTGCCGTGTATTACTTAACATAATCATCCACAATTTTGTTCCCTGCTCAATTCCATTAAAAAAAAACTTTAACTATATGTGATAATAGCTATTCATGATTACAAATTGATTTCCAAATAAACTATTTAAATATAAATAAATCTGTTAATATTGATGAAAACTGACCAGCGCTATTGTTATTGTTGAGTAAAGGATCAAATAGACGGTTCCGCCTTTCTTTAACTCGCTGCCTGTACTCTCGTTGACGTTCAAGTTTGGTTTTAGAATTTGGATTACGTGGTCTTCCAAGGGTTGGTAAAATATCCATTTGATCTGTGAAATTATCGTTGTTCATTTTGTCGGCAACTGAAATTTTAGATTAGAAATTCTAGGTTAGGATTATTAGTTTTAAATGAAAATATTCATTAAAAAATTATGACATTATATTTAAACAAAATTATGAATTACCAGGATTAAAAAAAATATTATAAAGTCTCACCACAAAAAAAAAAAAAAAAAACAAGTAACAAAACCTATTCCAAATCTATTAAGCATCTAAATCCTTTCCTAACAAAGGCATTAAATGTTTCCCTAACTTATGCACCAAGCAGTGGTACTGACGAAAAGTATTTTGCTCCACCCACTTCTCACAGTATGAAAAGAAAAATAGAGGACGGAAGCATCAAAGATCGTTTGAATTCAATTGCTTATAAAATCGTCATTTATTATAAGATTTTTATGAATTTTTTGGATTGAGATGTATATAGAGTATCAGGATAAAAGTAAGGTTTATTATTTTTTATCAAGCTTCAAAATTATTTGACCTTACTCTTACACATTTTTATGTTTATTTCTTTATCGTGACGCATTTTCGTTTCATCGAGTTTCAAATCACAACGACTCTAAAGTTGGTTTCACTTCAAAAATAATAAAATTATTAGATATATGCTAACTCGAGCTTCTGGTACTTACAATCATTGTTTAGAGTATTATATACCGTTGGAACGTCACTTTGAACTTGAAAATCATCTAAAAATAAGAAAGAAAAAAAAACTAATAAGGTTAAACACGTTGAATATTGAGGTTAAACATGTAATTTATGAGTAGTAAAAATAATAATGCAAATTATTGATTAAATATTAAAATTAAATTTTTAAATTTTGTATTTAAAATATTGGAAAATATTCAAGTACTTACTATTCGGTACACCGGGCACAATACTATTCACGTAAGAACAATTATTTTCACTTTGTTTATGCAGTAATTCTCTTCGACGTTCACGAAATTCACGAACACGTTCCGTAGAACTTTTTGGGTATTTTTTAATGTTATTTCCTTTTTTTCTTCGCCGATATTCACGACTTCTTTCAGCATCAGTTTTTGGCATACTTGGAAAATTAATAGAAATAAAGAAATACACAAATAATACAACACGCTTGCTTTATATTAAAGATTTGTTCAATGGAGGCGTTAAGTTCACTTATAAGATTTCTTGCTCTCAAAATAGCTACAGTTGAGAGAGCATAGCCTCAGCTCAGTATGCGTTATCGTTTCTTCATTCCACGTTTTATGTAGCAGAAATCACAAAAAAAAAACCAAACAAGGCGCTCTTTTTTTTCACTTTCTACTGCTCTCAGCTACATATATTGTCAGAGTTGCGCTACCTTCTATAATTGTAACATGACCGACCATATAAAATAATGTGTTTTCTTTTCTATTTCATTCTCTCGCCAACTAAATCCTATACATTTATGTGTTTCTGTTTTTATCGTGACGCATTTCGTTTCATCGAGTTTTAAGTCACAACGATTTTAAACAAGTTTCACTTCAAAAACCAGAAAAGAGATCGAAAATTTGTCAGGTTGCTAACCCCAAATTGTGAAGGTGTACACACTTATTAGTTAATATATATCAAGCTAGCGTCCAGATGTTACTATATAAACTTCTAAGATAAGATTGAATAAGTTTTTCCTAAAAAAACCTATATGTGTGTGGTGCGTTTGTATGAAGGTTAAGCCGAAATGTGTGGAGACATGAAGCGAGCATTTGTAAGAAACCACCATATCCACAAAAGAGAGAAACTTTGTATGGGGACTACTCCATCTGCTTACGATATAAATAAACCCCTATATCGGAATTCAGTTCGACACCTTTAAAAATTATACTAAAATAAAAAATAATGCCGCACTCGAGTGTGCTCCATTTCAAAATACCCTTAACCCCCATTGAACCTTAAAATTGTATGGAGGACAATCTATTCGGAGCCTTTATTGGGATTAGTGATATAATGAAAGAAAAAGTTTTCTTAAAAAATATTTTCTTACAAATATTCAAGAAGAATGGATAAATTTGTATGGCGAGTAGCGCTTCTAGTTGTCCGATATGAAACTGTATGAAATATTTTATTGGAATTAAAGCAACTTAAAACAATCAACTTCAGTAATGTAGCTGATTTTTTGAATGACTTCGTGAACAAACAAAATTGATGAATTTTGTTGAGAATAATCCACAGCATTATTTAAAGTCTCGAAGTCATTCGAAGAACTTTACTGTTTCATAGGGATTTTTGCCATGTGGCGTCTTGAGCGATACATCTTTCGAAACTAGTACGGACAGATGCTGCTGAATGTTATCAGACGATGATATCTGACATTTTTGAATTGACATGAAGTATGAGGATCTAACAAGTTACTGCAAAGGGTGTTACATTGGAGTTGTAGTAGAAAAATCTCAGAACGTATGAACCAATGAAGCGAGGTGCAATGACTATTAAGACCATGGAATTTTAGGTCCATTTATTTTTAATCTGTGACTATGTTAAGTCACTAACTGATAGCAAGAAATTAAAAATAATTGAAGACTTATATAGTTCAAACAATGGGTTATATTAAGTGCGAACTATGCAGTAGAGTTTACAGTATGGGACCACCCGTATCGATTTCTGCTATGGAGTCGTTTCTGAATGATAACAGTTTTTAAACAGAATGGCGTTGATTATTCCTAAATTCGTTATCATGGTTTTCGGTCATTATTTATATATAACCTTCTTTCAATTTCAGACACATTTATTGGAATATCCTAAAAACCTTATATAGCCTAAGAGTTGATTGAGTCAATCATTAGTCATTCCAGCCTTTACTATTGGAAGTTAGAAAATTGGAAAATTTATGAGGTGAAAGCTTAAATTATGAGCGAAAATACTTGAGATTATATCTGAAATAGTCCGTAGGGAATAGTCTGCAGGTGGACGGCTTTTCAGCTCGCAAACTCATATGACGTTCTTGCCAAGTAGACTTTTTTGAATTTTCTCAGACATACAGCCTTTAGCTGATTGATACCCCCTTTTCTTTTCTTTTCTGTTTTTAACATCATGGTTCGCATCTTCCACTTCCCTTCGCAATGAAAGTGTTTTGTGAATAATATGATCCGGAAATCTGGCAAGCCGTAATACTCTGTCGCATCATATCTACCAATAAACAAATCATTCGAAAGAATATTTCTACAGCATCCAGAGTATATTACCTGACCACCAGAAGTGGTTCATAGATATGCGCAACCTTTGAGAATAAACAATACAGCTCAGACATTCTTCTGTCCTTCAAAATTTCCATTGCATCTGGCATGCATGCTTGCCCTTTAAGCTAAAGTCCCTTCTCCCAGCTAGCTAATATCTCTTGTTTCGGTCGTAATTGCTTCTGAAATTCGGGACGAGCACTCGTGCATCAGCCGCATTAGAGCTGGAGTTCCTCAGTGCAGTGTACACCGTTCACTAGTACATTCTTAGCCTTATAGGCTGATGAAACTGAGTTCATCGCCAGCTACCCCAGTGTCATTGAGGCATCTGGGCTCACACTGAATATTCTGAATGGACGCTGGGCAAACTGATGAAACATAGGAGAGATGCCTGTCCAACTGATTTGTTGCATAACTAGATCATTCTCCAGATGGAAATAGCCTGCTACCTTGATATGATATAGGACAGAAGATTCCCCTGACGCAAGCACATCGTCAAAATTACTGTCGCCAAAACTGCGGAGACTTACGGTCCAGGAGTCAACATATGATTTAAAACCCAATAATAGTACCATCCCTTACTTATGGTATTCCCCTATGGTCTACTGTTTCTGAGAGCAATGTTAATCTCATTTAGAAGATGTACAGCCGCCTAAGGCTGGTATCCACTCTGGCTACAAAAAAGTTCATGAGGAGGAGAAAAATAATAAAATAAAATAAAATGGAGCATCCTACATCTGTCAATTATTAACCTGCGATACAAAACTTCAAACTTTTATACTCCAAAGCAATTTTTTTTTCAAATTCTTATTATTTACTAAATCTTCTCCGAATTTTTCATATATCAGCTTAGTTGCTATATACTGACTGAGCTTCCGTTTGAAGGTTTTTGTAGTTTCTGTGTAACGTAAGGTCAACTGTGAGGCATGGAGACTTGGACTTCAAAACAAAATAACTCAGCATTCTATAAAAAATTTAGTATATATATATTTTAGTACATATACATATATGTATATTGGATTTACTGGATATACTTGTACTTGAAGAAAAACCACTGACGACATCACACGGTATAGATTGTAAATCGCACATAGAGAAAGTTATTCAAAGCAATTTGTGACGCCTATTAGAAACAGAAATTCAATTCCACCATTCTATTCTATTTTCCAAAAATAAAAATAACCTATTTGTAGTTCCTTTTAGAAATTTGAATCGAAAAAAACCGAGATAAACACGCAAGTCTTACATATATTCTCATTCCTTAATAATGTTTCCAAATATGTGCAACCATAATTTCTGACGCCAACGCTATAAAGCAAAGCAGGATATGTGGTGGTGGTCAGTTATCTTTATTTATTTCACTTCCCATTTATTCTCAGATTATTAATAAATTAACAGTCGAAGCAACCATGAGCAACAACAACAACAACAACAACAGCAACAACAAAAATTGTATTTTTATCTTATGTACATAAATTTTGATCAAATGCAAGAAATTTTACAGGGCTGGAACAAGGCATTGTAAGCTAGGACATGCGCAAAAGATATTAAATTTTGTAAAAAAATTGTTCATACCTTTACCATCCAATACAGGTACAAAGCATCTGGAGAAGTTTCAATAACCCGTTAATTACCAACGAATAAAGTGCTGTATTTTCGTTCAACTCCACACTGGATACATCAACGCCACGGAAACATCCATACCCATGTACCCCATTTTTGATACAATTAAAGTATCGGAAATGGGTTATCGGAAGGGGGTTATCGCCCCTGCCTGTTGATTCGAAGAACTCTTCTGCAGGTCCCATTAGCTTTGGGAAATAGAAGGGTTGAAAATTGCACATAGCGAACGATCATCTCGTGCCCGAACGACAGTGTGTAAACTAGGAACATGCTAAGCCTGCACCAAGACGCACTGAAGATCAAGCTTGGACTCTTGAATAAGAGATACCGAATTAGGACCCCGGACAATATACGGATGTCTGCTTCTGCAGCAGTGACAAGACGCTTGAGATGATTTATTTCATCTCATCTTTCCTATCTTCTACCTCTTTATCTCTTCACACTCACTACCCATATGTATCATTTACCATATATAAGTTCCTCCCTCCCAAAGCCAGAATGCTATGCGTAACGTGCTCATTAGGTTTTGATTTACAGCCGGGGAGCATGATTAGGCTGTATTCACACGAAGAGAGTAACGAAGACCTTATCGTGGACCTCATCATCTCTACACTCGTGGGAACACTTAGGGACATAATCCAAATTAACAAACTTATGCGGGACACTACCACTTCTAAACTTGGCAACAGATTGGATTTGACTAACAAAGACGAGGACCCTCTGGGCACATACACGCTCAAGAGCAGTGAAGTACATCCAAGGGAGTGAAGGTCGACGAAACGCTCAAATGTTCTGCTGAGAGGCAAGGATATGACTCCGGCTGAAACTGCCACAATAAGCAAAGGGCTTGTTAGCGGCCAAAGCTGGAGAGTTGTCCAAACTGTGTTACAGCAAAAAAAAAAAAATATACGCGGTCGTGCCACACAGGCTTAGGGATTCACTCAAAAGAGGACTGTTTGAAGTGTTACCTATGTTACCTCAGTCTCAAAGGCGTTATAAACCAGATATAGCTAGAGAAAGGACACAATGCCAAAAAAGAGAGCGCAAATAATACTCCCAAATATGAAGGAAAATGGGAAGGACTCACAATTCAGCAGTGGTAAAAGTACGCAAGGCAGGGCCTAGCTGTGCTGATCTAGGAAAACGCATCAAAATCGCAGTTCTTCCAAGTTTTTAAACGAAAATCATGCTCTTTCGGGAGGACCTGGGTATGGCGGAGGAAGCCTTAATTGCAGCAATGTAGCGAGGCTGGTCAGAGCAGCTGGGATTTAATGGCATACACAAGACACTACGCTGCAAGGATGCTGGAAACGAACGACTGCTAACGTTTGGAATCGATTAGCAATCGGTGCAAGTAATTCAAAACCGGAATAAAAGGTTTAACTATTGATACGGGAAAAATGATTCATGTTCATAGAAAAAAAGGAGAATAAACGTAAGAACAAAATACAGGCATTCCGAAAAGCGTCGGTAGAGAAGGAGCGGGAAATCAACCTTCTCCCATGCGAGCTGGTCTCGATTGCTTATCTAAATATAGCATCGCATTATGAACATACACCCATGTCGAATGAGAGGGTTGTATCTTTTCTTAGAAAGGGAGTAAAGGGTCAAAGAGCCCATGACTGTAGCAACATGACTGCGAGCACAACGATAGCTCAGGTCTTCTTTAGCCAGAAGAAGAAACTAAACTGGAGAATCTTCAAACGGCCAGACTCACTATGTACATCGAGTCGACTGATGAAACAGAATATATACATATATATGGGGCCTTAAATATATCTTTTGCTTTATTCATTTTGCGAATAAAAATTAGATTCAACCACTTAACCGAACCGAAACTACTATTCGATCAGACTTAGAAACAGGTTCTTGAACCAAACCAATGGTTCGAAACAGGTTATTGAACCAAACCAATTGTTTGAAACAGGTTCTTGAACCAAACCAATGGTTCGAAACAGGTTCTTGAACCAAACCAATGGTTCGAAACAGGTTCTTGAACCAAACCAATGGTCGAAACAGGTTCCTGAACCAAACCAATGGTTCGAATGCAATGCGAATGTTCAATTTTTAAATATTTATTTTCACACAATTTAGAAATTTTGCATACCTAGGTCCAAAATGAGTTTTATTTTAAGGCCTTTGCAGTTTTTTCGAATGCGACACTGAGTATATTTGGTTTGCCGTTGTTGTTGTTGTACAAGTGTGTACATATGTATGTACGTGTGTGTGTATGTATTAACGGACGATTTTAATTACCATTTCTCACTTCCTCTTTTCTTTCCTTTTCGTTTTCACTTTGTTTTCTCTGATGAGATTTCTTGCTTTTTGTATACATATTTGCTTTTACGAAACGATAATAAATTTTCGACTCGTCGCAGTCTTGCACTGTCTCTCTCACTATCACTATCTCTTTCTCGCTAACCAACAGCCATGTGCTTATCCTGGAGCTTCGTACAAATAAAAATACATATAAACATTCTATGTAGACACTTATATATCCACCGATATATATCTTTATGTTTGTATATAGTAGTCAGCAGTTTCTGCGCCGGCTGTTTGATATATAAAAGTAACTGTGAAAGGCAGACAAAAACAGCTGAGCTCATGAAATAAATTTATAAATAGAAAGTAAAAGCCAACGGCAGAAAGAAGCAAGGAAGCGAAGGATATAACGTTCGTTGGTAAAAGGAAAAAGAGCGAAGTGAAGCGCTTCGAGGGCGGACATGCTGCATTAACTGCTGTTGATGGAACATTGAGTGTGACGATGGCTGCCGGAGGGTTGGTGACACAAGGGGCTGAACCGGCAAAATTAACGGACAAGTCAGCTGGAAATTTTACTTCTCGATGCTTCTCATTAATGAAATGAACGACGACGGATAGGAATGAAGGTGCAGAGCAATGAAGAATGAAACACTGTCGAAGTAGAGAGACGAATGGACAAATAACTGATGGAAGGCAGCGAGGCGGCATAGCCAAAGTGACAAAGTGCACATAAAAGTTATTGAGGAGGGGGAGAACAAGGAGAGAGAGATAGAAAAAATTCTGTTGTGATATCTCCATGTATTCTCTTTCTCCTTCGCACACAGCAATCACAGCGCATGTTGAACAAGTGCAAAGATTCTCCAAATAGAATTTCAGTCATGAAAATGGGGAATGTCTGAAATGCAGGGTGAAAAGGAGAAAGTATGGCAGGAAACAAGTACATATGTACATGTGTAGGATGCATTATTCAAATGCATTTCATATGTGCATGCTTCACAGGACTTGATTATGCATATTTGGAGCAAAGGCGACATAAAAAAACTTCTTTTTTGTTCTAACTTTTATATAATGAAAAAAGTTTTTAAGCTGTTATAAATTTTTAAGCTCCAGAAGTGTTAATAATTCGGTAGAAAAAATGCAGACTAGCAGCTTTTAGTAGGCAAAACTATCTTCTAAGAAGTATAAAAGACTTCCTCCAATAATCGCTTCTAATCTTTAAAAGTTTCAATAGTAATTCTCAAGATGCTACGTACATATATTACATACCTCGAATAACCCGCCACACTGTTGAAACACTTGCAGTTATTCCCAGATCCGATTTTATTTTAACTGCAGACTTTTGAGAATTGAAGACTTCACGAAGAATTGCCCTACTGTCAGCTGTTGTAGTTGCCTTTTTAGTACGGCCTTTCATGTTTTTCCCATACTCTGCCTTATTTTTTATATGATTGTGTACTACAGAATTGCCGGTGGAGTACGTTTCTTAAGCGTGAAACAGATTTTAGAGTAGCTTTCACTATTAAGTTTAATATTCCAGGCTTCAAGAGCAAATAGTTACTCTTACAGACCGACGTCTGCCTCAAACACAGATTTTGAAGAATAGAACATAAAACCGTCATCAGCAAACGAAGCGATGAAAAATCGATGCGAAGTTAGGCCATTGCTTCCGATGTTTAAAATTGAATACAGGGCCCCAATACACCACTCTGTGGAATTCGAGCTAAGAATGAATGGATGACTGATATACCAGTGCAAACTTTGACAGCATATGTTAGCTCTACTATAAAGAAGCGCAACAATAAGTAGAAAGGAGCATAGAAAGCATCTTTTATATTAGCCAGAAGACCGGAAGATCACGCACAATTGAAGGTTTGTTGAACGTCAATGCAGACACTGTTGGAAAATTCATTGAAGTCGTAAAAACTATGACGGTTTTTAAAAACAAAATTATTGGATTGGATTATTCAGAAAAAACTACAATCCGAGCGGCAATCATTCTATACCAGACCTTCGAAATGGAAGGCAGGAGACTGATCGGCCGATATAACACACAGACATTTTCCAGCTTGTCAGAATTGTTGATCATGGATTTGATAGCAAAGTTGCACTGTGAGAGGGAGGGTAAAATGTTTAAGATAAACACTTTAAAAAGTAGTGCCTGCTTGGGTAGAACCTTTAGGGTGGTGTTACAAATAGCATCGTGGCCTGTAGCTATGTTCCTCTTTAGGCTTTTGATTGTACTTATCACTTCAGGCAAGGTGAATGGTTGGAGAGGTCCGGAGATCTATCAAAACTTGTTCAGGTGTCAGAGCAGTCGTCTATGTACTAGCGAAAGATTGTTTTGTTCGTCAGCAGTGAGAAGCGAGCGTCGCATTTGCGGTCCTTACTTTCGAGCATACAGTCAAAATATTGGTTGCGTTGATCCTGAAGCACTTATAAAAATAATTTACATGTGCCTTACCAAGCAGATTTCTCCTATGGGTGCTGTGATCTCATAAATATCTTGCGCAATTGTCAGTTTCTTTTCGAAAGAGCACCAATTTTCCTTGCATGCGTATAGGCTTCGCAAAGATCTGAATGTGGTCAAGGTGTGAGCTTCCTCCGTCGCGGTAACGACACCAAAGCAAAGTCAATGTCTTCACCAGATTTAATTTCTAAGGTAATTATGTGATCAAAGCTAACAAATTTAGGTGCTTGACCTTTATTTGACTTTGAACTGATGTGGTAATGTGGACACCGGGATCGTAATCGGTGACCTCAAAAACATAAAGGTTAACTGGTTTGAGATCCATTCCTAGCTAAGAGACAATCCGAGATATCAAAAGAAGGATTTGACCGAAATGTGAAAAATTTTCCACTCTTTCAGAATCTAGGGTCAAAAAAATTCTATCAGTCAAATTTAGATGCTTGACCATTATTTGTTCTTGATTTTGGCTTGATGAGATAATATGGACACCGGGATCGTATTCAGCGACCCCAAGAACATAAAGACCAACTTGACTCAGAGAAGGTCCACCTCAATTTCATTTTGTGGCCCTGTGTTATCAATAAAAGTCACAATGACCGATCCAAATCCACAACATCCCATCTTAAGTATCAACAGAAGTTCCATCGAATTAAAGCAACCCTTCCCAATCACATATTAATCTACACAGAGGGCTCAAACCCTAGTTTTTCCGTATGATCTAGCGTAGTATTTGAGATACCTAAGAACCTTTATTCTCAGCCGTACTATTCCATCTTTTAAACTGAAATTATAACCTTATAACAGGCCTCCCAATTAACCATAAAAAGTATCGATAACTTTGCTATTTGTACTACTGATTCCCTCTTCTCTCTTCAAGCTATATCGAATGCCTTTAAACACACTCTTCTATCCTTCAGAAATTTGAGACAAATCTTTATCGAAGACTTCCCTCAAATCTGACCACTCTGCAACCAGAAAGATAATGAAAACTTCAACATTCATCACATAAAAAATTACATCAAATCGTATTACCTGCATAAATATACCGAAATATTTTCAAATCTAGCATTTTGGCAAATTCCAACTGGAACTTGGATTCCATTGTCAACAATTCGCAAAATTCATACATCTGCGTTCAGGCCATACCAAGCTCTCAATTTTGCAATTCCTACAAAATTTCTACCTCTATCAAACACATCATTTTTTGACTGCCAAAACTTCCTTAGATATAGAAATAAATGTTTCTCGAATTTAGATCCTCAAAATATATTTAAAATAAAAGACTTGACTTTCAAAGCATAAAAGTTTGCAATCATCCGGATAATACACAAGCTAGACTAGCTAGAAATTGAGCTGTCTCCTACCTACATTATCGAAGATTTGGCAACCACTAGATTTCGATTTCATATGGCTTTATAGTGCAGCTATACAGGGTGAGAAACAACACTTTCAAATCCAACGACGGAAAGAAGTCTGCTATGCAGCAACTATATACAACAGTCTTTCAACTTAAGGTTCAAGTAAAGACCAGTGGTGTTCCTTACTTTGTTCTCTTGTATAACTAGATAGAGCGGAAGCAATTCTGCTTTAAGGGCCACATAGGCACCTAGACTACAAAATGTTCTCACTGGATAAAGGGACTCCAGAGTCATCGAAGCTTTTCTTTAAAATCTTTATACAAATGAACTCTTAACCCATGACGCAGAAGAGATAGATAGATAATCGCTTTTTTTTTCTTCTTTAAATCAAGATGCAAAGGTACTTTTGCGTCTTAGAAGATTGGGTTTAAAGATGGAACATCTGCACGAAAAGCATCAAATTCAAAAATTTTTCATTAACACAAATAAGAGGACTTGACCCACTTATTCTGACATTCAATAGTCAAAGTCTTAGACAAATAAAATAAAAATACTTGGGATTTCTCAGTTTTCAGGAGCAAATCATAAACACCGTACAAGGATGCCGGGACACAATAGGACCAAATTGATTAATACGGGTATTTATTGTATAATTTTGTTTAATTAATGGTGGTTGCGATATGCCCACTGGGATCCGGTTTAACGCTCCGTCACCAAATCGCAGGTATCGAGTATAAAACTTACAATATTTTTTATTTTATTTATTTAAGGGCCCTATTCGCCCCTTCCAATCCGCTCCTGTACTAAACTTACAAGTGCGCTTCTTGTACATTTCTGTTGCGTACATCTGTCGACGCAATAAACGAAAGCGAAACAAGTTGCCACATACATATATTGAGTAGGGGATAACCTCTTCGATAAATTATTTTAAGATTTTTCGGTGCTAATGCGCGCTTGGGGAAATAGAAGGAAATCTCTTTATTTAATACAAGTGAAAGACAGCAGCTGCACTTGTGTGGGAAGCAAAAATAGGCAGCAGGCTATGAAATACTTTAAGGGGAACATGTAACCCTAAAACGACTAATTCTACAATAATAAGATATCATTTCCAAGCCATTTGCACTTAATCGAAATGAACATGAAACGTGGGAAAATACAAACTTGTTTAGTTTAAGGAAGCAATTAAAATGTATGTATCTGGAACACAGTCTTAGCACAGCTTAAAATTCATAATTAAAAAAAAAAAAAAAACAAATAAAATTTGTTAAAAATAAATTATTGCTGCATATATTTCATATGCAAATTTGAGTATCTTTTTTTGATGTGATTTGATGACGTCAAACGTCGACATTGGGCGCAGCAAGCACAGTTAAGCAGTTGCACTTTTGCTCGCTCAAATCACTGTCAAATCACTCTCTCTTTCAGCATTGTCCTTATATCTCGCTTTCTCACTCTCTTTCTGTATTAAACTCTCTCTTTTTCGCTTAAGCTAATAATGTAGCTTTGCGGTTTTTGGGCTGAAATGTATCTGCGTATCTGTGTAACTGCGTATCTGCACGCGTATCTATGTATGTGTAGGTGTCCTCGCACTTGCAAGGCGAAGGTGAAATTTCATCAGATTTTTAACAACGTGCAGCAAAACGAGAAAAAAAAAACAAAAACAACAAAGAATAATCTGCCGAATCTCGCAACTGAAATTGAAATAACCTTCAAATGTATCTACATATATGCGATATATAGCCGTACCAACTCTTGCATGTATAACTGCATATACTGCTCGATTTTTTCTCGCT
Organism: Leucophenga maculata; assembly: GCA_035044805.1. Classification (NCBI taxonomy): domain Eukaryota; kingdom Metazoa; phylum Arthropoda; class Insecta; order Diptera; family Drosophilidae; genus Leucophenga; species Leucophenga maculata. Next base: position 346,913 of record JAWNNP010000102.1, on the reverse strand, counting down.
CTCTCTCTCTCTCTCTCTCTTTCTCTCTTTCGCTCTTCATCTGTCGTCTGCTGTCACACTGAAACCGATTGTATTAAGTGTTGGGGAACGACTTGCATTTCAAAGTCAGGGTGAACAGGGTGCTTTGCTGCATTCTGTTCCCATTAACTTTGCTGCTGAAACTACTAAATGACTTTGTTGTCCTTGAAACATTCTTTGCTCGCAATATACATATAGAAACTTAATTTTACAAGTGTGGTATGTGTATACAGCGGAGGGGGGAAATAGCTGAAAACAAAAATGCATAAATATGCAAAGAAGTTTGAACAATTCTTTTAAATTAGAAATTCTTTTTATTGTTTTTTCTTTCTTTTTTCTTTTAAACAGAAGCAATATCTTGTTTTGCTTCTTATTTGAAATATTTTTGAAATTGAATTGTTTCAGTTCGTCAAGAAAATATTTTAACAAATCAAAGAAATGTGCATATTTTCTTACAACAAATAGTAAATATATTAAATTGTTTCAGATGCAAGGTCTGTCTCCCTACAGCAGCATGCATCGCAATGCCCTCTTTTGTTTTTTACATACTGCAGTCCAAAGTTGAAATATTCTGGCAATGGTTTTAATAATACTTTGAACTATAAATTTAATGTATTTAATAGCTACATAGAATTTTTTAGGAAGTATGTTATATATTAGCTCCATAGCTCTTACAGTTCTGGAGACCAAATAATTATAAACAAATGTTTCAACGTTTTGTTTTGTGTTTTATTTTGGTTGATGCTCACACATATATGTATGTGAACTATCGTATTTCTGGTTTATAACTAATATCGGACGAGTCATAAAACTTATAGATGTTGCTTACAACGATTAAAATTGAACATACGTCGTGATATGTTCAAGTAAAAATAGATCAACGAAGTGCTTATATTGCATCCCATAGTACAACCAAAAGTGGAGGTCATTAAATAGAAGATCGTGTGAACAGACAGCCTCATAAAAATAATTAACCCTAAATGAGGCAATATTCTTGAAGTAATACACCAAAAAACAAGTAAGCAAATTTTTCAATGTTTTTTGTGCCGAAGAAATTTTTTGCCTTGGAGGTGATTTTATGGGGAAGGGGGAGGGGCAAAATTTTAAAATAAACTTGTGAAATTCCGGAGCAGTCCTAGTCGAATGCAAAAAACACGAATTCTCTATCTATTACGTCTCTATTTCATACGGACAGACAGACGGACATGTCTATATCGACTCCTCTATCACTCCTGACCATAATGGGGTAACTTTGGGGGGTCTCCGACCATTATTTCTACCTGTTACATACATTTGCATTAAACCAATAGGCTCTTGTACCTTCGGTACAGGGCCTAATAAAAGTTTTCGAATAAAGCCCAGGTTTTAAATTTTAAAGAACATGTAGTTCTGAAGGTTATGTATAAGTTTCATTGCAGTAAGCAGACTGGTTGTCTAAAGAAAAGAGGGCCCTTCGACAATATTTTAGGCCAAAACATTTGAAATTGAAAGTTTAAACTGATTTTTAAATGGATCATTAAACATATCTGATTATGGAATCACTGAGATTATGGAGAAGTCATTTCTCCAACCTACTCGAAGGCGCTGAAGCGCACAATTCCGCCGATAGAGAAATGACACCGGAACAACCAGTTAATGATGGCATTATTGTAGGCCACCGGACTATATCGAGGTCGATTCAGTTATTAAAAAGCTAAAAAATAACAAAGCGGCAGGCTCTGATGGGCTACCAGCTGAGTTATTTAAGAACGGCGGCGAAGAGTATGCACCAACTTTTATGCAAGATATGGTCCGATGAAGGCATACCCAATGTCTGGAATCTCAGTGTTCTCTGTCCCATCTTTAAGAGAAAAAAATTCCCTGTTTGCGCCTACTACTACCATGGAAGAAGTCTTCTTTCCGACCCCTTTGATACCAAGAGAGGTTTCTGTCGTGCGATTTTTTCAATCTTCTAATGGAGTACATAATACACTGGCGTACATACAGAGAATGTCGTGCTCGATCTTCCAAAAGGAAGTGATGCTGCTCGCTTACGTCAATGACATCTATATCATCGGCACGCAGGTACGGCGAGTTAGCAAGGCGTTCTTAAAGATTGAACAAGGACAAGACGAAGTACTTGATGTGTTCTCGCACGCCGTCATCGCATCATGCACGGTCAGTGGCTATGAAGAATTTTAACTTCAATGTTTTGGAAAACTTCGTCAATCTTCAATCCGAAATAACCAGCAATAAAAACGTCGGTCTAGAGATCAGACAAAGTATCACGCTTGCAAATAGATGCTTTCTTGGGCTGAGCAAGCAAATGAGAAGTAGAGCCCTCTCTAGAAAGACAAAAATCAAGATCTATAAGACACTGATACTCCCGGTCCTATTGTATGGCGAAGAGGCATGGAAGTCTTCGAGAGGAAGATTCTACGAAGGATTTTGTAGCTGGCAATACAAATGCTGCTAATCCGCTCCAATAAAAACCTGGAATATATACTCTTGATTTGTATAGAAATTCCAAATCAAAGAAGGATGAACCTGAAAAAATAAATGATTCCAAAAGAAAGTACTAGGCATCTTAAAAGATCTACTAAAGCTGTGGAGTCTCTGAAATATTTTAAGCAAGTCAAGGTTAGTTTGAACGTTTAAAACATCAGGCAAATCTGCATTATTTTGCACTGAAAGAAAAAATAAGGATATCCTTCCAAGCAGGTCCTTAATGTTGATGAAATTGGTACATTTCCCTGGACGAATAATCTGGTTCTGGATATAAAGACTGTAGAGATCGATAGTCAACTGTTTTAAAAAGAAATGCAGAAGACTATTGCAAATGGAAGTCTTTTCTACTTTACCATTCTGAGAATCCAAAAAATGAAATTAAAATTGATATTCCGATTCATTGGTGTGCTAATAAAAATAAGCGTGGATGACCGCCGCACTATTCAAAGGTTCCTGAACTTAAAGTTTATTATTCCTGTTATTGTTGGACAACTCTGCAGAACACCCACTATATTTAGATCATATTCCCGAAAGTATATAAAAGTAGTTCGTTTTAATATCTCTAAATAAAACGTCCCACATACATCAATTAGAAGAATAACAACTTCAGAATGGCTGACAAAAACATTGGTTCTTCATGGAAAGAAGTTGTAGCGTATGAATAAAATTTGGGAAAAGGTATGGAGACAAGGTGTGCAAGCGTCCCCATTTGATACAGTTCCCTGGCCTTGTTTTTAATGTCTCTCTCCACAGTTGACGAAGCTAAATCAATATTTCGACCATTTTTATACGAACTTTGCGAAATGTAGCAGCCAAAGCTGTTGGTTGGTTGTAAACATTTTACCGCACAATTTGAGGTTAAGTCCAATCTTGCGTTAAATATGTGGCACCCTATATTAGAAGCGCGGTACCTACTATCTGAAAAAATCAGTTGGTCAAAGAATAGAAAAATTCTTGTTAAAACCAGAAAGAAATAAGTAATTAATTAGGCAGACAGGCGGATATTTAAATTAAGTAACCAGGAGAGTGAAATACATGCGTATATCAATGAAAACATTCAGTTAGAGGCCAAGTTCCCGGTTCATTGACTGCAAGTGTAAAAATATAATTGGTACGAGAAGTAATACAGATGTCGGTATATTCAAAACCATCGGAACAAGTCCAAACTGAGTACCAAAATGTTTAAAATTTATATCTGAAAATATTAAAAAAAAAAAATTTCGTAAGGTCTTGGTGTTTAGTGGGTCAGGTCAAAATTTGTGAGGAAATTTTATGAAGATAAGTGGGCAAACATTTTTTCAATATTGCAAAATTATGCAATTATATAAATAAAACTCGAAACGATGCACCAGAAGTATGTGCTCGACTTCGAGACCAATTGTAGCCCACATTGGATGGTAAATTTGTATAAGGGTTATATTTCTACCTGTATATTTTCTTGGGATTAATGTAAGATACACTAAATATACATAAATTTCCAGATGTTCATACGGACAACTCGAAAGCCTGTTATGCAATTTTTGTTTAGTGGTCCGATTTTTTTCATGCATGGACCTAGAAAGGTTGATTTGCATGGGACCATACCATCAAGTCTGATAGGAAACTGTATGAAATATATTATAAATTATAATATAATAAAAATTTGGTGTTTTCATCTAAACTAACAACAACAATAAAAATTTGTTTATACAAAAACTCAGAAGGAGGAATAGGTTTGTTAAGTAACTGTGAATTTTTCTTGATGATCAGCTAAAGCAAGAATAAGAGTGTATAAATATGAAAGCTTGAAAGAGAAAATCTTATAGTCTACAAGTTCATTCCTATAACTTAAATGGTTTTTTTTTCTGATTTCAAGTAATATATTTCTTGGAAATATTTCATTAAACCTTTTCTAAATAAGTTGAGGGCAAAATTTGGCGTTTTTTTCAGAAAAAAAATTTTGGTTTGAAGGCCGAAAAACTTCTTTCTACATCTACACACGATGTAAAAGATGCATATTTAAATTCCAGGGCGTCAGAAGTTGCATAGTTGAATAGGAGCTGACTTTGTTTTGTATTCAGTTTCCAAGAAGGGAAACCACACAATTGCGGTGAGTGGAGTCTTTTTTGGATGCGCCTGCATTACAGAATTGTATTTCATATTTAATTATAAATAAATTAAAACATTTTTGCTATTTATTTTTACTGATACTTGCTGCAACTTTGAGGTTATTCCATGAAATATCGTATAAACAGCGATTTTTCTTAATCGTGAAATAATAATTTAATGAAATGTGTCGTCGAAACGTAATATATGTATCTCTCAGAGCATAGGAAGATTTTTTATATAAATTACTTATAATATTTAATATTTGTTTTTTTTTTTTCTTAATTTCTAAAAGTCGGCGGCATTTTGTGCTATCTTTAATCAGGATCTTTAATCATGGTGAGATTGTACAACTCAAGTAAATTTTTTCAATCGATCTTAGAGATTTGGTGCAAAGGACCTTTTGAGACAAATATCCCATTTATATGTTTCCAGATTAAGATTAATAAAATAACAAGAACTTTCTAAAAAAATTGACATAAGTGAGCTGAACTACTTCACCGATGTGAGGTACAGTGAAGCCAAGATGAAGTTACGCTTAATACTGAGTAATTCCCAAGTTCGGACGATAAAATAGCACAAAATGCCGACGTATTATAGAAATAAAATAAAAATATTTTGCTCCTGCTTATAAAAAAAAATGTTTATGTATGAAAAAAAATTGTAGGACGAAGCATCATAGATCGTTTAAATTCAATTGCTTATAAAATCGTCATTTGTTATCCGATTTTGATGAAATTTTTGGATTTTGGCTAAGAGGGACGGTATCTCCACTTATTTTTTGCAAAATTTTAAAATAAACTTGTAAAATTCCGGACCAGTCCTAGTCGAATGCAAACAAACATGAAGTGTTTATCTATTACCGTTTCCGAGATCCTGTCGTTCATACAGACGGACGGACAGGCAGACGGACATGGCTATATCGACTCCTCTACCACTCCTGAATATAATGGGGTTACCTTTGGAAGGTCTCCGAGCATTATTTCTACCTGTTACATACACACACAAAACCAATAGGTTCTTGAACCTTCGGTACAGGGCCTATATATAGATGTTACATGTAATTTATATGAAAAATATTCTCGCGCTTTGGGAGAGTACCATGCATTAATAAAGGCTGCACAACTTTGAGTTGGCAAATCTGCTTTATTTGACAACCGATTTAATTGCTTTTTGTTCGGTTTTCAGCAAATTATGTTGTGTTCATTCACTTTATGGAAGTTTTGATGCAAGGATCTTGGCTTAAAAGCTTTTAAGATTCAACTTGTGCAGGAATTGTAGCCAAACGACCATAGTATGCGCTCCCAATTCGACCAATGGGCTGAAACACAAATTCTTATTGGTCTTGATTTTCCATAAAAAATTTGGTTCACTCATAAAGCTAATTTTTGGTTGAATGGGTCCGTAAAAACAAGCAAAATTTTCGCATTTGGAGTGAAAATAATCTTCAAGCTTTTGTCGAAACACTATTACATTTAGTGCGCTTTATGGGCCGGCGTAGTCATTGGTCCTAATTGGTTAGAAGTTTCTTCGTACCGCAATCAGCTGGCATTCATCTTACTGACATATAGTTCCAACAGGACGAAGCCACATACCACACAGTGCACGCTACAATTGATTTACTCAAAGAAACTTTTGATGAACGAATTATTTCATGGAATGCTCCTATTAATTGGTCACCAAGGTCTTTAGGGTTATGTAAAGTCACTTGTCTATGCCGATAAATCAGAGCCAAATGATGAATAACTGGAAATCAATATTCGAAGAGTTATTGAACTTCCAGATTGCACCTTGTATGCGAAATCCCTGGCGGCCACATGTCCGAAATCATATTTAAACATTAATGTCATAAAATTTTCTATCCAATAAAGATTATTAATAGATATAAAAAATATTATTCGTTGTTCTATTTTAATTTAAAGTTGTGTAACTCCAATAAAAAAACACTTTTTTATGGAAATTAGCAACAAAATTTCAGGCCGGGAGGAAAACTAAATAGTCACAAAAAAAAAAAACACCCTAATGTATATATATTCCTAATAGACAGCCGAGCTGACCACACTTTTTCAATGGATCTTACTTGTGCGTGGAGCAACGCGTTCTTCGATTTTGACTAAATGTAACAGTATTACTGCTTCCAAGCCCATTAACATGAATACCGAAACCACAAATGGTTAGAAAGATGAATTTTTTTTTTAAGGCTTATATGGATGGTGAAGCATATTGACCAATCTTAAAAGCATAACTAATACCAATCTCATTAATATGTATATCAAACGAAACATGTATAGATACAAAGATATGAAGGGTTTTTATAAACAATTATATGAGTGTGGGATGGCATAGTTTGAACAACTTTCTAAAGTTTCAAGGTGATCGGATATAGTACACCACTAATCCATAAAGGACAGACATACATACATTAATATTTTTCTATTTTTCTATTTATGGATGATTATAATTCCCATTCATTTCAGCACATCAAAATTAGCTTCTAAGAACTTAAAGCATTTAGAAAAGTTCCTCAACGAGTAGCTATGAGTTCTGGTGATAATATTTAATTTTTCTCTACATAGCTCTATGCGAATTGGAACCTTTCAAAAAACTTTCTTCATCGAAGAAATAAATGTGAATAATTTTTTTAATAATTTCCTTTACACGTTTAAGTCCAAACAATGGTGTCATCGAATTTAAAGCATTTTGTGGGTAAATTAGGAAACAATTTATATTTATTTTATTCGAAATTAACAGCATTTTGAGGTGTTCTTTAATTAGCAAAATAATTTAGCAAAACTCTTTAATATTATATGGGTACATTCACAATGGGTATAAGGTACTACTTTCCTCCCAGACTATTTTTTCATATGTAATTTTTAGGCCCTGTACCGAAGGTACAAGAGCCTATTGGTTTTGTGCAAATGTATGTAACAGGTAGAAATAATAATCGGAGACCCCCCCAAAGTTACCCACACTATGGTCAGGAGCGATAGAGGAGTCGATATAGACATGTCCGTCTGTCCGTTCGTCCGTCTGTATGAACGAATGGATCTCGGAAACGGTAATAGATAGAGACTTCGTGTTTTTTGCACTCGACTAGGACTGCTCCGGAATTTCACAAGTTTATTTTAAAATTTTACCCCTCCTCCCCCTTCCCCATAAAATCACCCCTTAGGGTAAAAATTTCTTCGGCACAAAAAAAATTTAACGTCCTTCTAAGCTCAAATCAAAAAAGTTCATCAAAATCGGATAATAAATGACGATTTTATAAGCAATTGAATTTGAACGACCCCCCTTTTCTTTTCATTCATATTCGCGCAGTGAGAAGTGGTCATGTGTTTGGTCATATGCTCGGGAAACATTTAATGTGTTTGTTAGGCGACCTGAACTGGTACAGGGCTTCTTACAGTCGGTTACGCCCGACTGAAATTTCCTTACTTGTTTTTATATAAATTTTTATATGAATTAATTTCTCGAATATTTATTCTCTTCTAATTAAAAAAATATTTGTCTAATCAGAACTGGAAACGGCCTCGGTTCAAAATATGCAAATATGCAGATTCCGAGGTCCTATTATGAATATTCAAATATTATTTTATGAAAACCAATTATCAGGAATATTTTTCCAAAAATTATTATTGAACTCTAGACGACCTACACTGCACCGCTCCCGTTGTCTACATACTTGGCTGAGATTTGGCTGTGTGCTATTGGAATCCACTTACACTTTCTGTTCTTTTCAATATCAAATATTTTCAGGAATATTCAAATTTGAATGTTTCACGTCAACACCGATGCATTAGAATTTTTTAAATATTTCAGCGCTTGTCAGGTATGAATATTTAATTTAATTTTTATGCCGAAATTTCTTTGGTTTGTTTAAATTTATTTAATTTCTCTGAATTATTATTTAAAACACTTTTTTTTTTTTAACTTTTCCTTCTTCGATTATTAATTAATTTTAATAAATTCTCTTTTTTATTTAATTATTTATTCACTTTTTTTCACAGAAAGAAAAATTATTTAACTTTTGCTTTGCGTTCTATTCCCGTTTTTTATAATTTTTTTTCTTATTAATATTTCTTTGCTTGTATGTGTCCGATGTAAAAGAAAGAGAGCAAAAACGAGTATATGAAACGTAAAATCAAAAAAAAAAAAAAACGCGAAAAAATACACAATTAATAAATGCAGAGAGCAACGCTGCCGAACAGAGCAGCGAAGCAACACGCTCACGGAGAGCGCCAGAGAGCAACTAGAGAAATGAGTGAAGTGCAATCATTTTTATTGAATTTTTATTTTTGCACAAAAGCGAGAGAGGGAAAAGCAGTTATGAGTGAATTTGCAATGCGCATGCGCTCATTGGCAATGAGTGCGAGTGCGAGTGCGGCTTATTATATGCTTAACGAGTGAATCTGTTGCTGTTGTTGTTTTTTATGGCAGCGTTGCAGAGCGCATGCGCGTGCCGGCGCATAGTCTAATAATACAAAGTGTTGCCACTCTTTAAATATAAGTAATATCTTACTCAATTCTTTATACTAAAATCACTCAAAATATAACACGAAGTGCAACTATTTTGAGCGCGCATGCATGAAGCGCTGATGTGCTGTCTTATTAGACTATGTGCCGGCCGCTACTCAAACTCTCATATTTGCTGCTGCATATTGCCCGGCGAACACATGTTCAGTAAATTGAACATGTGTGTTTGTCAGCTGTTTCTCCTTTGATTTGAGTGTGAGAGAGTGTGCTAAGTGCGTGAGTGTTATACGATTTTTTTTTATTTTTTAATTAAACAGTTTTTGTAAATTATTACTAAATATTTTATGCTTACTTTAACAGTTATTTCAAAAGTGGATGGCAAAACTGAATTTCTTTTTTCTTAATTTTTACTTATAAAAATTTCATTCAAAAAGCACAAATAAATATTTTATTTGAGTTTGTCATCAAATTTGTACTCTTGTCTTTTATACTCAAATAAAATTGAGTTGAGTACTTTTATTAATATTTGAGTATTTTCATTAAAAACAACACACTCAAAACTTACTCTTAAATTTACTCTTAAATTCGCTCTTGAGCTAAAATATTACACTCATTACTATTCTAAACTCTTGAGTGTTTTTGCACTACACTCAAATTACTTTGCACTCTCCCACTCATATTTCCCTGCACTCAATTTCCATTACTTCTTCAACTCATTTCACTACTCTTTATTTGTTTCCTTTACTTTATATGAAAATGTTTCTAAGCGACAAGTAAACGTTTTTCGTTCCTATCTTTCTACTTATTTCAACTGTTTCTGTTTCTGCTGCTGGTTGAGATTCTATTTTCTGGTTTTCCCTTTCTATATCTACTCAGTGGGGGTCTCTATTTTTTTATTGTATTATCGCTGCGTTTGCCTTGCAATATATCTGCCTCAATTATTTCGCATGGCAACAAATCATTTTTCATGACAAATCATTCTTTAACAGAAAAAAGCAAAAAATCCCACAAACATATAAACAAAATAAATCACCAACCTAGGAAGCATCATTCAATGCATCAATTTTATAATGGAACAATCAAATGAGCTGAGCATACTTATTGACAGCAAAAAAATGTGGAAAAGTATTTGATTTAATGGAAAAATGAACTTGAAATGTCTATGAAAGAACTGTGTAAACAATTATCGAAATAAATGTTTGAGAAGAAAATTAATGATTTTTGAGTATGAAAAATGTTAATCAACTAATTTAGCTGAGTTCACAAACTGTTTGTTATTTTTAAGTTTTTACAGAAAATATAAATGAAGTAACATAAGCGATGCTTCCCAACGTATCGCTAAATTAATAAGCGATGCAATAACAACCAAATTATTTCGGTTCACTAAATATAAAATATCATACGTCAACATTTTTTTAAGGAACCGATTTCGAAAAGTTTTGTAAAATGTTTCTTTTCTTGATCTCCAATTTTTTTTTTTTTTTGAGTCAGCTAGATTGTATAAAGCTAGTTGGCCAAATTTTAATATCCTGATATAGTTTTTCTATCCTGATATAGGTTTTGGCCGATATGCTCTATTTTGTTTTTTTCTTGGGCTTTCGTTTCGATTTATTGTGTATATTTTGACTGCCACGATCGAGTGGACTCAGTCTATGAACGAGGAAATTCTTTCTGATGAAAAATCAGAAACGTAGACTGATTCAGATTTTATTTTTCCTAAAAAAAGATAAGAACAAAGACTAGAGAACTGTGATAATGATTATTGCAAAACGGGAATCAAATCAAATAAAAGCATTGCGAATCGCAGTCGATCTGTATACTTCTACCTGATGATGTCTACTTTAAGAGTGATGATATATGTAAATTAATGCCAGGAATAAATGATTACAGTTCTTTAAAACTTAAGCGAATTATAATGCAAAATTTAAAAATGAGACTTTAAGTGTCAAGGCAGGTTTTACTAAATTTACCCAGCTTCGGGAATAACATAGCGATTGCAGGTTAAAATTGCAGCAATACGGTCTCACATGAAGCAAAGACAATGCGCCGGCACACAAGAGCATCGCAACCATGGCTAAAATGTTTGTTGTTATCAAAAAATAATAATAAATAGTAAAAAGAGAGATCAAAAGATAGATTTTAAAACTATAGATAGGTGGTTCCAAGGCACAGTTATTATAACCGAGCAATATCACACCAAAAATTATCACAAGGTGTGTCTCGAAAATTCCCGAACTTTTGGAATAAAAAGAAAACTACGATTGATTTTTGAGTATTTGTTTTTTTTTTTATTATTTAAAGTAATCTCCCTCCGACTGAAAAGACTTATTAGCTCGATCCAAAAACTTTTCAAATGAATGTTATAGCTTGTTAGCTGGAATGAATTTTTCTACATCGGTGCACGCCTATTGGATTGCCTCCACATCAGGATAGCGCCGTTCTTTCATGGATAATTCCAGCTTGCCGAATAGAAAAAAAAAAATCACAAATCAGAATACGGCAGATAATTGATGGTCAAAATGCGATTTTTGGTCAAAAAATCGATCAGAAGTGTCGATAGATGTGATGAAGCATTATCGTGCAACAAAAGCCAACTTCCATCTTCACGATATGCTGGCCGAATACGATGGAGCAAACGCCCATTAATTGTTTGGTCAGGTGAAACAAACTCTTGGTGAATAATGCCCTTTGAATCGTAGAAAGAAATCAACATTGTCTTCGCTTTTGACTTTTCCAAATGTGATTTTTTTTTTTGCCTCACCAGGCGGCTTTCATTCGGCACTTTGAAAAGTAAGTTTTGATCCTTTTTGGCATCTTTAATGATCTCTTTCGAATGGTGATTCCTTAGCGCCCTTCAATTGATGCGGAACAAATCGTTCACACACTTTTCTAAAGCACAAATGATCGACCAAAATGCAATGGATTGAGTCTTTACAAAATCCAAATTCCGATTCCATGAACCGCATTAAGGATTTCGGCTCATTTTTTGATGATTTCACGGACAATATTGATGCTTTCGGCCGGCCCAAAACGTTCGTCGTTATTGAAGTCTTCCCAACTGTCTTTGAAACGTGTATATCAGTCGTAAATAGTGGACAATTAATCCCATAAACTTGTTTCATCAATTCGTGAGTTTCGATAAAAGTTTTATCATGCTTAAAACCAAATTAAATGTTGGCTCTGTTTCAACACTAATTTTTCCACCGATGACAAACACATACTGTCACATTAGACGCTATAACTCCACTTCCACTTTTCCAAATGTTATGAAATTTTGAAGAGAATGTCAATAAAAAATGTCTTTTTCAAACGTGTCGCCACCAGAAAATGCCCTGGTTAAAAAGATCGATAAATTTTAATACACATCTTGTACCAACAAAAAACGGAAAATTGATTCAGAAAAAAAGTTCCTCCGATACTAAATATGTTGTGTTTCCAAAATCAAAGAGCACAAAGAATGAAGCTACAAAAGCGAAGAGTAAAAAAACAAATAGAAAAAGTAGGAAAAGGTAAAAAAGATGTGTTAGATTATAACTTGATTTTAAATAATTTATTATTATATATAATATTTATATATACATAATATATATAATATTAATATGTTTGAGGTCGGTGCCAAGCCAAATATATAATATGATGCCAAAACTTCTTGTTCCTAAAAAGCCAATAAAGTTATTAATCAAGTTGTTAAAAACGAATAGTTTGTTTAACAAATATTTTACATATATTTACATAAATATTTTTTTAAGGATATTATATCCAAAATAACAAAAACTCAATAGGTTCGCCGGTTCATACTACAATTCCACGGCTTTATGGAAAATAAAAGTAATCTAAATATCGTACCCGGGTGTACTGGACACTGATGTTTACGGAAATGTACTAACTTTCACTTTATTATCGAAATACAGAATGGAACAGAGGCCCAATCTTACATTTGCTCTCCTATGTCTTCATACAACACAAAAAAATATCCAACATTTTTTTTTTAATCGCAAATATCTCAGCTAATATTTTATATATTGCACCAATCTTGGATAATTTAATTATTTCTTGTAAATAATAATATTTGTTGAAAATTGTTATAAAATGATTAAAATAATTTTTTATCAAATCATGAAAAAAAAAAATGGCCACTGCGAAAGTCTGCACACAGGTTTGTTTTAGATACGAAAATGATGTTTTATTAATTGGTTTGAGAACCTTATCGCACAAGCAACTCTGTAAGGCATCTTGGCACAGACTACATCGTTAAGCATACTTTTGAAGGTTATTGTTTGCAGTTCCTACACCCAAAAAAAAATTTTCCTAAAATTTAGGAATCATTACCTAAAAAATTTTTTTTTACCTAAAACACGAATTTAAGGTAAAATTTTGCCTAAAAATGAATTTCAAGGAAAAAGTTTCCTAATATTTCAGGTAAAAAAATGTTTAATTTAGGTCATAAAATTCATTTTTAGGCAAAATTTTACCTTAAATTCCTGTTTTAGGTAAAAAAAAAATTTTTAGGTAATGATTCCTAAATTTTAGGAAATTTTTTTTTTTGAGTGTACGCTTGAGTAAATTCCACAACTTCTCTTAAGCATTGAGCTCTGGAGACATGAGAGGTTTTCGCCACCGCTTTTTATATTGCATAAGAGCCAAAGCTTTTTGGTTGACGTCAAGTGCGTATCCAGCTGTCCTCGCAAGGAAGTCGCAGCAATCCACAAAGGGGGGGCCTAACAATTTTTATTTTTTTAATAATTAAAACGACAACTTGTCGTTATCTAGCTGGACACTAAACTAGTTTTGAAGACCGAACTAATGTGCTTTTCTGTTTGGTCTATTATTAATACAATAAATGTAAGTTTTTACTTACCATTGGTTACCATTGGTTAATTTTTGTTGAAATTGAAGGAGGCGATGCCCCGCCCCCTTATCTCTGCATTCATTTGAGGCACAAATATGAAATTAAATTAACGAAATCAACCCTACAGTTTTTAGCCCGAATCAGAGGGTGGTATATTCTATAACATAATAATATTCAATATAATTCCAGATGAGACCACTAGAAGTAGTCTCCATACAAATATGTTCTCCTTTCTGAATTTCTGTGTGACAAAAAATGTGTTTTGTTCTCAATTCAGTTAGTCAATCCCAATAAATATTCCATAAAAGGTCAAAGCGGACCACAAAAAGTAGACATGTCTGGCTATGAACATCGAGAACTACATTCGGTAGAGCCTTCAAGTTTTGATAATAAGTCTTCTATTTCTACTTCAGATAGGTTGTATTTATTGAATTTTTATTTGAGAAAATGTTCCATAAAAAATTGTTTCCAGTGTTGGTATCATCCTTGAGCATCAATTCTAATTTTTTGCATAAAAAAATTTTGATTTGCTTGTTATTTGAATTAAATATGAAGAATGCTGTGTATCTAACTTCAAATGTAATAAAATTATCCATATTTGTCCATATCGGATAACTACAGTTGGTCGTTCCCATACAAACATGTCCCCCTTCCTGAGTTTTAGCAGGGCAAACATTTTATTACGTTTTAGCTTAGCTTGAAACGACAAATTTGTTTTATTTTACACAAATCCCAATAAAATGTACTACACAGATCTAAATAGGAATTTATGCTCCATATAAAGTTCAATGAAGGTGTAGGGAACTTTAAAGCCAAGCACACTCGACAGCAACGTGCTCTCCTGTTTATGTTAGAATCTAAAAAAATATGCAGCCATCATATAAGAGGAAAATCTAAATCGTCTCCAAGTCTATTAAACGCAATTCGAATGAGAAAAGATCCGATCGTTTGCTGGGATAGGCTATTGAAATATATTTTCATATCATTAGAAATATAAATTTTCTTTTTTTTAATACATTTATATACTTTTTTGATATCAAATAAAATTTTTTCGACTATATTAAAATATGTTGTAAAACATTTCTTATTCTAAATACCAACCGAAAATGGTTGATCAGATATTTCTGAATATTGCATTTGTTTATAGACTAAGCTTACAGATTGTAAATAAATAAATAAATAAATAAATATTTTGACTTGAATGTTGATGATTCTAAGCAGCTTTTAATAAAAGAGGCAGCTAATATCTCCCAAACTCAATGACAGTACACAGATCTGTTTCATCTTAGGCGTTATCTCGAAACTAATCTCTCGCAGCCTTCTCACAGTTTGCCAATTGCGCTTATCAATTTAAAAGCGTGTACGACCGACAAGCAAATATAATTTTCTATAAAGATTTCCCAGATGTCACACTGTATTACAGTACGCGCACGATCAGTCGCAAACGCTAACAGGCTGAAGAAGCGCGTTAAATTTTTCTAAATGCTCTGCTGTCCGTTCGTCTTTCTGTTCGTCTGTCTGTCTGATAAGCCGCCGCACATACAAATATTTATACTAGACGTTCGTGTACTAATTGTATCTGCATACACAGCGCGACAGATACTCTTTACGCAGATACACACGCACATTGGCTCGTTTTGCTTTTATGTACAAAACATTTCGTACATATTTACATAAAATGTTTCAAAGGCCTTTTCAGCGACTTCTCAGCAACAACCGAGGGCAACAACAGGCCGCAACGGTCGGCAACAGCGTTGATGTCAAGTCGAGCCATATAAAATACTATATTGTACCATATGCCAACATACATAGGCCGCCGCTGCCAGTGCCGCCACCACCGCGCTGAATGGATTGAATTTTTGTTTGGATCGGTTGCGGCAATGAAATCGCAAACACAATCAGCGTCTTTCAGTGAGAATCGTTGCCGTCGTTGTTTTTACTTGCGGAATTGTTTGTTTAAGAATTGAGGTGCAGCTGGAGCGTGTTTCACTAAGGGGTTTTCTATTTAGGGTTTCAGGCAATCGGCCGAAGCCGTGTGTAATTCAACACTTTCTTTGGGAAATGCTTGCTGGTTGGAAACGTATTTGGGAAATGCGCTTCGATGAAATGGATTTAAAATATTTAATATGAATAGTTTAAGTAACAAAATAATATTTACCTGCATGTTTTCTTTGGAAAATCCAGCAAGACTTAATTGTTGGATTTTCTTCTATTTAAGCGAAAAACTTCTGAAAACTTCTTCTTCACGCTTCGTTGCGATCCGTAAAAACTTTGGTCAAAATGAATGTTGTAGATATGTATGTTTCCTATAGAGAGCCAAATCATCCCCACTTTTCCAATAGATCTTACTTCTCCTCATTCCTGTATCTGAAATAGATCCGAAGTTTTTTTGATAAACTTATGTGGAGGGTAGGGGGGTTCACCGTCTCTTTGATCTTGACCAAACTCATGAAGTAATCATCTTCCGATCCCATTAACACATCAAATATTTGCAAAGTCACATTAAATAGTTTTTCATTCAAAACACAGAAATTGGGACCGGTATGTATTGGGGCTATATTTTCTAGTGATCCGATATGCACCTACATGTCGCGGACTATTTCTATTCCAACGATAAGCCATAGTGTTCTTGTGATTAATTGAAGGCTTTTTGATTGAACTTGTTGAATAGTTTGAATATTGCTTTTGCTAACATTACCCTGTATATAAGACCCATAAGGGAATATTATAAAGAAGCACTTTGTATTCGAGGATATGATGGTGACATTTGAGTCGTTAATGTATTTTCGTTGAGTCGTCGGTCAAAATTAACTTCTAAGTATATCACATTGTTGCACTGTGGAACTATGGCGCTGCTCTGATGATGCACCAGTTCCCTAATCATTTCGCAACGATCTGAGGAGCCAAGATCACTGAACGTTTTATGTGGTTATCGGAATCGACACAGTATTACAGTTTCGTCGGCAAAGTTTTATGATAATAGGCTCGGCTTAATGGCTATATCCGGGCTGAATTATGGATATAGTATTAGTCTAAGCACACTGCCCGTGTTTATGGAGAATTCCCTTGAGAGGTGTGAGCAACTTCGAAACATCTTTTAGTTGAATATGATGCAAGAAACTGATCATATTCATATTCCGAGGAAGCTAAAACTATATTTTTTGAATCAAACCATCGCGCCAAACTTTGTGGAATGCTTGTGGTTCATCAAGGAGTACTGCTGAGCAATATTTCGACAGCCTTCGTTCGTGAATCAGCAGATTTGTTCCGTGCCGTGCATTTCCCGAAATCCAAACTGATGCATGGGAATAATATTAAGAATTTCCAGATGTGTTTTGAGTTTGTTTTCGAGTACTTTCTCAAATAGTTTTGACAAGCATGGGTGTCTCC
Organism: Leucophenga maculata; assembly: GCA_035044805.1. Classification (NCBI taxonomy): domain Eukaryota; kingdom Metazoa; phylum Arthropoda; class Insecta; order Diptera; family Drosophilidae; genus Leucophenga; species Leucophenga maculata. The sequence goes on along the minus strand of JAWNNP010000102.1, from coordinate 329,611 downwards.
TATGTGATACTGGCAGTCTTTTGTGCTTACCTGGCTTTAGTATCATTATAAACAATGACAAGTTCTTTTTGCCATTGTCCATAAGAACCGAAGTGCTGTCTTAGGAAGCACTATGTTCATTTTCGGTATAATAAAATTTGGCTACTTATTTTCTTTTAGTTTATTCAACTCCCCTTTGAGGGTGAATTAGGTTTGAATACTTTTTGTAGGTGCTTTCCAAATACAGCCAATTATCCAGAAGTGTCCAGAAGGGTCTCTTATTCGTGAGTCTGATTTTATCGGTGGTTTGATAGATATCTGAGCTCACTATAGACTTTCAATGTGATAAACTTTCTTCTTACTTAGGAACTCTAACTAAATTATGTTTGGCTATTTTGAGGTATTCGAGTGGTCAAGCTGTCTGAAATTCTCGCCTAAGCATTTTTTTCAAAGACTATATTCACTGTTACGGGATGTGTATTATATCTTGAGTTCGCCAATTTTATTATTGGGCTTCAGTTTTTATCAGCGGCTACGAGTAATAAGTTGAAGTGGCCTACTGAGGCTTTGATATCAATTTCTGAACTCATTGTGGGATTAAGGGTTCAATGTGCACTTTTATATTCTTTGTATTTATGCCAATTTGTTCTTTTCGAGGTCAGTTATTCGGAGGGTTACTCATTATTGGTTTCTCAAGAAAATTAAACATAACTGGAGAGTGATTAGTTAAGAATTCATTGAATGTTTGTGTTTGATTTATATTTCGAAAAATATGGTCCACGTTTAATAATTTCCTTGTTCCCAAAAGTCTTTTTATCTAAACTCTTGGAATTTCGCGCGTTCTGTGCCTAGTTTTGCCAACATCTTTTCCACATAAATAAATAAATAAATAATTTTGCGTATTGTAAATATTTGAATATGAAATTCTGTAGGTGTTAATTCCATTATGCTGCTGCTAAGCTCTTGCAAATTTATTTATTTTTAGATTAAACGCGTTGAAATTTAAGCATTTGCTGTGATCTCTGCTAATGAGATGATTTTATGTACGAGTTGCGGCACGATTTGCTGAAAGCCAAGCCTCACAATGATCCATATATGAATTTTTTTGTTTAATTTATTTTTCGGAGCTCTTTCAACAGCTGCAGACGTTTTAAATATTTACGCAAATAAAGCAATTATAGATGTGTGAAGTCGAGCTGAAGTCAATGATTATTAATGTGTGCAAATTTCACACACGGGTTGATCCACAACGCATGCCAGGAAGCCATAAAGTAGTGTCTACAAAATACAAATCGAAAGAAATCGAATGCGGGCATGGCGGGGTTGTGTAGTGGCTTTGGCGTGTGTAGGTGTGGCATGGTGAAGCTATTTTGTTTGCTTTAAAAGTGGTAACAACTAGTTTGATTAGGTTTAGGAACTACGTTTTAAACTAAATCGAGAATGTGGCATGTCTATAAATTATAGAACACATAGGTGAAGTATATGAATGAAATATAGGAACATCGTTTTGCATTGACCTCAGTTACATCAAAGACCTGAATTAATAGTTTATTAACATAGACGATAATTAAACGTGCTGTGGAAGCAATTGTTTGCTAGTCAACTATTTGGGTCATACTTTCTTATGTTCTAAAGATGTATCTGTTGAATGTCGTAAAAGCAATTTACTAAACATATTTTCGATGTGATGCTCATTACGGAAACATGGCTTCAGACGGGAGCATTAATCGTTATACCAGGATACAATCTCCACAAAGTAGATCGCACCAGTAACAGTTCCAGAGATGGGGCGGCTTTGCTTATTAAACTGGAATCTCATATGGACAACCTCAGAATTTGAGCATTTTTTCCATGGTCTGGGAAATATGTTCCTTATAGGCGGAGTTTTTAATGCTAAGAATATATGCTGGGGTTATGTTAGAGCGGTCTCAAGGGGTATGCAACTCATATCCCGTTTGATCAAAGCAATACGCCTAGTGCAATTGACTTTTTCGTCATCCTATGTTTCATCCTATAATCGTGAGCATAATTATTGAGTAACAGCTTTCATCCGACTAACTTCCCCTTGTAGCTGTCTTTAACTTCGGTCCAAAGATTAAAATAGCGAAAGGCCTTTTGCTGCCGTCTGGAACTGTCATAAACGCGTCTCGTCGAAATCTAGAAAAAATATTGACCTGTTTCTTCAAATACTTTTTTTTGCTTTTCACAACAATACATCACGATGCTTAAGGTTAAGACCAAGATTCCTGGAGATTCCCTAGGGACACTATTGTTGATCAAGAGAAGGCTTAGAAGACAATATAGTCGCACTCGGCATCCCATGCTGGATAGAGTCTACCACAGAAACTGACCGATTCTGGCGAATGTCTACCCGGATGAATCGACCAAATGAGATCTATGGAAGCTGACGAGGTGATACAAACAACAGGTGGGCGCTAAATTCCCAATCAGAATGACTTACGGATTCTTGGCAAGATCTGGCTGAGGAATTTGCTGACCATTTGGTTTTACCTCAACGACTAGAGCACGTGAGGTCAAGTTGGTGTTTAATAGACTCGGCCAACTTTGCCTTCCAGTAGCTCCCATAATAGTGGAAGAAGTTTCGGTTCGCATTAAAGCACTGAAACCCAAAAAAGATCCTGGAGAAGATGGCCTGGATAACTTTACTTTAAAGTATTGCTACTAAGAGCCGTTCTATTTTTGCTGCTCATCTTTAATGCTGTGCTGAAGCTGGGACACATTCCTAAACAATGAAATAAGGCAAATTTCTGCTTGATTCATAAGGCTAGCAAAAGCCCTATCAACTTGGATTCGTACAGGCCAGCAAGTCTGCTTCCTACGGTTTCCAAATTAAAGCTGTCTATTGACACAAATCCTTGACTTGTGTAAAGTCAAGAGATGAATACACCCCATTAATTTGGAAACCGTAGGTCCCAAGAATCTCATAAAAAACTTAGTACGGTTGAAAATTTTATCCTTGATCCTACGATTCGAGGCCAAGGAGTACGTGGTTGCCGCTTACCTTGACAATAAACAGGCATTTGATCGGGCTTAGTATAATGGGCTGTTAATTAAGTTTAATAGTCTGCTGCCGCCTCAGCTGTAGTATAGGATGGCGTGGAATCCAGTATCAAGGCCATACTAGTGGGAGTTCCCCAGGGTAGTGTGCTGGGCTAACTATTATATACTCTGTTTACGCACGACATGCTTACTGGCTATGAAATACCAATTAAAAATGCACAAGATTCACTCATCGCAACTTTTGACGACGCGACACCTATTCTAGTCAGAAGCAGCCACTGATATCCTGCAGCAATACTTGTGCTGCTTTGAGCGGTGAGGAGAGAGGATGGAATGATTATTGAAAACTTGTTACCTGAAGAGAATAAACAGAATCTACAAATGCTGTCACTGAATTCCAATTTTGCGTAACTGTCTTCTTAGTCTAAGTCTGGAAAGTTCAGTCAGGAAATCTAAATCTAAAATCTAAAGGAAATCTTAGATTGTTCTTCTTGCGTCCGTTGTAAATTTCAGAAGGGAGTGAAGGGAGATGCTACTCCTCTTCTTGTCAAGTTATATGGTTCTTCGTTTCCTGGAATGTCCTCGTGACTGGGTACCCAGTGTAGAATAATATTGTTACATCTTCCTAGGTTGTTTAGTTTAAATATGCATTCATGGAGCAGCTTAGGTTAGATCACATATAAACTTCCTTGTCTAATAGCCGCTTGGAGCCCCCTATTATAGGAAGAATGAATTCTATTGAGTTGTTTGCTGTCTACTGCTTATTTAGCACATATTATCTCAGGCCTATCATTTATACAACTCCAATTCTTTGCAGTAATTGCTCTGCAAGTCATCATTGCCATAGTGGCTATCTTCATTATATGTTCCACTTGGATCTTTCATATGGTGCGTTGGTCAAAGATTGCTTGGAGAATTCTATCAACGGATTGAACAATTGAAGCCTTGGCTCGGTTGATATTCAGTCCGGCTTTCCAGCAGCCAATTTGCCTTTGCATATAATATCTATATCATCAGCATAACCTTGGCATATAATGCCGTTTTCTGTTAGGAAATTCAAAAACTCATGTATTACAAGGCTCCACAGGAGAGGGGATAATACGCTTCCCAGTGGACATCCTTTTGTGGTTTTAATCGTAAGACTTTTTTTCTAAAGAAAGTTAGTTACGACTATCCTTGAGTCTATTAGTTACCCAAGCCATTTAGTAAGAGAAGGATTTATATTTCTCTTGTTGAGTAGCTTTGCAACTATGTCCATAAAAGCACAAATGGCTGTCGAATTGTGGTAAAGATCAGTTTCTGTGAATCTATATGCATATTGATTTCTGTGAAATACTTCATTCATAAAGTATTTATTTCTGCAGTGGTTATCCACCATTTTGTCTAAAATTTTAACCATGAATGATTATTATTAGCCTGAAGGATTTAGTGTAAAACGCGTCCTTCTTACATTCCTTCGAGCTAAACTCTACTTTTGCTTTATTTCATTTCATCGGTATATAACCGAGTGCCAGACTGCTACTAAATATTTTCAGTATTGGGTCTATTAATAGGTCTAGGAATTTCTTTAGTAATCCCAGAAATATTTGGAAAGAACTAAAGGCCCAACATATCCTCTGTGCAAATGTAACTGCCCAATTTTCAGTTTGCTCCAGGATTTCACTGCTGCAAGTAGTCTGGTGTGTTTATTTCCAATATAGGGATACTGTTCGGATACTAAGTTTCGAGTAGGAAGTGTGTCTTTCTAAATCCTTGTTCCACCAAGAAAAGTCTTTGGTAGACTTAACTACTTTTTTTTGCAGCTTTGATGGTATGCAATGACCACTTCATCGTAGCCAGCAACCGTTATTTCTTTGTTTAGTGGTGAGCTAGCTTCTTTATAATTTTTTATGGCTTCTTAGTTGTCATTGACCCATCACATCCATTAATAAAAGAGACAACCTTTTTATCCGACAGGGCTGTATCATTATATAGCGATGCTAAATTAAGATTGTCTTTTCAGTTCTGTTGGTATAGGAAGACGTCGATTTCCGGCTCCTTCTCTACCGGCGCTTCTCGCACTGTCTGTGTTTCGATAGGCGTTAACATGCTCTCTGGTTCGATGGAGTAATGTGTGAGTTGACTACTGAGAGAAGTTTGATGATGGGGAGAAGACTTTTACTAATCGAAACAGTAACAGAGTGTGATCGAGGGAAGCGTTGTGAGGGAATATTATGCTTTGCTTGATTCTTAGTTTTTTTTTTTAATCCAACCCATAGATTGATGGGTTAAATGGGTCATCTGTTATGCTGTATAATGAATTCATAATTCTTTGGTTTAATCTATCTATCTATCTATCTGTCTTGATTATTGCGGAAACTTTCGTGGGTATGTGAGCAACGGACATGTGTTGAATGGTTAGCTGTATACTCATCACACATCTGTACAGAAAAATGCGGTTAGAGAGACTGGACAGCCATGATGTGTTTTTTGCGTTGAAGTCTCCAGTGCCATTAAATGACTGGCTAAAATATTAAAACCTTGCGTTATGTCTTCCAGTGGATTATGTTTAATAGTATTTAAGTTCCAACAAGTTCCTACAATCCTTATGAGTAAGAAATGATTATAATGGTTTCTTCATTCCATCATTCCATCATTCTATCATTCTATCTCTTTTTAAAGATGGTTCATTTTCTAAGAAGCCAAATTGATGTCACCAGTTTGAAGATCTGTAATTATACTCAGACACATAGAAGACACTTCTATATCTTCTTAAGCTATTGAAGGGCGAAACACCTACGCTTCTTGCTTTCAACAGGCTGGAAGTTGTCTGGCTGATAATGGTTTCGCATTGATAAGAAAGTCAGAAAATATCTCTAATCACAATGGAGGGTTTGGTATACAAGTTATACGGATTTCGGATTGTTTTACTGCTAGAAGCATACTCATTTATCTTATCATACGTCTAAAAATACTTGGTTCTTGAGTTTTATCTAACTACATATGAGTGTATCTCACTTTATCACACGTTTATGTATTTGCTTTGTTCTTCTTTGTCTGTCTCTCTGGTTTTTTTCTTTTTTTTTTGCCTTCACAGCCAATTTACAAGTTTTAATTTATTAAATCAACAGCAGCAAACAACAAACAACAACGCCAACAACAATAATAATAAAAAAGAACAACAACAACAATGTGCAATTTCAATACCCTACACACGTGCTGAATGGGATATGTTGTGTTTGTTGAAAATGTGTTAGTAAAGTCAGTGAACCCACTTAGATATTTTATTTAAATAAATATTATATGTATAGATCAACTTGATATAGTTTGATATCAGGTTGTTATAGTCAAAATCGCACATCGAGTGTGTATAATAAACATAAAAATGGTTTGGTCCTTCTTATTGCATTGAATTTTAGCGAACAATGTTTTGGACTGCTTATCAAATCGTTTAATGTATCGAGAGAAAAAAAATATTCGTGGTAGCAACAATCATGCTGCTCCTGCCCACCGTTTTATATGATTTTCATGAAGACATTTAACTTTGTAGGGTATCTTATATTCGTATAAATTAACTGTATTTCACTGGTTTTTATTTCTACTGAATTTATTTTTGCTCTATGCATTTTTTTTTTTAATTTTTAGTTGTTATGACTACTGTTGATTTTTCAAGTTGATAATCTTATTGTTGGGGTAAACGAGTCTGCGTTGACGCTGCCAGCAGCAATAATAATAGCAACCATGCTATACATATGGTATTATATTTTTTTTATACATATATATAGACGTATATATATATATACAGATAGAACAAACACAACAACAATAAAATGTCAATTGATGTTACAATTGATTAAAGCAGATAAATATCATCATTGTCGTTTATAAAGTTTACCCATGCTCATATTTTCAGATCTTTGCGTGACTATTCGAATACATATTCGTACATAAATGTCCATATACATAGATAATAAAGAACAGTTCAGTTGATCTAAAAATAGGCTTAATTAATTAATTGATAAGTCTGATTCTTTGTAGTACTTAAGAAAGTCGTACAAACATACTCGTGTATACTTTAGATAGATAGATAGATAGATAGATAGATTGATAGATAAATAGAAAGATAGATAGATAGATTGATAGATAGACGGACGGACGGACAGACAGATAGATAAATAGATAGATAGATAGATAGATAGACGGACGGACAGACAGACAGATAGATAAATATATAGATAGATAGATAGATAGATAGATAGATAGATAGATAGATAGACGGACGGACGGACAGACAGATAGATAGATAGATAGATAGATAGATAGACGGACGGACGGACAGACAGATAGACAGATAGACAGATAGATAGATAGATAGATAGATAGATAGATAGACGGACGGACGGACAGACAGATAGATAAATAGATAGATAGATAGATAGATAGACGGACGGACGGACAGACAGATAGATAAATAGATAGATAGATAGATAGATAGATAGATAGATAGACGGACGGACAGACAGACAGACAGATAGATAAATAGATAGATAGATAGATAGATAGATAGATAGATAGACGGACGGACAGACAGACAGATAGATAAATAGATAGATAGATAGATAGATAGATAGATAGACGGACGGACAGACAGACAGATAGATAAATAGATAGATAGATAGATAGATAGATAGATAGATAGACGGACGGACGGACAGACAGATAGACAGATAGATAGATAGATAGATAGATAGATAGATAGATAGATTGATAGATAAATAGAAAGATAGATAGATAGATAGATAGATAGATAGACGGACGGACAGACAGATAGATAAATAGATAGATAGATAGATAGATAGATAGATAGATAGACGGACGGACAGACAGACAGATAGATAAATAGATAGATAGATAGATAGATAGATAGACGGATAGACAGATAGATAAATAGATAGATAGATAGATAGATAGACGGACGGACGGACAGACAGATAGATAAATAGATAGATAGATAGATATATAGATAGATAGATAGATAGATAGATAGACGGACGGACGGACAGACAGATAGATAGATAGATAGATAGATAGACGGACGGACGGACAGACAGATAGATAAATAGATAGATAGATAGATAGATAGATAGACGGATAGACAGATAGATAAATAGATAGATAGATAGATAGATAGATAGACGGACGGACAGACAGATAGATAAATAGATAGATAGATAGATAGATATATAGATAGACGGACGGACGGACAGACAGATAGATAGATAAATATATAGCTATCTTATGAACTAAGTTCTGACCACTCAGCAGTATAGATCAATATCAGTATTCCAGTAGATGTCATTCGAAAAATATTTCGTTCAAAAAATGTTTCGGGACAGGTTGGAATTTAACGTTAATCAAAAAACTCAGTTCGGTACTGGCTCCGATATTAATTAAAGAAATTTAAAAATTTATTTTTAAAATAAACTTTGAAATATTTTGCAGCCTCCTGAATATTCGCTCCGGAAGTACGCACAAGCAGAACGGGTTCCACTGATCAACAAACTCTTCCACGAGTTAATTAGTTTGGTAGTCTATCAACCTTTATCATATTCTTTTAAAGGAAAATGCTTCTGAAAAGTGCTGTCAAATATAATGAAAAATGAACGCAGTGGTTCAGTGATTCTACACTTGAGACAAGCCAAAACCATTTATCAGCACACCTGGTGTTCACAACAGAAAAATGAGCCACTATTGAATCGAGATATTTTAATACAGAAAGTCAATGGTGTACCACCAATTTTTTTGTTTTTTTGCTATATGGAAAAATTTCATTTGGAGTGAATAAAATGCACATTTTAAACGGGTAAAAATAAATATTCTCTGTCCTAAATTTGGTTCAATATCAAAATATTATCAAAATCGTGCGAGTCTATCGAAGGGCATGATTTAATGAGTATTGTATTGGAAGTTTATCGTGACCATGCACTAGCTGAACCAACGTGCCAGAAGTGGTTTGCATGGTTTAAGAGTGGGAATTTGGATTTAGAAGACGAAGAACGACTCGGACAGCTAAAAGGTTTGAAGATGAAGAATTGGAGGCATTTAAAATCATTGGGATTCAACAATAAGCTTGGAAATTGGGTGCCATATGAATTGAAAACTAGAGACGTCGAGCGTCGATTACGCATGTCGAATATGTTGTTTGAACGCCACAAAAAGAGGTCATGTTTGCATCGAATTGTCACTGGTGATGAAAAATGGATTAATTACTATAACCCCAAGCGCAAGAAATCGTCTATGAAGCACGGCCAACCATCAAAGGCGAATATCCACGGCGTCAAGGTAATGCTCTGTATTTGGTGGGATCACAAGGACGTGTTATGAGCTCTTTAAATCGGGTCATACGATCAAAGCGGACCTCTACGGAACACAATTGATTCGTTTGAAGAGAACAATCGCGGAAAACGACCAGAGACGAATCCAAAATTTTCCATCATGGCAACGCACGGAAAAAGTGGGTGGGAAGTTCTACCTCACCCGCATTATAGCCCAGACATGGCTTCTTTGATCTGTACTTGTTCAGATCAATGCAAAATGTCCTCACCGAAATATGCTTCACTTCAGAACAGGGTATCAAAAATTGACTCCATTCGTTTTTCGCCACTATGGCGGAAAAGTTCTTTTGGGATACAATCCACAAACTGAGCAAACATCGTAGCTTCTGATGGACAAAATTTTGAACATTGAATGTATAATCATTTTTCCACAATAAACAACTAACTTTCAAAAGAAAAACCCCACGAATTAATTAACTTGTAAACAAGGTCAATCTAAATAGTTCAGAAATAAACTAAAGTTCTACAAAACTATTAAAAGATCTTAAGAAAATGTCTGCAAACATTTTAAAATTACAGAAGCTTTGATATTTAAAAAGATTCTTTCTAAAACAGATAGTACAAAGATTCAATGGAAGTTGGACCAATTCAAGTGAGGAATCATTGCGTCTTTGTATGACGCAGGCAGGGCGATGCGCTGTCGTGCAATTTTTTCAATCTTCTGATGGAATATATCCTACGCCAGTGCCCATATATACAGAGTATGTCGGGCTCGATCTTCCAAAGGGAAGTCATTCTGCTCGCTTACGCCGATGACATTGATATCATCGGCATGCAAGAACGATAAGTCAAGATAAGGCGTTCTCAGAGAATGAAAAACAGTCTCGGTTCATGGGGCTAGCGGTGAATGAGGAAAAGACGAAGTACTTGGTGTCTTCTCGCATCCCGTCATTGTGTTTTGGTCGGTAAGTGACGATGGAGAATTTCAACTGTTGTAGAAAACTTCGTCTATCTTGGAACAGAGATAACCGAGATAAGCCCTTTCTCGAAAGACGAAAATAAAGATCTATAAGATGCTGATACTCGCGGTCCTATTGTATGGCGCAGAGGCATGGACCGTGGTTGAGTTGGATGAGGGAGCGTTGGAAGTCTTCCTATTAGAGTCGGCGACGAGTTTAGATCCCGTATGAACCGCGAGCTGTACGAGCTATTTGATGAAGATGACATGGTCCAGCGGCTGCACTGGGCTGGGCACCTCATTCGAATGGACGAAAGAGCTCCAGCACGAACGGACATTCAAAATGACTGGCGCCAGCGCGCACAAGACTATGGAGGCTGCTCGCTTACGCCGATGACATCGATATCAAGGCGTTCTCGGAGATTGAAAAACTGTCTCGGCTCATGGTTCTTACGGTGAACGATGAGTCGGACAAGACGAAGTACTTGGTGTCTTCTCGCACTCCGTCAATGCGTCTTGGACGGTCAGTGACGATGGAGAATTTCAACTTCAGTGTTGTAGAAAACTTCGTCTATCTTGGGACAGAAATAACCAGCAACAACAACGTCAGCCTGGAGATCAGGCGAAGAATCACACTTGCAAATAGATGCTTTTTTGGGCTGATCAAGCAAATGAGAAATAAAGCCCTCTCTTGACAGACGAAAAGAAAGATCTATAAGACGCTGATACTCCCGGTCCTATTGTATGGCGCAGAGGCATGAACCGTGGTTGAGTTGGATGAGAGGACTATAAATTCCAAGAACCAGACGGTATATTTACGACGCATGGACACTCCACTTGTATGCACACATATGAGTGCTTATACCCACTCTTTTAGGCCAACAGTTGTTGGCAAGTAAAAGTGCTGTACATTCTTAATACTAAAGACCGGAAAGTCTATACTTTGTACTAAATATATTAGAGATTCTTCTAGATTTACATCAGAAATCACTTCCTAGATACTGAAGGTATATTCAACAACATTGAACCGGAACCTATCAAGAAATATATGATGTAGCTGGGAAGAAATGAGGTCTTAGAGGTTATCGTAAATAAAATGCTCCATTGCATCTTCTACAAGAATCTTTCAATCAAATATACATTTGCAAACACATGAGTATAGCAAACAGAATATTGGAATTGAACTAAGATTAAACTATATCACATTTGAAGCCCATAGCTTCGCTTAGAAGTTACAACAGAGAATGAGACAATCAAATTTCAAAGATGTGGGATTTCCTAAAGAAATAAATCTCCCTCTGCATTATAAAAGCTATGGAAATATATTATGTGTTCAATGTAGACACCCTCTTTTACCCATTCTTTTCTTCATATACGGCTTGCAATATTAATCTGCAAATTATTATTCTATCAAGCAAAAAATAAAATACTTTCTAAATTACATTTACAAGACCACTGAAAGCAGAAATCTCTCTCTACAATCAATAAACAATCTTTGTACATTATACTCAGACAGACAGACAGACAGACATATATCACTGCACAAACCAACCCGACAATCATATATCACAAAACTCATTAATCTTCACTTTGTAATATTCAGACGAATGCACTTTCATTGACTCAATGTAAAATTAAAGCTTCTACATACAAACAGCTACAGAAGTATCTACCTACAAACTAGTTTCTACAGCAAATAATAATAATAATCCCAGTCATAAATTGTTAACACTTGATTTGTTCGCAAACAAAGTAAACAATTGTCTCTTGCACTGCACGCCTGAGTGGGTCTAAAAAAAAAATATATATATATATATATATATGTATTTGAATCGATTCGCTATGATCGCAAGCAATCTAAAACGATCCATTGCAACCCGGTTGAAACCGAGCAACGCCTCGTGCCACAAACGATTGAACGAACCCCGAGTAGTGTACATTAAAAATTTAACCCGTTCAGTTTGAGGGCAAACTGTAGAACCAATAAATTTTTTTGTTTTTTATAAATCGTTTGTTGGTGCGCGAGTCTAAATGAAGAGCTTCACATTTTGATACCCTGTAGCCATGGCATAAATGGCTATATTAAGTTTGTGTAAATGTATGTAATAGGCAGTAGGGATCGAGGCAGAACTCATAAAGTATATATATGTATTTCTGTATTATTGTGTATATATCTTAAATAATATAGTCTATAAATGTATAAATCGGACCACTAAAACGGGTAGGTTCCATAGATGAACTCTAGTCGACTATGAAAAGAGTATCTAGTTTGGATATTTAGTATCTCTTCTCTCTGCATAATATTCAGCTTATGTTTCAACCCTTATTCTTAAGAGGTAGTACCCAAAAAAATGTGACCCTTTTAGGTGAGATTTTGTATTTTATTTTTTCTTCATATGGTTGTTGTTTTGTGTAGCTTTAAACGGCAAACTTGGTGTATCTTATACTAATCCGAAAAAATCATCCTACGTGCTTTCAGAACAATTCTTCCACACAAATTTCAGATTTATAGTGTATCTCGAGGTCGTGCATACTTGACTGCAACGTTCTTTTATGTATTATGTGCATCTGGCAAAAATTTAGCACACACTTTAAGTACTTTTCACAGTGGCGTAGTATATGTGTTTGTTTTTTATAAATCGTTTGTTGGTGCGCGAGTCTAAATGAAGAGCTTCACATTTTGATACCCTGTAGCCATGGCATAAATGGCTATATTAAGTTTGTGTAAATGTATGTAATAGGCAGTAGGGATCGAGGCAGAACTCATAAAGTATATATATGTATTTCTGTATTATTGTGTATATATCTTAAATAATATAGTCTATAAATGTATAAATCGGACCACTAAAACGGGTAGGTTCCATAGATGAACTCTAGTCGACTATGAAAAGAGTATCTAGTTTGGATATTTAGTATCTCTTCTCTCTGCATAATATTCAGCTTATGTTTCAACCCTTATTCTTAAGAGGTAGTACCCAAAAAAATGTGACCCTTTTAGGTGAGATTTTGTATTTTATTTTTTCTTCATATGGTTGTTGTTTTGTGTAGCTTTAAACGGCAAACTTGGTGTATCTTATACTAATCCGAAAAAATCATCCTACGTGCTTTCAGAACAATTCTTCCACACAAATTTCAGATTTATAGTGTATCTCGAGGTCGTGCATACTTGACTGCAACGTTCTTTTATGTATTATGTGCATCTGGCAAAAATTTAGCACACACTTTAAGTACTTTTCACAGTGGCGTAGTATATGTGTTTGTGTATGAGAACCCCTTTTGTGTGGATACCCTATAGTAGGCTATGTGGCTACGCCTGTGACCAATGGCTTTAATTGACAGCTGTTTTAAATTATTTTTCATTTGACGCGCGCCTAAAAATAGTTTGACGTTTCGCCTTTTTTATTGCTATTAGTTATGCTTTTTTTTTGTATCATTTAATATTTTTGTTTGTTGTCACAAATAAATTGATAAAACGTTTATTTTCTCTGTGACGCTCTAAGTGAACGAGTGATTCGTTCAAGTGTTAAAAAAAACTTAATAAGCATGCAGACGAGGGCAGTTTGATATGATGTATGATGGGTCATTGCTTTTAAAATATTCATTTTAAAAGTTTGTCATTGAGCGCTGTTTAAATTTTACAGCTTGATAGTACTTTTAACTGGAAGAACTAAGCCTTGGATAGACTATAATTCAGAGAGAGAAATGGAAGTAATCTCATCAAATGATTGATGCAAGCCATGCATCAATCCTGTTTGAAGATTTCGTGTAGGTTCCAAAAATATATGTGTGCAGTGGAGGCATGAAGTCTCTCCATGGATACGGTTATTGGTTAAATCAGATGAAGAAAAAAACTTGGCTGTTTGCATGGATTCTAAGGTGAGTAAGGATAAGACGAAGTAGATGATATTATCTCACATAGCATCACCACGTCTTGTCTGTATGCTATCTTCTTTGGGATAGAAAACTTTGTTCTTCTGGGAGCAGAAATTCGATTCTTCGGGTACCCAGTATCGAATGAGATGTAACGAGGTATAACAAATCGGAGAGGTCCAACGAAGGCTTTGCAATACTGACCTCAATTTAGACATCACTGAGGATCGCTGGACAGTAACTCATTAAAACGATTTTTTTAGGGCTTTCAATCTCTTTTATCTTGAAAATTTTATAGATAGGATTCCTGTTCAGGTTGAAAAATCCATTATTAATAAGTTTCAGTTCATTTTCAAAACCCATGCAGGGCAGTGTATTCAATGGAATCGAAGTACTGGAAGCAAGCAATTGTGACGATGATCCATAAACCTGGCAAGCAGGAGAGAGACCCCGGCAAATGAGTCTCCTACCATTGCTTTCGAAGATATAGGAACTTCTGATTGCTGCGAGAATTGTGAACAGCGCCGAATCCCGGAATCTCATCCTGTTTGTATTTCGCAATGTCCATGGCACCATTGAACAGTTGCAAAGAATTGTAAAGCAGTCCCTAGCGGCCATTGAGCAAACAATGTATTGCAATGCTGTATTTGTGGACGTTGCTTAAAATTTCGATCGCTTAAGTCAAAAACGGATTACCTTCGCCTTATTTCGCACTGATCCAATCATTTCTGGAAGGACGCTCTAAAAGAGTGAAAGTTCGGACGGAGCTGCCCTTCATCCACTCGGTTCGTGCTAGAGTAGTGGGTAGTGTACTTGCCCACTTTCTGTTTGCCCTCTTCACTGCCTACGTTTCCACACCGGATGCTACTCATCTTAAACTGTTACCTCGCGTCACACTTATTGCTGCCTACGCATATGTTTTATGCGTCATAAAAAATTCAAAATCTGAAATTATCTCCGCGGACTTTACTCAGGACTACCTAGACCAACTTGCAGAGTGGACCAGAAGATGATATGTTACGCTGACGACATATCGTCACACTCCCTCAGATTAATATTTTTCTATAAAATATGGAAAATTAAGTCAGCTGCAACCCGTACACAAACTTATTTAATAAAAAAAAAAAAAGGGGGAAAAAAAGAGCTGCACCTAATAAACAGCGAAATCATCCCCACATTTCCAATGGATCTTACTTCTTTTGATCCCATTAACATGTACATCAAATAGCATCCCTGTACCTTCAACGAATGCAAAGATATGACAAATGTTTGTTTATCGTTTAAATGGAGGTGGGACACCGCCTTCTCTAACCTTAACCAAACTCATAAATTCATCATCTTCCGATTCCATGTTATACCAAATATCATCCATGTACCTCAAATGGATGCAAAAATATGTCGAATTTAGTTTACCACTTATATGGTGGTGGGTCATGCACCTGCTTCCCCTCCTCACACATCTTAAGTAAATGTAGCCTAAGTTACTTCAGCTATCAGGCAGTGAAAGTCCCGCTTCGACTTCGAAATACCCTGTACTCCCCATTGAAGGTTAAATTTGTTTAGAGAATATATTTCTATCTTGATCCGTGTGGTATATTTTTTTTTTATTTTGGATTAGTATAAAATAAACAAATTCACAACAAAAGCTTTTTCTACAAATTCTCAGGAAGGGCACAGATTTGTATGAGGTCTACTCTTTTATAGAGATCTGGATATAGACCTATTTGGAATATTTCAAACATAAAATTTGGCGTTTTTATCTAAAAGAGGAAAATCTTTTTTTTTTTTATTTTAAAACAAGCAGTAATGATTTTCTAGATGTTCATCGAAAGTTTGAGAGAGTTTGACCCTTTTATTGAAATAATAAAAAGTGCTCCCAGCTCTCACTTATCTTATCTTGAAGAAAGATTTATCACCTTTAAATTAACCCTTAAAGAGCTGGACTATAATAGAGCAGCGCCCGGAATCCAATTATTTACACGCTCTATACCTCCAACATACCAAGCCTGGTCATCGAAAATTAGTGGTGGTCTTATAATGGTACAACACTGCTCTGATCGCATCTCATGTCGACCCAGCGAACGCCTTTTCATAGCTAAAACACAAGCTTCACACCAACTCATCTTCTGTATCTACGGCTTAAGAAGTGGGTTATTAGGGTAAATGCCGATAAATACTATCATATTAAGTAGAATAGCGGACCACCAGTTCAGTTTAATGGCGACCTCTGAAACCAAAGCTAAGCACAAAAGTTTGATATTTGACCGATTTCTGACCTGGAAGATTCACATTAAGCTTAAATGGAAAGAGCTTAACCTGAAAACAAATAAAGTAAACTTCTTTATTGGGACCTTGATTTATTTATGAGCGTTTTACACGAGGCAGTCACTTATATATGATCCAATATTGCGAATGAGCATCTATTGTGAATAAGCATATTGTGAATGAGCATATTTGGCACGTTAACAATAATATTTAATGTTGGTAGAATTTCGTACCAGCTAAGTGTTTTTGTGGGACTTCCTCCTCATTATTTTAATACTTAGAAAAGTGTATTCGAGGCTCATCGAATCTTAGTGGAACTTCCATTGGCGAGTATACTCTATCTGAAAAATCGATTTGGAGGTGGTTTCGTCGCTTTAGAAGTGGTCAATTCTAGCTCGAAGACGAGTAACGGCCGGATGAACCCAAAAAGTTTGAAGACGAAGAATAGAATCATTGCTCTATGTGGATCAATGCCAGAGGATTCACATATTGTCAGAATGACTGGAATGAGTCGACAGACAGCAAACGTCCAAAACCCATGGGGTTGATTTAAAAGCAAGGAAACAGGCCCAGCCCAGTGTGATCTACTACGAGTTACTTCAACCGAATGAAATAAACACAAGGGAACGATATATGACTTAACTCATACATTTGTGCCTCGCATTAAAGCAAATACGGACAAAATATGAAGAAAGGCACGACAAAGTGATTTTGCTTACTTGTAAACGTTGTAATGGGAAGTCGTACCCCACGCACTATATTCTCCAGACATCGCTCCTTCCGACTAGTTCCGGCCGATGACACATGATCTGTCTCAGCAGAAGCTCACTCCATATGAACAATGCAAAAAATTGGTCGAGTCGTTCTTCCGAACTGGTATTCCGGATTGCCACTACTTTGATTAAAAAACTTCGTTTGAAGTGGTACTCTATTGAATATAAGATCAAGTATAATAAGCTATAAGACCCAGGAAAAAAAAGAAGCATATATCTATATGGAACTCAAATGTGAACAGTGGGTTGGAACCCAAAATGAGGTGGAATGTACTCGTAACTATATGTTTGCGAAGTTGTAAAAAAACACATAGGTGGACGGAGTGTTTATAAAGAAGAGAGTCCAAAAAAAGTGCACAGGTATGTTTGTTTATGCTTATGAAAAAGAACCCAACATATAGTCTCAAGCTTAAAATTTGAGTTTCTTTTTGGTTGTATGGGTCTACCCAAAAAAAAAAAAAAAAATGAGCTGATGAAGACTATATGTATATATGGAGCCTACGATGCGTTGTTTAATCCGTTAAAAACTGTCTGTCTGTCTGTTTATACCAGAGTGAATGCATCTATTTCTTACTTAATCTTAATATAATCTTTGTTCTGGGTTCAAAACTTGAATGGACTTAGTCATTTGTGGTCGAGTTTTCTTATTCAATCACTGCTAAAATCTGATAGATATTTATCCCAGTAATAGTTATCCCATGGTCTTCAACCTTTGTAACATTTGGATGATGTTCTTGTAATCTGTGAAAAATATCATCCATCATATCGCATTTGTATTTCTTCCACAATTCGGGACGGTTTAATATAGCCTAAAGCTTTCTCACTTGGCTCCTTATCTACATGATGCCTCTTGTTCCACTATTTCTTTCATCTCAAAGAATGCCATTTTTCAATTATCCTCTTGCCCGACCTGCCTCACGAAATGTTGATAACACCTGATTATTGTATTTATGAGATCCTTTTATGAGGTTAGATCAAATACATGTAGAAGCGTTTATAAACCAAAAATAGTCCATGTTAGTAACTCGAATTTGTATGTCCCAAACTTTTTATCTCTATACTATAGTTCAACACGTTTCAGAGATAACAGATTGAGTTACCTTCGCATGATTCAAACTTCTCGTGAACTCACTCTATATTACGAGTCGACCGTTGACCAATCTAGTCATCATAAACTGCTAATGTTTTATTTTATAAACAATCTTTAAATATAATTTAATTGAAAGTATTCAGCGTAGGACAGGTCATGGCAAAACATTCGATTCCAGTGCTGTTCAGCTTTGCGTAAATTTACAACTGCAAACTGATAAGAGGAGCGGCTTTTCTTATCGCCAGCCACATGTTTGCTCCACTTGATGCCATCCAATGCATCAATCGTATGCACCCAACGAATTTGCAATCAATTCACAGCAGTTCACAATGTTCAACTTCCTTCTCGACAGCTTTACTTGTTGAGTACATAAATGGAACTACTGATAAGGCATCCAAAGTTGCTGATCATGAAGCGTGGCAATATATATATACAAGTATATACTCGTATATATATGAGTGCGAGTGGAACTTATTGAACTGCATCAAACTGGTAACCCAAACAAACTGATTATGAGTTCAAGATTTGGTTTCTCATTTGATTATGCAGCAAACTGCGATGTTTGAGTTTATTAATAGAAAATTATGCAGTAATGCTCGGCATTTGATTGTAGAGAGCTATAAGGCCGATCTCAATTCATGCCCCTTTGTCGGAGTCTTGCGCTTTAAATCGAAGCATGCCACACGAACGTGAAATTTGTTGATAAGATTCTAATTGTAAGTCATCCAAACAAATTTTTGTATAGAATGATAGCAGTTTAAATGTTTAAACTTTGATTAGAGATGAAGAAAGTTTGACAGAAAAATTTTGGTCGTAGTTTAGTCGTCAATGGGGGTACAGCTTAACTAAAAAACCAACAACAACCACGTCAGCTTGGATACTAAGCGATGTATCATGGTTGTTAATAGATACTATTTTACGCCTAGGAAGCACATAAGTATGGAATGTCTGATTTAGCAAATATCTTCTATGTCGCGCAACCCTGATTAAATTAGAAGAAAAGAAAGAGAATTCCAGAGAATAATTCTTAAGCTTAGTCGGATGAACAAAACAGCCCCAGCATAAATGGCTTCCATATGGAGCCTTAAATTAATTGAAGCACGATATAACAGAGGTCGACCTGGCATGCGTTGGTATGGCGTGATCTCTGCTTACTTTGAATTAATAAGATTATAGTAGTGGTTGCACCTACCTAAGTGTTGTCATGACCATATAACGGTTGAAGACCGTCTAACTAAACATCCAAAGTAGGTTTTTCTATTATTGAACAAGAGTCATGAAGCGAGAATGATCATCCCAAATTTTTACGAAAAGTTTCGTATTTACCATGGCTTACTTTTGAAGTCAGTTTTTCAGTGAGGGTGAATGCATCCGTCTTAATCTGGTTGACCTGGCTCTGGGTAGTATTAGGTCTCTTGACTGACACCTTTTAAGCCGTTGCAGTGGTCGGACCCTTGACAGTTCATTGGGTAAACGGCATTGTATGGCATTCTACTCCGGAATTGTACCATCTGGGGACGCAATTTATCTGCTGCTAGACTGTGGCCAGATTCAGGTTTTGTGCAGCAGACTGTTTCAAGTAAACCATTCGCAGCCAACGATTATTCTAGAGACTATATATTCGGTCGCCTGTAGTCTATTGATTTGGCTGTCAATCGCTATACCTCAGATTGGAATGCCATATTTCCAGATCTGTGTGTAATAAATCTATATATATATGCCGCACTTACATATAATCGATTAATAAAATTCGACATATCTTCGCAGCCATATGTGGTACAGGGATGCAATTTGTTATACATTTTATTGGGATCGATAAAAATAATCCTGTTAGGATTTATTGAAATCGTGGGAGTGGGGGTTGCCAGTGTTGGTGGTTGATCCCCCATCCCTATAGAAGCTTTAAACAAATTAAGTTACAGGGATAGAATTTATTTAAATGTTAATGGGATCGGGAGAAGTAATTTTATTAAGTCATCGCTTCATGTCAAGATAAATCAAATATTCTAAAGCTTGATTTAAAAAACTTTATTTTCGGCAATTCCTCACCTTTAGAATAGGAAGATAAAAAGGGAGCGTAGCAACGCTAACCATGTCCGCTAGTTTTATTATAAAAAAATATTTCATTATGGTCCATATTGGACCACTAAAAGATGTAGCTCACTTTTAAATCTGTCTTTCTTTCTCAGCTTTTTTAAAAACAAAGTTTTGGTTGCTGTTTAGCTTATCTTATACTGATGCCAATCAAATGTGCCACACGGATCCAGATAGAAGTATAACACCATTCGAAATTGGAGAGTACAAGGCATCTCGAAGTAGTCGAGATGTACTTGGTGCTTACTATCACACTCACACCAAGGGACAATTGACTTTGATAGTTTGATGGAAAACTTCACTTGGTTTACGTGGTTATTAATAGATACTACTTTGGACCTAGGAAGCATATTTGATGTAGAGCCCTCTCGAATGACTAATTTTGGATGACCCAAAACTAAATATTGGACAATAAAATAGAGGACAACCGTGCACGCGTTGCAATGACTAGGTATACATTGATCTTTGCGGCAGTAACGCATTCAAACAATGCTACTACAACAACAGCATGTCTCTTGCAAGCGAAGATCTCCATTACACTGCTTCATGTCCCACAAATAATACAGACCCAAATGCAAAAAAATGCAGAAACTGCGATGGTAAACACGGCTAATTACAGGGGCTGCCCAGTTTTTAAGGAACTGAAAAGCCGCTTGAATCAGCGAATCGCTTCAACCCGCACTCGCCCCGAAGAGATAATAATACGCACCCCGCAATCTCACATTATCGGCAATATATTCCCCCCCTCGTTTTACTGTAACCGAAAAACAGTTCATAGACTTTTTTAACACATTGGGTGATCGCTTCTTAGCTGCAGCAGATTATAACGCGAAACATATCCATTGGGGATCACGGCTTTCAAATCCCAAAGGGAAACAGCTCTATAAAGCACTCATAAACACTCAAAACAAGCTTCACTATGTCTCACCATGCAGTCCCACATACTGGCCAACAGATCCGATGAAAATACCAGATCTTATAGACTTTGCAATTACACGAAAAATCTCAACCAGATTAATTTCTGCAGAATCACTAGCAGATCTGTCATCGGATCACTCTCCCATATTTTTTAATCTATTGGAATACCCACAATACAAACGAAATCCCAGTTTTCTCACCGCTTACAATACGAATTGCCTAAAATATAAAAAATATATAAGCAGCCACATTGAACTCAACCCTGGAATCAACTGCGAAATGGATATAGACAACTCTGTCAGTGCCCTTAACTCAATTCTCGCTGCTGCAGCAAAACACTCTACATCACAATTTAATTCACCCCCAATGACAAATCACAGCATAACAAATAGTCATATTGAACACCTGGTTGCAAAAAAACGCCGCCTAAGAAGAGAATGGCAAAACTTGAGATCTCCAACTGCAAAATTAAGGCTGAAAACAGCTACTTGTGAGCTGACTACGGCCCGTTATGGAAAGCTCGCGCTACTATTCAGCCACTCGCTGAGGTATCTAAACCCATTAGAGATAATACTGGCAAATGGGCTCGCAGTGATGCAGAAAAGGCTAACATTTTTGCAGCTCATTTTAGAAATTTCTTTCAGCCAAGCCCGTCGACAAACGTTTTCGCTCTTCCTTCATATCCGAATAGGAACTATTCAGCACCTGTCCGAACATACACACATGAAGTAAAAAACATCATAAAAAATCAGCTAAACCCAAAAAAGGCTGCAGTTCATGATCTTATTTCTCCAAAAATGATCGTGGAACTTCCCAATCCAGCTATTAATTACATTACTAAACTTTTTAATGCCATTCTAAAAAGTGGTTATTTCCCCACCCAGTGGAAAAAATCAATCATTGTCATGATCCCGAAGCTCGATAAGGATAAAACTCAGGCGGCATCATATAGACCCATAAGTCTTCTATCATGTCTGTCCAAGCTCTTCAAAAAGATTTTTCTCACCAAAATAAGCCAATACACTTAAAATATCATCCCTACCCATCAATTCGGTTTTCGCGAAAAGCATGGCACCATTGAACAAGTCAATCGTATTAGCTCAGAGATTCGAACTGCGTTTGAGCACCGTGAATACTGCTCCGCAATCTTTCTCGATATTGCTCAAGCGTTTGATCGAGTTTGGCTCGAGGGGCTTAAGTACAAAATTAATGTGTGGCTCCCACAAAATACTCACAAGATTCTTGAGTCCTATCTCAACGAAAGAACTTTCGTTGTGCGACAAAATGATTTTCTAACAGTAGAGTCGGAAATCAAAGCTGTTGTGTCCCATGCTATACGTGCTATACACATCAGATATCCCAATTAACCACAACCTCACAACTTCAACATTTGCTGACGATGCTGCAATATTAAGCAGGTCCCGATGCCCAATACAAGCTACAAATCGACTTGCAGATCACCTCACCCATCGCAAAGAGTGGCTGGGCAACTGGCGGATAGAAGTCACGCTCAATAGAGGTACTTGCCCTACGCTAACTCTGAACAATATTACGATCCCACAGGCAAATGAGGTCATGCATCTCGGCATCCATCTCGAAAGACGACTCACATACCGCAAACACATTGAAGCGAAGAAAACACAAATTAAGCTGAAGGCCAACTCCCTACACTGGCTTATTAATTCACGATCAACCTTTAAATCTGAATGGAAGGTGTTGTTGTATAACACAGTATAATCTGTATAATCCCAGCTATGGGGCAATGCAAGCGCCAGCAATGTGGAAATAATTCAAAGAACTCAATCTAAAATTCTTAGAACAATAACTGGTGCATTCGAAACGATTGCATTCACAGAGATCTGAATATCCCAACTGTGCAGTCTGAAATAGCTCGAACCAAGCGAAACTATTCCGAAAAACTCGATTATCACCCAAACCCGCTCGCAAGAGCTCTCACTCAACAAAATAACATAAAGCGACTCGGGCGAAATGACCTCCCAAGCTCAGTGTTATATGCATGTTTCCCTAAATTTTGCCGGATATCTATATTTGACCTAATTAACTAAACTTGAATTGCAAAATTTATGAGTTTCCAAAAATTTAAATACAATTGATTTTCTATTTCGATTTTTCAATCCATTTTTATCAGACTTGTTTTTCTCTATTACGAAAGTTCATCAAACCACAACTTTGTTTGCCAACATATATCAACTTATTTCTATTACCACAAAAAATAAACACAAACAAAGTCGAGTAATATTTAAATGATCACACGTGTGCATATAGGCATGGATGTATCAATTAAGCACACGATATCCCTGATAAGATTTAAGCTACTTCGGTATGTAAATAAACACGTTTGTAGGTGGGGTACCAAACAATTGCTACTCTGCCGGCATTATTTCCTATTTTGAATGTTTATCATTGGATTCCTCAATGTGTCCCAATGTTGCCCCATGTTTGGCTTATCATGCGGCCCATCTGTGTTAATGATGTCACCATATAAACTGCAGACAACCAGCTGCATAGATAATATTTAATATTTCATATTATGCCACGTGTACTGAAAGTTCACAAAAATGCAGTTTAAGCGCCGAGTTAACCAATCAATAAAAAAAAAAAGAAAAAACAAATGTGTCGACAGCGAACGCAAAAGTTTGATTTATTTATTTACAAACGAGAACACAATATTACATTGGATTTAGTTTGGATCTTATCATTAGTAACCCTTCGTCAATAGATATTAAAAACAAAATATGGTGTAATATTTTAGCTTGCAAGCATGTAAGAAGCTTTGTTTTCTCGTTGAAAGTTAGAAATGTTTGAAAACAAGTCTAAACTTGACTTTTAGAATCACCAAACTTTAATTCATAGACTTCAATGTGTTCAGTTTTAGAGGCTCATATTGAAGTAACTGTCAGCAGCTCTTGGTGTAACTAAGAGCAGTTAGTTAAACAATTATTAATAGCGACTTTAGCTGTTTTAGTGCTTAAGTTTGAAGAGGCAGAATTCTTGAGTTTGAAATTAAGCGCCAAAACTACAAACTTTTCACCGGAAATTTTGATATGTATTGCAAATAGGAGAAAATCTTCTGTATAAAGTAGAGCGGTGTACCGGGACTTAATACGAATTTTAGTTGATTGCTCCACTCGATATACCCTGACACCATCATTGAACTTTAAATTTTTTATGTTAAATATATTCCTGAATTTGTGTGCGTTAAAAATTTTCACAGAAAACACAGAATAGTGTTTCAGTATTTTATGAACGAGCTAGTTCTGGCTGTACCCGGCACGCTTTGCTGCGCCCAGTAAAAATTATTTTCATCATACAATACATTCTGCTCCTACTCGACTCCAAGCACTTCTCTACTTCTTTCAGCAATATTTAAAACCGATAAATTAAAAAAAAATTGTTTTTTTTTTTAAACTATGAAATTTTATTCTCTTTTCTTAACTTAATTACTTCATCCGATTCCATTAACATGTATAACAAATTTCATCCATGTACTTCAAATGGATGCAAAGATATGTTGAATTTTGTTTATCGTTTGTATGGGTGATGGGGCACAGCCTCCTCCGATTTTGACCAAACTTTACTCGAACACTCTCCTGAATGAACTGAAGTTCGTCTGTGAATTTCAGCTCAATCTGTTGAATGGTTTAGCTTCCTATAAGGAACATACATAGATAGATATATACAAGATTCATTTTTATATATACATATAGACTAATCTGAATAGAGAATGAGAGAGATTAAATATTGAAGCTTGAAGTCTCCATCTTTAATAGTCACAAAGTTCTCGATGTACATACGAACAGACGGACAGACAGACAGACATGCCTATATCGACTTGATTTTTTGTAGAAAGCGGCAGACTTTTGAAACGACTTTAAAAAGATGTATGTTCTATGTTCGTCTGCATGTATGAATTGTTAACCGATTTTTAAAACTTGTTTTTTGTTTGAATGAGAATTGCAGTGATCCCATAGTCAACAAATCATTATCTTATAAAAAAATCCCGTTGAATTTGAAAGGAGAAGCCCCACTCTCATACATTCGATTAACAAAATTAGTTAAATCTTTCCATAAGGGTAAGTTTGGCTAAGTTTGATCAAACTTGGATGTGGCGATGCTCCACCCCCTATAAAAGCAATAAACAACTCAACATATATTTGCATCTACTGGAGGTACTGGCATCAAGATTGGTATATATGTTAATGGGATCGGTGAAAATAAAAAAACATCTTAAGTTTGGTCAAAATCGGAAGCCGATACCCCGTTCCTCAAAAAAGAATATATGTGTTGAAGGAACCTTTGAAAAAATATCATTCTCAGTAGTTTACTGTCCACTTATGTTTTCTATAACTGCAGACTGTTCTAAAAGACACCTCAACAGTTTTGGATCTCGATTCTTTGCAGCTAGTAACTTTAATGCCAAACACCCACACTGGGGCGCTAGATTGGTTAGCCTCAAGGGAAAGCAACTATGTATATTAAAAACTTTCCAACCCAAGTACATATTAATTTGGATTTTGCCTCCTCTGGCCGGCCTACGGATCCAAGGAAAATTTCAGACCTAATAGATTTCGTAATTACTCGAAATATCTCTCAAAATTTAATTCAAACACAAACTTTAGACTCAACCCCAATAATAAATTTTGCACCCTCAATACATAGTACACATACCGATACAACAGTGAAATAGAGCCTTTAGTCTCTGAAAAAATTCGATTTAGAAGCGAATTTCAGACAACTAGATCTCCCGAATCAAAGCAACGCCTCAAAATAGCAAAACATAATTAAGATAGAGCTCTTCACTTTAAAGAAAGTTTTTTATCAAAAACAATACATCGAAAGTTTATCTCCAACTGGTGCAAAAGCCTCCCTATGGAAAGCTCAGATATCGATTAAGCCCCCGATCGATTCAAAATCACCAATAAGAGTTCTTTTTGGATACCGGGCTGGTAGTGAAGAAGAGAACCCTAATGTTTTTGTAAGTGTTCTAGCCTAATTTTCCCTCAAACAGTTTTTGATTTTTGTTTGGATTTTAGGAAATTTACGGAACCATTGAAGAAGTGAACCGAATCAAGATTGAAATTAGAACGGCTTTCGATTTAATTCAAATTTTCTAATTTAAAAAAGCGTTGATTTTTTTTCACAAGTCGATAATAGATGCTTTGATTAGATTTATCGCAGCTTTTTAAAAGCTCTACGATCAGCTGATCATCAGCTGTGAACTGACAAACACACAATATGATTTCGCAAAGAGCTTTACAAAATTCTTTCTTTGTTGTGCGAGTTCCTGGGAAATTTACAATCTTTACTGTATTTATTAAAAGTTTGGCTTTTTATTAAGTTTAAGGTATGTATTACATAAAAAATCAATGTTTGTGACCGTTCTATAAATGTGTAGCTCATTAAACGTAGTGGGAATTAAATGTATTAACAACGAGACCGCATTAGCGTACAAGTGTCGTTCGTGGAGTAGAACTTACCATATTCACATGGATTCAATCTAACTCTTTTACTAGCCGGAAGTGTGAATCATTGTGCGTCCAAAATGTGTAATATGAACTGCTATTACCTGCTAACCTTCAAACTATGGCACGTTTTAGGCACAATGTCAGTAGCAAAACGGAATCTTTTTTTTTAGTATGGCACGCAGAAGCGATCCCAACCAAGAAGTTTCTCGCCATGGAAAACTTTGTATTTGGTACTGTTCTCAAAAACCTTAAATATACTCTGGAGGAGCAGTGCGAGATTGGCAAAAAGCTGCGAAATTTTACTAGTAGGCTTATAGTAAAGTGGAAAGACTGTGGAAGAAATAAGGCTTTTTTCGAAAACAAAAACCAGGAATGGCTAGATACGCCGCTAGTATTGATTGAAAGATCATCTTCCAAAAATGTTGGACGTACACAAAAAGATATTTCGGATTTTTGAAAAAAAAAGTCAACAAATTGTCAGACCATACTGAAGATGTCCCATCAGATGCATTGTTGGTAGCTGCAAGCTGCAGCTTGTATAAAGCTGGAAAACGCAGTTCTTCACAGTTGGTGTCAATGGCAAACGCCGACGAAGAGTTTAGCGGTAAGATAGTGAAAACTATGACAACCCCACAGCGTCTACCGTCAAAATTTTCTGATGAAAAAACACTGGCCCTATTTGTAGATGTTGAACATACCAAGTGCACATGGAATTTGTCAAAGAGAGCCACCAAAGGACAAATCGCCGATATATATCCATGCTACGATAAACTGCGTTGTGCGAAAAAAAAATGCTATCCCAGTGTCATCACGGTCACTGATCATTTCGCTGAAGTAGCACTACAAAGCTTAGTGGATCATACGATTGCTAGGATTATTGAAGCACACCCAGAAAGTTTTCCAAACCATATTAACTGCTACCTACAAATGGGGCTGTGATGGCAGCAGCGGCCATTCTACATACAGGCAAAAATTTGATGACTTCGATGGAAACATGATAGATCAATATTTTTTTTCAATTCGTATGGTACCATTGACAGTGGAGAAAGGACCGACAGTTTTATGGAAAAACAATCGACCTTCTTCTACTCGATATTGTCGACCCATTAAGATACTTTGCGAGAAAGAATTGGCAGACTTGTCTCGCAGAGAAAGTGAAAATATTAAAAGCCAAATATCAAATATTTTACCAACATTAGTGAGTAGCTTTAGAATTGATCACCAATTTCATATGACCATGCTTGATGGCAAAACGTTCAGTGTCATATCGGAATCCTCTTCGCAAACATGCGGAATCTGTAGCGCAACTCCTAAAAATATGAACGATCTGAATTTGGTGAAGAGCTTTTCTATTAATGAAAACCTATTTGAATATGGCTTATCAAGTCTCCACGCCTGAATTAGGTTTTTCGAGTGTGTTTCGCATATTGCATATAGAATTCCAATACAAAAGTGGGAAGCTCGTGGTGCTGACAAGGATGTCGTTAAACAAAATAAAAGAATTATTCAGCAGAAGCTAAGAGAAGAAATGCATTTGCTGGTGGATATACCAATTGCTAGTACTGGTAGTACGAACAACGGAAACACTGCAAGGAGATTTTTCCAACAACCAAATTTGGCTGCTCGTATAACAGGAGTAAGCTATGATTTAATACATCGATTCAGTGTAGTCCTACGAGCACTGGCTTGTTGCCACGAAATAAATTCGGAGGCATTCGGATCTTACGCATTGGAAACTGCCGAATTGTTTGTGAATTGTTTGGTTTTATATGCCATCGTCTGTTCACAGAATTTTAATTCATGGAGCAGACATTATAAGCCATTTTTGTCTTCCAATTGGTATGTTGTCCGAGGAAGCTCTTGAAGCCAGGAACAAGGACTTCCGAAACATACGCGAGAGCAATACGAGAAAAAATTGCAGGAAAAATACCATGGAAGATAACTTAAATGCTTTATTAGTTTCTTCCGCCCCTTTGATAACTTCTTCTGCAAAAACGTTTATTATGGATGATGATGTTAAGAGCTTGCTTTTAATAAAGCATCTGGATATGCCTCTCTTTGATTCCGAAGATTCCGAATAATATTCTATTCTTTTCTAGATAATTTTGATTTATGAAATATGTTTATTAAAGTTAAAAAAAAAATAAAATTAAAACAAAATTTATATTAAAAAAATTTTTTTTTAAAAATTAAAAAAAAAAAAAAAAAAATAAATAAATAAAAAACAAATATTTTTGTTCTTAAAAAAATCTATGATTTTTCTCTGAGCAGTGAAAAAAAACCGACTGAAGACATCTATTTTAGTTTAGAAGTTATTAATTAAATGCCGCTAGCGAGACCAAATCGCCCACTGTGCGACACTGCAATACTATGTCGATCCCGATGCCCACGTAAGGCGTCCATTTTTAGGTACTTAATTTCATGGAGAAATGTTTAGCAAACTGGCGCATAAAAGAGAATGGTCAAAAGTTCACATTTACCCTCAACAGAGCTCCGTGTCTACCGGGCACGCTGAACAATGACATAGTTCCACAGTCCAACGTTGTGACATACCTAGGAGTTTACTTTGACCGACGACTTACTGGCGAAAACTCATTGAAGAAAAAAAAACTCAAATGAAATTAGAAACCATTAAAATATGGATTAGCATATTAACTCTCCTTTAAAGTAATCACGTTGCTCATATGGACAGTCAAACAGATGGACATGGTATATAAACTTCACTATTGCTGCTAATTAAGAACACAAATGCTTGACGGGTTCCAACTCGCCTCCTTCTGACAGCGTATACTAATGCTTTTGATTTATTTGTTATTTCTTTTAATATTCTGAAGTAATAGTCCAAGTTGTCTTTTTTTAGTTGAAATCAAACACATTTTATGCTTCTAATAAGCAAAGTTAAGTGCTTATTTTAAATGAAACATAAAATGCTACTCAATACCCTATGCTCTACTTTAATACTTAGTGTACAATGGTTCTTATCAATGCTTGCCACACCGACGAACTCGTGGCTAGAATCAACATTAACTGAATATGACAAGATACGAGCACAAACTGTCAATGACAGATAATGGAAAGTGCTTACAAATGCAGCCAATATTTAATACATTTGTCTTCGAGTTGTTTTTTAATTTATTTTATGCAGACAGCACCAACTAAATAGTACACTACAGTCTGTCATAGTTCGGTTTTTTTGTTTTTCTTTTTAAGTACCCTGCTGAAAAAATATTGGAAGTAAGTTTAATTGGGTTGTTTGAAATAGATATGAGAGTAGTCGAGCTAGCCATGTTCGTCGGTCTATATTGCTGTCTGAGTAAAAGTTTTTAAATTAGAAAAGATTGAAAGCAATTAATATGAATATCTGAAATGAGTATCTTTTACTTAAACTTGGTAGCATAATTTGTAAAAAGTAAAATTTTGAAATAAAACTACCAAAAAAAATCTATCGTGCAGTGTATAAAATAGTCGTACACAACGAATGTTTCTTTTTATAATTTTTGTTTTATCGAAGATGTCAATGATTGATTGGAACGCTGTTGGTGTTGTCATCTTGTCGCACAAGTGCATTGGCCTCCCGATATACCCAATTTGCTGTGGGTGTGTATCTGACAGCGCGTGTCTCTGACTACCCAGTGCCCCTCAGTTCTACGTACTCGTCAATATTTTAGCTCACTATGTCACGCTTTGTTCCACATCAACGCCGGCATTTTTCTTCTTTTTGTTTTTTTTGGTACTCGTACATTCTATATATTTGTAGATACTTTTTCTCCACTCGCTGACGATTTACAAAATGCAATTTGTCAAATTTTTTCGTATTATTTTTTCTTTCAGGTTTGTTGTTGCCTACATTTTTGATTTCTTTATTTTATGATTTAGCAGATAGTATCTTCCGCCGTCACCGTTCCCCATCGTCAACAGGCAGCCAGGGCGCTGGTGATGATGATTCTCAATTTGGCAATTAACAATTTCATGTCACTCCCACATAATTCATTGCCTTTTTGAGCTCATTTAACTCGTAAAGAATCTTTGACTTGTGCCGCTTATCTCAGAGTCAACAAGCGTATTTAGCGTTCAATATTCAAGAGCGCCTGCCTTTATATACAATGTGTATATATATATAAAAGATCTACGTACGTTTATGGCATTATAACTCAATCATCAATCATCGTTTAATGCTTGTCACTGCAGCGAAACTCAATCGATTATGAGGCCTTCATTTGAATATTTTGGCAATTTAGTTTATATGAAAATTTGTGAGCATATATTTAGACTTCAAATTGATAAAATCTGTGGGAAATGAGTTACAAGCAACTACAATGCAAATTTTCAAAAGATTCTAATGCTTTCGGTCTATTTTGTCAATAAATTAGGCGAATTAGTATGAAAACCAATTAATTCATAATACTGTCCTGTCCGACTATGAGACTCCGCTACCTGTGAACCAAAGTTATATGAAAATTTTTCACTAGATGCTGGGTGGGTGCGCTTGTACCTCTGCAATGCTTTAAATCATGTTAAGGTGTCTGTTTTCATAAACAGTTTACCCAAATTTAACGATTATATCAGCGATGGCCACTCAGTGGCTCTTTTTCTTCGATTGAACCGAAGTGATGAAGGTAGCTTGTTTAGTGTTTAACCCCAAAAAGTGGCAGGACATACCTCTAGCTATTTATAAAAAAAACTATGACATCTAATTATACCCGTCAAGTTAATCCAGAATATATACTTTTTGCTGCCTTTAATGCGTTGCAAATGTTCAGGCTTTGTGTGAGGGTATAAAAATATCACAAAGTTTTATTACATTATTTTATGATAAAAGAGTAAATATTTAGCTGATTCAAAATCTTGCCAACAGTAAGACATAAATACCGGCCCATAATATTTTATGGAAAGAGTCTGCAATATAGATATTGTCAATACGAATCTTCGAGTCTGTTTTCTGGTAAAGTTAACTTCGGTTGCAGCGAAACTTTAATATCATTCACACAAATTTTTGACCAATAAAACTATCCTATCCTATCCTATCAATGATCCAAGCGCTGTCAATGCCAAAGGAAGAGCAACTATCTTAGTCAAGTCCAGTCTTGTGCAGTTTCCATTGAAACCTCTAACCACTGGAAAGATAAAACTTGCGTCAGCAGGCATCCAATCGGCGCTAGGAGCCATCAAATTTGGAGGGATTAACTGCCCCCTAAGGTTTGTATGGTCTACCGAAGAGTATGAAAGCATATTAGAGCAGTATCGCTCGAAATACCTCATTACGGGCGACTGGATCGCGTTCCACTGGCTTTGGGGTGCAGGGAGATGTAACCAGAGAGGCCGCGCCCTTGCGGAACTTGTCCTAGCCACGGAGGTGAACGCTTTAGCCACAGTAGGACCTATGCTGTTCCCTTACGGTAGCAGAGGCACGCCAAGTTGTATCGATTTTGCCCTGAGTGGCATCCTGGGCATTCACGTCAATATAAGCTCACCATTTGCCGCTGATAATCGCGCCTGATGCATGACATATCCATGACATATCCATGACATATCCAAGGACCGAGCGTCTAATAAGCACTTGGAAGTGTTTTAGGAGAAATTGGAGCGTTCACTGCACCTTAAAATAGAGATCAACTCACCGAAAGACTAGAGGATGCTATAAAACTGTTTGCTGACAAAGTCAAGTCAACAGCAATAATAGCTGCTCGCAAGCCGCCCGGAAACCTGCTGCAGCAAGAATCTCGATAACATATGAGATTCTGTAACGCATCGCTGAAAAACGACGCTTACGCTCCAGGTGGATGAAGTCTTACCACCAACTGGACAAAACAGCTTGGTATAGAGCGCAGGGTGAGCTCTGACGTGTACTGGCAGATCACAAAACTGCTTGGTTCGATGAGAGGTTATCCAACACTGGCACAAACAAGGACACGACGCATTCATTTTGGAAGGCTACGCGCACCATCAAAAGGAGGTGTATCAGAAGGGCATAGCAACGTCTCATGTAGGACCGATTTGGAGCAAGCGGAAGTATTTGCTGGACAACTTGCCGATCGCTTCTAATCGCATGAGCTTGCTAGTCCGCAGCAAATTAACGAGAGTTATGAGAGGCTTATCCAACCGCTCCGAATGGACTTGTCCATCATGCTTTTTGCCTCTAGCGAGATAGCACAAAATATAGGTTGGCATAGCGTCAACAGAGCACCAGGTCATGATGCCATATGCAACGCCACATTGAAGGCACTGCCTAGTCGTGCATTCCTCTACATAAGGTTGATATTCAACGCCATCGTGAGGTTGCTTCCTGCTCAGTGGAAGCTCGGCATAATTACCATGATTCACAAACCAGGTCAGACGGAAAGCGATACTGCGTCCTAATGGCCGATCAGTCTGCTCCCTTCGAACTCGAAGATGTTAGAGAGACTGATTGCCGCCAGGATTGTAGATTATCGGGCAATTATTCCTGACCATCAGAAGGGAGAAAGGAGTATTGCAATGCTCTCTTTCTGGACATTAGAAAGGCTTTCGATCGTGTTTGGCATACTGGTCTATCAACTAAAATGAAGGATACGATGCATGCACCATATTTTGGGCTACTGAGATCGTACCTGGAGGGAATGTAGTTTGTGGTCCGCCTTTACTCGGCAATTTGACCACAATATGAAGTGGCAGCTGGTTTACCATAGGAAAGTGTTCTGGGCGCTGTTTTATTCTGTCTGTACACTCACTACATGCCGCAGCCAGAAGCTAGCCCGTACGGGACTGTAATGCTGGCCACATTCGCAGATGATTGCTGCATCACATTCAGGTCATGGTGTGAATATGACGAGGTTCAAGAATATGCCTTAACATTCGGAATAAACAGCGGCAAGACAGCCAATGTTTGCTTCACCCTGCGACGCAGAACGCTGCCTCCTGTGCTTATCGAGGGGCTGCCGGTCAAACAGTCTAAATCGGCCAAATACCTAGGGGTCCTACTGGATTGCAGGCTTACCTTCGCTAAGCAAGTGACTGCGATAAGGATACGCTGTGGCAGTTGGCGTTTTAGATATATTATTTTAATAAAATTGCCCCGTAATTATGTATTGCTGAATCATTTTTGGGAACTTTTTAGTATATTAAATCCAATATTTTACTTTATTTCAGCAACAACAACAAGTTTAATCTTAGATTTTACGTCTAAAATGCTTTGATAATATAAAACGCACATATTGAACTGTACCGGAAACAAGTACCGGAACTAACACAATTCTTTAATATTCAAGTTGCACACATTTAATTGAAATCGGCAGCAGCTACTCAATTACCAGATTAGTTTCGACATCTCTAATCGTATTGATTCATTCAAATTCCAATTTATTCCTTTCAAATACTCCGAGCGATGTCAGCTGCAGCATAATGAAATAATTCAGCAGCAGACATGAGAAAAAAACACGTATACTCCTCCTCTATTCATACATATGTTCCTTTATGCTTTACGCTATCGTCCAGCTACAACAACGAATCAATTTGTACATATTTTTTTTTGCATCAATGTCCTTTTGAACCGCGGCTGTCGTGCAGATCAAAGCAAAATCGTTTTCTAAATATTTCAGCATACGTAATCGAAACTTGAAAGCTTTTGTATAGCGGAAGAGCAGCTCCAAGACAGGATGCAGGGTGGTAGCACACTTCCTGTCAAAATAACCAATTCATCTTCAATTCAAATGACAGGACGTGAACTTGCAGGACACGCTGGCTAAAACTTGTGACGCCCTTGTTGCTGCGCTTTGCTGTTGGTTCCTGCGGCGCACTTCGTACATTTCGTTGGTGGAGGAGAACTTCGACTGAAGTTGAGCAAATATTTGGCCAGCGGGTGTGAAGTTCTTATTCCACTTATTGTTCTTTTCTTTTATTGTAGTATTTGTTTGTTCGTTTTTATTGTCCTTGCTAGTATTTCAAGTGTGTTCTGCTTATGGAAGAAGTTGTGTTTCATTTATTTATTTCGTTCTTTTTTTTTTTTGGGCGCTATAACATGTGTTCGACTGCACAGTTGGTTGTTTTTCTTGTTCCACTTGTTTCTTCTTTTTTTTTTTTTTAATGCTAACACATGTATTTTTCTATTTATTCGATTGTGTCCTGTTCTGTTCTGTCCTGCCAGCCAATTCAATTCAATTCCAGGCGAAATTGAAAAACAACATGCAGAGTGCGGAATGAAGTGTTTAACTTTGTGCAGATGAAACTAATTTAACACTACTCAGTATAGATGCCCGTGGCAAGTTTTCTTATTTTTTTATGTTGAATTCTCTCCAAAGCTTTTACAGCCTTCAATCATTGCCCAGAGCGATTTTAAGCGCAAAGAAATTCGTGTATTTTATGGTATTTTGGCAAATGGCAGACGAAAAACGTGTCAAGCATTGGAAAATACATCGAAGTGTTACGTAATTCCCTAAACCACCTCAGTTAATCGCTAGAGAGTGCTTCTTGCTTCCTTCTTCTTCTAATTTAATACAATAATTGCTTCGTTGTTTAAAATGTGCTCTTCAGTGGCGGAACATTTGTACAAGCAGGTCATTTAATTGCACTTGATGGCATTCTCAGGCGTATAAGTCCTTGAAGTATTAAACTTTGTAAATAGATTTTCGTTTTTTGTTTGAATTTTATCTGAGTCTGTATTCTTTGATGTGTTTTCTAAATAGTTCAAACTCATCGTTGAAGCGAATATTATTTGTTCCTTCTGGCACTTAAGTTCTCTAATTAGAAAATTAAATGATTTTGTTTACTTAAAGCTGTTTTATATAGTGACAGTATATAAGGGATGTTGGGGAATAGTGGAACAGAGGGATGTGTTTGAATCGGTTAGATTAGGACACCAGCTTTTATGAAGTTAAACTATTCTGTTGCAATGTTTATTTTTCGAACGCGTCACTAGAACCTTTTTTTCGAAAAAAATGCTACATAAATATTGAAGGTCACCCATCGACATTACCAACGAAGAGATCATCATGAAAAATATTCGACTTATGCAGACTTCGAGTCATAGAGTAAATATTATTTATGGATAACAACTTAGCAGCACACCTCGAAGGGCGATTTCTGCCATTCGAGTTAGCATCAGACCTAGAGGCAAATGCTATGAGACTCTCTATGTCAGCACCACTCCAGCTTGAACTGCCTTAGGACGCATTGAAGGCCTAGAACGCTGTCCTCACGATGGTGTCAATTTTGTGTGGAAGCTAGCAGTCATCACAATGATTACTAAGCCAGCCAAAACGGAGATGGACCCGGGATTCTACCGGTCAATAAGAAGGCAGGAGCCTTCAATTTCGAAGGTTTGGGAAATACTGCTCATTGCTAGACTTGCGATCATTGCGGAATCCCGGTGCATGATCCCGGACCATTTGTTAGGCTTTCGCTCTGGCCATGGCACGTAAGAACAACTCTTTGGAGTCACCAAATACATATTGCGAGCATTCGAACGGCGCCAATATTGCAATGCCATATATGTGGATATCAAGCTTAGCACCGACGCCTCCCGCAAAAGGTCAAGAAGAAACTGCATTCAGCCTACTTTACTCTAATACGGTCTTACTTGGAGCACCGTTCCTTCAAGATCAAAATCAGGACAAGTCACACAGCAATCGCAGAAGTGCCACAAGGAAGCGTCTTTGGTCCTTTTCTATTCAACTTATATGCAGCGGCTATACCTGGTCTTGATGCTACTACGATGGAAGCTTCAGAAACAACCCTGCTTCTCGCCTTATATACAGATGATGTATGCATGATGACATCTGCCGATATCGTAAAGACGTACATAAATTCTCTTGCTGACTGGACCAACAGGTGGAACGTAAATCCAAGGCTAGAAAAAACGTTAGCATGTGCTTCACCCTCTGTTGACAGCAGACCCCACCTGCAAATGCACGGCTCGCCATTGGAACAGCCAGCTAAGGTTATATACATGGGCCCTAATCTGGATAGAAGGCACACTTTTAAAGGACACATCCAATCCAATGTGCGACTTGACGAACTTTGATACGCAGCATAAGCTCGCTCCTGTGTAGCCGAAGCCCTCCTTTAAGAAAAAATAATTACTCCAATCTAGCGTTACGGAATGCAAATCTGGGGCATTGCTTCAATGTCGAATCGATAAAAGGTGCAGACGCTGCAGAACAGAGTCACGCGGCTCTTTGCTGTGTGTCCTTGGTTCGTCCGCAACGCCTCCCTTGACAGAGACCGGTCAAAGAGCAGGTCTGCCTCCTTTTCAGCCGCTACGTTGACCGACTCTGACGCCTGAAGAGATGCCAGATCACTCAACTACGTGAATCCTCCACCGAAATTTCGTTCAGAAATAAAAGGTGGGGCTTTTCTTAAATTCCTCCAATACCACCAAATAAAGTTTTTTTTTCGTCGGAAAAAATAAATCGATTGAAGGAAAAATGCTTTCAGACATATTCCTTGTGAAGTGTTGAGAAGTCTCTACAGAGTTCCAAAAAGTTGCCAAGTACATCAAAACTAATTGATTTCGATCTGCCTTATAAGGAAGTAGCAAAGTTTGAGCTCTTTCATAAGACCTCTGACCTGCTTAAGGTCTGCCTCACGATCATATGGAACATTGAATAACCAGTGCTTATGCAATAAAGCTAACAAGCCCAAAATGTGGTACTTCTGAAGTTCACAATCTCCAACGAATTATTCGGGAGTTGCAGTGTGACATAGCTGTTTTACGTTCGACTTTATTTCAAGTTTTTTCAGGATTTTTTTTATTGCAAAAGTTGTGAACAAGTAAAGTAACTATTAGTCAAGCTTCCATTAAGAAATTTGAGACGATTTTGAGGCCATAATAACCCACAAATTATCCTAGCGACACTAATTCCAGAACCTATGTTTCGCAAAAGTTATTCAGGATCCTATTGAGACGGTTAAAAATAATTTCTAAAATATATTAGCTACCTAAAATATATCAGGAAAACCAAACATATGTCAGACATTATAGCTGAAAACCAAGTACTAACAACAAAATAGTCAACCGACCTACGAAATACCGCACGGTAGTGTTCAATGGTAAACAATTCACCATAAATAGAAAAGGCAATAAAAGAGGTTTATAAGAATTTAATACAAAAAACATGAAAGAAAAAACGAACTATAATTGCCAACGGAGGCACCAAAGACTACTCTCGATTTAAGCTAAAACAGTTTGTGAATTTTAAGCGTTTTTAAGCTGTAAATAGAAACTTTCAAAGTCTGCATATAGTATTCAACGTTCAGCCTCTCGTGATACCGTTCCATTAGTTCAAAAACAAAAAGACCATTGAACACTACCATGCAGTATCTCATAGACCAGCAAATCTCCATGTTCTGCAGTTAATTTTGCTTTCGGAATGAAATCTTTAATGGCGTCGTGTGCTTCCGACGATGAATCCTCCATAAGAACTATTTCCCCATCCATTTCATTCGATTCCCTTTCGCTGTCGGTAGCTTGTGACGAATGATGATTGTATGGATGGCGATTTACGTTCCTGTCTCGGCTTCATTTTAATAGTGAGTATGAGACGCTTAGAGAACTTGTTCTTCAAGTACTGCACAGAACCGAGACATCGCAATTGACCGGCCACCATGATACCCAAACGTGTGCATAGCGCTTCACATTCTTCCATGCTGTGCGAGGTGAGCACCAGTGGTTTGCCAGTGTCCCGTATTTCAATAACTACATTCCAGAACTGGCAACGTACCAAGGGATCAAGTCCGGTAGACGGCTCATCCAAGTAAATAACTTTTGGATTTCCCAACATTGACAGCGCTTCACAGAATTTTCGCTTATTGCCGCTGCTGAAATGCTTGACCGGCTTATCAATATGCTCGGCGAAGTCGAATTTATTCGCCAACTCATTCAACAATGGCAATACTTCGCGTGCGCGAATTCCCTTCAACAGACAGTTAATGCGCAGATTCTCACGTCCGGTCATCTCTTCAAAGAGCACATTGTACTGCGGACAGTAGCCGACCCGCAGTGACGGCTTCGTGAACACAGTTCGGATATTGCGTCCCTCGAGATAGGCATTGCCATTTTTAATGTACAGTGCGCCAGTGAGCATCTGAAAGGTGGTCGTTTTACCTGCGCCGTTGACGCCCAATAGACCAAAACACTCGCCCGACTCAACGCTGAAGGAGATTTCGCGCACAGCACATAATTTTCTGAAGCACTTCGATATGCGATCCACAACAAGTGGAATTTTTTTACGTTCCTCTTGCGTCATCTTGGCAATGCGCGCTCGTTCGACGAGCACATCTTCATCGAACTGAACAGCGGTATGCTGCGTGTCCTGTTCACCACCAGTACGTTGTTGCTCTGATTTCCGTTTCTCGTCGAATGTTCGCTTTTCAGAGGAGCTCTCCTTATTCCGATTCCGATTTCCTGTTTTCATCAGACTTACGAGTTTCACGACTTTTTTCTCCTTCTTTGGTTTGTTTACCAAACCAGCACATCAGAAGTTTTGTTTCAAGGAATATAGTCAGTAAAATGCAGGCAGCAGCAATGCCAAATAGGCAGACTAGACTATTGAAAATAATCTAACCGACGCCCTTGGCAGGATATTTAAAGCAAAAGGAGATCACATAGACTATTGCCAGCATTCCCATTATAAAGAGGAGCAAAAGAAGCTTCCCACTAGTCATGCCTGAAGCCATCCACGTTTTTGGTTTTTTTTTTAAATATTTTTATATTTGATCTCATTGAAAGCGTACAAGAGCGACACAGTTTGTCCAGTCTTTGAAAAGTTAAGTGAAAAGCTAAGTCCATGGCTGCATCCCGATTTGCTGCAATTAGCTGCCAAGATAGGGGAACTTGTCAACATCTTCAATCGTGACAATGGTGTTGTTGTGAAGTAGATGTCATCGTGAAAGTCGCCAAGCTTCTGATTTAGTCTTCACTGTAGACCTTCTCCACGTATGTGCGTTCTAGGACACCTTCGAAGACCAATAATAAAAGGAGAGTGTGTAAAACTATCGGATACAGCTGTTAATGGTGAAGAGCTGATGCTTCATAAAGAGCCTTTATGAGATCAACAAATTTATTTGGAACCTCACTACTGCTCAGGGACCTCATCGCGTTTCTGTTGATGGTGTCAAACGCGTGATTACAGTCCACAAAAAGTACATATAACGGGGACATCCACTCGACCAATTGTTCCACATTGATGCATAGCGTATTTGTGTGATCTACACAAAGCCGGTTTGCTCGGAATCCATTCTGTTCTCGCCGTGTTCGGGTGTTTAATGTTGCTAAATTCTAGGATTGCATTTAGAAGCCTTACGTAGTCGTCGGTGTTTATATTGACTGATGCCGCTTTTTTGCCTCACAAAAAGGACAAAAGGGCTGTATGTGAGCAGTCTAGCTGGTAAGCTATTTGACCCAGCAGATTTGTTGTTTCTTAGCTTGCTTAAGGCCAGGATTATTTCACGAAAAGGAAATCCCTTGCTACAATTTTTAAGCATTCAAATATCTTCTGAACAAAATTCGGCATGTGAGTAGTCTGTCAAAACTTTGAACAAAAATAACTTAAACTCGAAATTTGTTAAAGCATTTTTTTCTCGGAAATGGTTAACATTTGTGACAAATTTTGCATACTACTCTGGAAGAACTTTCTGCTGCAAATAAATGATGTAAAACAAATGCTAGGCATTATATTGACTGCGGCTATTTGTCTCGTCATAGCTTTCTTAGTGGGAAATTGGCTGCCAATGGGAGAAATCAAAGAGCATCGTTACAGCCCGATTAACTTACTTAAATTTCCACTGAAAAAGCCGCCACGGAATAATACACTTTGCTACTCTCCACGTAATGAAATCTATGATGCAATCGTTAAGTCTGCAGCAGCAAAACTGAATATCAAGAGTTACGAAGCGCAGGACAATGCTAAGCAAATGGACGAAAAGCTGAGAATGGACGACTATTTGGCTGGTGTCGAGTTCGATGATGGCACAGCCGATCAAAAAAGCTATCCGAAAGAGTTATCTTTCGCATTACGTTTTCCAAGCAGATTGCGCAGTTCGAATAGCAGCGACTCGTGGGATACAGGAACTGTGAAAGGTTTTCGAACCGGTACCGAACGAAATCCAAAAATGAACGATGGCGGAACACCACCTGGATATATTGCGGAGGGATTTGTTCAGTTACAACATGCACTGGTAACGGCCTATTTGGAGCTTTCAACCAAACGCACCGATTTACCAAATGTTCAGATGCAGCGATATCCTTATCCCGCCTACCTTTGGGAAGGCCTTTATGACAGTATTGTGGCTTCAACAATCACATTTCTATTCTTATTATGCTACATTTATGCAAGCGCAAGTATTGTTGGGTCTATAGCAATCGAAAGACAGACTCAAATAAAGGAGATGATGACGATTATCGGACTTTCCAATGGGTTGCACTGGCTAGCATGGTTCATCAAATGGCTTATAATCATGTTGTTGATCACCGCATTGATACTAGTTTTTGCCTTTCTGGTTCCATTGGGAAATGGAAGGTTCCTGCAATACAGCGATTGGAGAACGGTGCTGACCTTCCTCATATTCTACTGCATCGCCATAATGTGCTTCTGCTTTATGTTGGCGGTGTGCTTCAAGAGAGCATCAGTTGCTGTCGTTGTGTTATTCGTGTTGTTCATGCCATCAGATGCAAAAATTTTTCCGGAATTTGAGAATATGCAACTTGGAGCCAAACTATTTTTCTGTCTACTTCCGAATACGGCTTTCGACGTGGGCTTCACCATTATATTTAACATGGAAATGCAGCACGAAGGCTTGCAATGGAGTAATATGGACGAAATGCAGGGCAATGATGACATGTGCTTTGTCTATCTCTTCCCCATCATGAGCCTGGGT
The DNA here is from genome assembly GCA_035044805.1 of Leucophenga maculata. NCBI lineage: Eukaryota > Metazoa > Arthropoda > Insecta > Diptera > Drosophilidae > Leucophenga > Leucophenga maculata. The sequence continues at coordinate 287,996 of JAWNNP010000102.1, read as the reverse complement.
GCTTTAATCTATTTATTGATCTGTTTGTATGTGGAGCAAATTAATACGGGCGTATATGGTGTACCGAAGAAGTGGTATTTTCCTTGTCAGCGTAGTTTCTGGTGTTCGCAGTCGGGGAAGCACAAGCCGCAAGAAGATGTTGAGTCCGGTAAAAAGCGTGACACCGGCGGCGCAGAAAACGTGCGAATCGTAGGGCTGGAGGTGAAGAACTTGTACAAGAAATTGGGTAGCTGTGTGGCTGTCAATGACGTCTCATTCAACATGTATGTCGATGAGATCACCGTGCTGCTAGGACACAATGGAGCCGGGAAGTCTACGACCATCATGATGATAACTGGTATGCTGCCGCCTGATAAGGGCACCGCAATAGTCAATGGCTACGATATAAGATTAAATCGGAAAGAAGCGCGTAGAGCACTTGGTCTCTGTCCGCAGAATGATGCAGTTTTCGACAGTCTGACGGTGAAACAGCACATCACATTTTTCAGTCGGTTGAAGGGAGTTCGTAGAGGCAAGGACTTGAAAGCGGAGATTGTGAAGTATGTGAACTTAATGCAACTCGATAAGAAACTAAACGTGTCTGTTAGGAAGCTTTCCGGTGGCATGAAACGAAAGCTTTCGCTCTGTTGTGCGCTATGTGGCAACACGCGTACTGTAGTCTGTGATGAACCCAGCTCCGGTCTAGACCCATCTGCGCGTCGTCAACTGTGGCAACTGCTGCAGTCCGAGAAAGAAGGTCGCACAATACTTCTAACAACACATTTCATGGATGAGGCTGATGCTCTCGGCGATAGAATTGCCATACTATCCGGCGGAATATTGCGCGCGAATGGCTCGTCCTTCGCTCTCAAGAAACAATTTGGAAGTGGTTATCGAATGGCAGAGGTTTATAATCCTGAAAGAAACAGCAGAAGGCAAACCGGCGGTGCAGAGAAAACCAGCGGTGATGATGGTATCCGTTCCGATTCACTTATTGTTTCCGGCTGTTGCCAGCGCTTGTGTTTGCATTGGCGCGGTATGTTCTTGAAGCGGGCATTACTTGTGCGACGCAATTGGATTGGTTTCGTGCTGCTGTTGCTGGTGCCTGTGATAATTGTGTGTATAGTATGTGCCGTTGAAAGGGAGAAAAATCGCAATGTAGTGCTCGATCCGTTGCCCATTAAAATTACTTCATACAGCCGAGCGGTTACCGTACTCGAGTCGTCGGCAAACGATACAAATAAAAATGGCAACTCGACGAAGTTCGAAATGAATTCAACAGACACAAAGTCCAACGCCACAAACACACAAATCGCTAAAGAATATGAGAGATACGCCAAGTCTTTTGGAATGGAATACAAGTTCGAAAATACTAAAGGACGCAAATTCGATGACTACATACTGGAATTGGCTAACAAAAGCCGATTTAAAGTGGATCAGCATTATCTGGTAGCAGCCACGGTAACAGCTGATGTTATAACCGCGTGGCTCAACAATCAGCCACTGCACACAGCGCCACTGACTCTCAACTTCGTGCACAATGCAATGGCTCGTGCCTACATTGGACCCGATGCTGCAGTGGAGATCACCAATTCGCCAGTTGAATTTAAATGGAACGAGTATGAAGAAGAAATTGATTCAAATCCTCCCGTTAGTCCCAGTTCTAGATTATTCATCTTCATATTGGCAATTGTTGTGGCGCTCTTTGTGTACATGCCGATCAATGAGCGTGTAACAGGATTGAAGCAACATCAGTTCATGAGTGGAGTATCGATATTCACCTATTGGATGGCGAACTACATTTGGGATTTGCTGGTTTTGCTTGTGATCATTCTGTTGGTGCTAATTGTGTTGGCTGCTTTTAGGGAGCATGGCTTTAAAACGCCGCTCGAATTCTCGCTGCAGCTGTTACTTTTGCTCCTCTTCATAATGGCAATGCTAGCAATGGTATATGTGATCTCCTTTTGCTCCAAAGATCCTGCCAAGGGCGTCGGTTGGGTTATTTTCATTAATCTTATCTGTTTTATCGTTACATTTCTTTTCATAGTTTTAATTGAACTATTCGAAGCTCCCCCGATACTCGCATCTGCACGTTTGGGCCCGGTTGTTAACTTAGTTCTTGGTCAAAACAATTTAGGAAAAAAGTTTGCACAGCGACGCATGTGCAAAAGAATTGAAGAATATCTGCACAAAGGGAACGCTAGTGCATCCGAGGCTGATGCGTGTAAAATTCTTGAAACCTGTTGCGCTCAATCGGACTACTTTAATTTAAAGGCTCCAGGAATTGGAAAGGAGCTAGTCTGGCTATTTGGCGTAGCTGCTGTCTGCGTGCTATTGATTATATTCCTTGAAACAAATTTTCTGTTGTGCTGTTGTGCCCTTTTTGAAAACAAACCAAAGAAGCAGAAAAAAAGTGGTGATAAGGGGAGTTCCTCTGAAAAGCGAATATCCAATAAGAAACGGAAATCAGAGCAACAACGTACTGGTGGTGGACAGGACACGCAGCATATCGCTGTTCAGTTCGATGAAGATGTGCTCGTCGAACGAGAGCGCATTGCCAAGATGACGCAAGAGGAACGTAAAAAAATTCCACTTGTTGTGGATCGCATATCGAAGTGCTTCAGAAAATTATGTGCTGTGCGCGAAATCTCCTTCAGCGTTGAGTCGGGCGAGTGCTTTGGTCTATTGGGCGTCAACGGCGCAGGTAAAACGACCACCTTTCAGATGCTCACTGGCGCACTGTACATTAAAAATGGCAATGCCTATCTCGAGGGACGTAATATCCGAACTGTGTTCACGAAGCCGTCACTGCGGGTCGGCTACTGTCCGCAGTACAATGTGCTCTTTGAAGAGATGACCGGACGTGAGAATCTGCGCATTAACTGTCTGTTGAAGGGAATTCGCGCACGCGAAGTATTGCCATTGTTGAATGAGTGGGCGAATAAATTCGGCTTCGCCGAGCATATTGATAAGCCGGTCAAGCATTTCAGCAGCGGCAATAAGCGGAAATTGTGTGGAGCGCTGGCAATGTTGGGAAATCCGAAAGTTATTTTCTTGGATGAGCCGTCTACCGGACTTGATCCCTTGGCACGTCGCCAGTTCTGGAATGTAGTTATTGAAATACGAGATACTGGCAAACCACTGGTGCTCACCTCGCACAGCTTGGAAGAATGTGAAGCGCTATGCACACGTTTGGGTATCATGGTGGCCGGTCAATTTATATGTCTCGGTTCTGTGCAGTACTTAAAGAACAAAAAGGGTCTCATACTCACTATTAAAATGAAGCCGAGGCAGGAACGTAAATCGCTATCAGGCAACAGTACACGCTACTATACGGCAAAATCTAGCGACAACGAAAAGCAACCAAGTGAAGTGGAAGGGGAAAAAGTGTCATCCACAAAATCAGCAGGCTACAACACACGCTACCATTCGTCACAATCTACCGACAACGAAAGGGAGTCGAATGAAATGGATGGGGAAATAGTTCTTATGGAGGATTCATCGTCGGAAGCACACGGCGCCATTAAAGATTTCATTGCTATTAATGTTCCGAAAGCAAAATTAACTGCAGAACATAGAGATTTGCTGACCTATGAGATACAGGATGGTAGTGTTCAATTGTCTTTTATTTTAGAACTAATGGAGCGGCATTACAAAAGGCTTAACGTTGAACATTATACTATTTCGCAGACTTCGCTCGACGATGTCTTATTGGAGTTTGCTTAGACTCCTGATGATCGCTGATCTAAGCATAAAGAAAAATTGTGCATGTCTCGAGGCTCTACGAATTATTTCTGTTCCTAAGTAGACAAAGTTTCTAAAACTGAAATTGAAGTTCTTCATCGTCACAAACCGTCAAATTATTTCAACTTGTGCTGCTTCACCACTTAACACATGAGGCGTGACAGTGATTACGAAATCAATCGAGTGTACATTTTTTTTGTTATAAGTTCTTTAATATAAATTAAATTTTAGTTAAACTTATAGGTGGAACCTAAATTATGTGGCACCAACCTTTTTACTTATTCTTAGCTTGGGAAAGATTAGGTAAGTGTCAAATTGAGAAGTTCTCGATAGTCTCCAAAAACACTTCTTATTTTTGCCTGTCATGACGGCATCATGCCTTTTTCCTAGGTACTCCGATAGCTCAAGGGATCGGAGCTAAACCTAGTTGTTGTAGAAACAGTAGCAGCTCATGGGATCGGAAGTTTAAGTAGCTAGTGTCCACGGGATCGTGACAACCGCAGCAGTTAATGGGATCGGAGCTTAAAGTAGTTAGTGTCCACAGGATCGCGACAACCGTAGCAGTTTACAGGATCTGAGTTTAAAGTAGTTAGTGGCCACGGGATCAGGCCAACCGTAGCAGCTAAAGGGATCGGAGCTAAGCCTAGTTATTGTAGCAACAGTAGCTGCTCGCGGGATCGGAGCTTTAAGTAGCTAGTGTCCACGGGATCAGGACAACCGCAGCAACTCAAGGGATCGGAGTTAGTGTCCACGGGATCGGGACAACCGTAGTAGCTCACGAGATCGGAGCTTAAAGTAGGACAACCGTAGCAGTTTACAGGATCTGAGTTTAAAGTACTTAGTGGCCACGGGATCAGGCCAACCGTAGCAGCTAAAGGGATCGGAGCTAAACCAAGTTATTGCAGCAACAGTAGCAGCTCACGGGATCGGAGCTTTAAGTAGCTAGTGTTCACGGAATCGGTGTAGTAGATATTTGTGCTCTCAGGATCGGGGCACTTAGGAAAGAACCTGTTTTTCTTATTCAGCGTAATATTAGACTATTTTCCGTGATCTTAAGATATCGTAAAATTATGAAAAAATATTGTTAATCAATTCCTGATCATTTTGTGTTTTACTTAGGTAATAATTTAAGCCTGATCAGGTCTTCTTTATAAACTTCTGTCGTGATGGACTCTGGGCAGATATTGAGGATACCCCAGCTAGAGATATTCCATCTTCTTTTAAGCTGAGGCTGTGAGTCAGTCTATTTTTTTAAAAAAAAGACAAAAAATTCACCACTACTTCCAGCAATCCCATCTTGCTGGAACTGAGATTGAAGCAAATATAAGTAACAGTGAGACTTGAGCCGACTCTTACACCCTCTGTTAGCGGAACGAGTCAATTACTCCAAGAAAACTAGAAACGGCAAGTCTATTTCAGAGGTGGAGGAATGAACTATCAATGAGACCGTGATAGATGTAAAGGGGGACAAAGATTTGTATGGACTTTCGTAAGCGTATTAATAAAGATTGACAGCTTCTGGATCGCATCACTGGAAGGGATGGCCTGTATGACACCCAACCAGCTACTGGCATTTGCTAAACTCCAAAATAGTCATCATATTCGGTTGAACTGGACAATAAACAGTCTTTTAGCTGCAATCGAAGTCTAAGTTTTCTTTTTGTATTTTCTTAAAATGATTTTTGAATTTGTGTTGAGTCTCGTTAACTAGTTTCAAGACTTGTCTCACCGAAGTTTCAATTCAGCATGGCTAATGCAATTATAAATTTTTTTGAAGAACAGTCATCAATCAACCAGAACTAATCCAACATTTTTCACTCAGTTGCTAGTATACACCGCCGTGCGCTGCATAGAAAATGTTTTTCCATTTTTATTTTTTATTTTTATCAATTCTGAGTTTCAATTTAGTAAGAAGTGCACACATTCAAGAAGAAAATGAAAGAACTGCAGCTTTTTCGTATGCCGAATTAAAGAAATGGTGGCACTTGGAGGAACTTTTAATCGATGATTTTGCTAAATCGGTAGACCTAATGCAACAGAAGCTGAATACTATGCAGCAGTACGCAAATTTTTAAATATTAACTCAAATGAAATGCTATAAAAAAATTATGTCCTCTTAGTGCGCTAAAAATTTTCCGTGCGAAACATAACAAAACTGCAGATGAACTGGAGACCTATCTAGCGAATCCATTTAATACATTTTCTCTAATACGTCGTCTACATGCGGATTGGCGCAGCTGGCATAACTATATAAAACAGCCATTGGAACAGTTGGATTTATTGGCACAAAGCTACGAAAGTTTACCCAGCAATGCTGATCTCGAGGCTGCTATATATGCTTTGCTACACATACAACGTATCTACAGACTGAAAGCTGCGAAATTGGCTGCTGGTGACCTCGGCAGCAAATTAATTATGTAAATATTTGCTTAGAAATAGTAATAGTACCTGCCAGGAATTGTCTGTTTTCTTTAACAATTTTCAGCTCTGATTTAAAGCCAATCAATTGCAATTTAATTGGACAACATTTGCTACGGAAGGGAAGAACTTTACAGGCTGTCGAATGGCTGCAAATAGCTTTGGAACGTTATAAACCACAAAATGAAACCATTTACAAGATACTTGGATTCGATATAGCACATGTCGCATATACAATTGCTGAACTCAGTGTAGAGAATGGTAATTATTTAAATATTAACAGGGTTTAAGTTCATATGAACAGCCAGGCAAACGGAAAAGTCTACATCGACACGACATTTTGAATGGGGCTTTCCCCTTTAAATGTAGAAGGAAGTCTAAGTTTGCATGGTTATTTAAAAAGGTAGCATCAAAGTATGAACCCTGAGTATCGAAACACTTCCACTTTGAAAGTTTCTTGGTAGACGGATTTCGGTTTGTTTTTTTAAACATTTATTACACTGCCTCACAAGAAATAATTGTTTTCCGGCAAATCAGCGTAGTTAATTCGAAAATATGTTGGGTAGCTGAATCCGAAACAGAGATCAGAATGTATAATTTGATGCCTTATTCATTGAGGTTGAGGTTAGGAAAATGTGTGGAGCCAAATTGTATATTCTGATCTCGGATGGCTGTGCACAACCTTATTTTTTCTTTCTCAATTCTTAACTATTTATCTATTTTGGGTCGCTTTTTACGTATTTTGGGTCGTGAAATCCAAATCTGAGTCCAGAATATGCAATTAGATTTTTTTTTACCTCAAACGATTTTTTTATTGAGGAACAAAATTGTATATTCTGGCCTCGGCTTCGGCTTAAGCGACTCGAAAGACGTAAGTATAGTCTGATTCGCTGTGTCATCTGAGCTGAAAGTAGGCTGTACGAACAACCTAGGTCTATTTGCTACACTATAAAACACTTTATCCGGCCTCTGTCCTTCATATTCCATTTTTAAAAAGTTCTTCCTGTTGGTACTTTTTTTATATTAATATTTACTATTTTATTTGATAGGAATCAAGTATCGATATATCCTAAACTTATATCACGTCAGACCCTTCTATTATAATCTCCAAACTGTACAAATTATTGCGATAGTGTTATCGAAATTTATTAAGAGTCATCTCTGTCTATTAGGTGTAGTCCTTCTTAATCTTCTTATTAGACGCCTATATGGCAAACTCCTTGCAAGCCTATTGGCATGACTTAGCAGCCTGAAGTTGTAGCGGCTTTTGTGGTGGATGATTTCTTGTTCTATGGTGTTCAGCCTCAAGTCTCGATGTAGTGTTGTGGCGGACGTACCACGAAGACATCTATTTTGCAGCTTTTGGATTCGGTGCCTTCGGTTGCGATGCCCCATATTTGTATCGCATATCTCCAAATATGAGCCATCACACGGTTGTAAACTGCTCGCTTTTAGCGTAAGGTTAGCTTACTCCTCCTATTGAGCATCCAAAACAAATGCCTTAGTCGAAGGCGCCATGTAGATATTAAATTATGGACATGTCGTGCAAATGTAAGCCTTTTATCCAGCCTCACACCTAGTTACTTGACGTCGTGTACCTGATTAAGGGCGATGTTGTTAAGCCAAATCTGGGTCGGCATTTTTTTTCTAAGTGTGTGTCACATTTTTATGCACTTCCCTGCATTTAGTTTAACATTCCATCGCTTGGTCCAATTCTCCAGCTCTTGGACATACTCCTGCCCGGTAAAGCCCTACTCCGGTATAGCCCTTTGGTAGACCACAGCTCTGTTACCCGCGTCGCAAAAAAGCTTTCCCAAACCATCGACAGTGAAGGCAGATAGCTTATAGAACGATATGCGCAAGTAACATGGTTAGGCTTGCCAGGCTTATGGATCATAGTGATCCTCGTTAGTTTTCACTTTCTAGTAGAGCAGCGCATGCCTTGGCAATGCCTTTAAAGTATTATGAAAAATTCTGTCGTAACCTGATCTCTTTGTTTCTATGCAACTGCAGTATGACTCCCATGATTTCTTCGGGACGGACTGCTCTCATTGGAAAGTCCATTTGAAAATGAACTTCAAGTAACTGCACCACGTAATTCTCTTCAGCAAATGAAGAGAATTACGTGGTTGCGTAGATGTTAGACTGATTTTTCTTGCCTTTATCTTAGTTCTGCCTCGCGGTAGTTTCATGTAGAGATGCCACAGCAATAAGTCTAGGAGAGCATCTAAAGCTGCAGTTGGATAGGCGCAAATTTTGGCCACACTCCAAATTCTAGTCTGTTGTATGCCGGCAGTAACTTATTTTGCTAGTTTTGCCCAAATTATATCATCACAGATTTTCCTTGCATTAATATCCATGTTGGTTGAATATTACCCAATATTAATTTTTAATGGTTTATACTATCTTGTTAATGAAATAAGGGAGCAATGGATAATCTGAATGCAAAGTCTATCCTACTAATATTATAAATACGAAAGTTTGAAAGGATGAATGTTCGAATGTTATTCTTTCACGTCTAAACCGATTGATCTGAATTTTGGTATAGAAATGGATAGGACGTTGGGAAGAACATCGGAGCGGGCCCCGATGCCCCACCCCACATAGCAGTGATAAGAAAAATTGCTCATATAAAGACATAATCCATTTGAAATACAGGCATGAAATTTGGAATTCATGTCAATGGGATCGGCAGAAGTAGTCCTAATATATTTGTTCAAAATCAGAGGAGGATATGCTCCGCCCGCACTTAATTTCATTTGAGGTGCAGTGATAAATTTTGGTATACATAAATGGGATCGAGAGAACTGAGATCTATTGAACAAGTGTAAACAGTTTGGTGTTGCTGGGCGCGGGTAAGGAATAAATAGTGCTACATAAGGTTTCACTCTTCAGACTAATAATATTTCATCTGCATAGAATTTGCATTGAAAGTCATTCTCTACGAGCGTGTTTAGTAGCTCAACAATGATCCAGCATCACTCAGTAAAGATCGTATACGCTTCTGTGTCTTTAAAGCATTTGACGGTGAATAAATCCGTCACGCCCGTCAACAAATCTTTCGTATGAACCAGTAGACTTGTGAGAATGGAGTCTCCCAATTTATTACGCAGTGCTCGTGCAAGCTTCCTTTGGGTTATAACTTCAAAAGCGCCCACAATATCAATAAAGGCACAAATGGCTGACTCTTGCATATAAATTTTTATTGATAGCATCTATGATTCCACAGCGGCGTTTCTTGGGAGTGGTTTTCTACTGAAGAATAGGAAAAAGTCTACCGCAGTGCAATAACTGCTTAGCAGTTGTTACATCATTCTTTGTCAGATAATCTGTAACAAGAAGCAATTGTAGCGTGAGGCATTGTTCTGCAGATCTTCAATGAAACTCGAATAATAGCCATTTGAATTGTTTCTATTTTGTGTGTGGTCATTCGAATACTCAATAGCGGGTCAGACTTCAACACCTCATGCATAATGGTGGATACAAAGCTTTTATGGAAGTTTTACACCGAAGAAATAATCAGAAAATGCACAAAAATAATATGTTCTTGTTTAGGAATTTAGCAGGAGGTGAAACAAGCAACAGTCATCTAGAAGCTAACATCTCTACAAAGAGAAAAATAGCTTTGGAGACATTTTAAGACCTCAAAAATATGTCAGGAAAAAAAATCCGTGAAATACATGCCAAGAAGCGAAATAACACAAAGAAATATCTTTGATCGGAACTTTAAGGGTCTGGAGGAAATTTCAAAATGCCAAAGTTTTTCCAGAAGTTTTTGCCATTATTCTGTGTGCTTTGTTTAACAGCTTAAGGGGCTATCTCCACTATGATTGAGCGATACTAACGAATAATCTGGTGGTGTGAAAGGCACTTTACTAAAACTTCGTCAAGTTAGACTCGGAGAGTTCGGTGAATATAATAGGTGTCAGTACAAACTCATATTGTAGACATTGCGCTGACCTAAGCCATGTTGTGGCATCGGGAGATACATTACATCGGCTCTAATCCGTTTAAATTAAATACGATAAAGTAGCAGTACTGACTCATGAGCCAAGGGGTACAAAAATTATGAATATTCTTAATTGTGGGTAACTGTGGTTGATAGCTCGGACAGCGCAAAGATTTATGTTCCAGCTATAGTAGGAAGAATATTCACAGTACTGACAACTATTGCCTAAAGAAGCATCTGTATGTTACGGGTATACAAAACGATATAAAATGTAGATTTTGTGTCAATAGCCCCAAAGAATTTGAATATAGTTTCTATCAAATTTTATTAGTTTTCTCAAAATAACTAGCCGAGTCCCTCGATAAAGTCTATGAACTGCAGAACGATACAAACTTTTAAGGTTTCTATAAAGCAGCGTTAACAGCCGTCCCCGTTTTCGTCTCGGTCTGCGTTTTAATTTTGTTTAAGTTTAGGTCTCATAGGCACATTATATACGCTGTAGTTCAGTTATTCATGCTATGCTAGACGACCAATTCAGAGTTTCGTACGCTGGTCTACCAAATCAATTAGCTCATACAGTTTATGGGTTCATATATGTCCAAAACTCGTAACAAACTTCAACAGTTTCAAAAATTCTAAAACCGCTGCATACGATTTTTTTAGGCTCCCTGCTTTTGCGGCAGAAAGCCGAACCGGGAATATTTTATTTTCAGACTTCTTGAATGATCTCAAAGTACCATCTTTTATTCAGTGTGATTCCTGGCCTGATCTCCAGAAGTTTCTGGCTACCACTGTTTCCAGGCAGTAAAATTTTCTACAACATTAATGTTCAAATTCATGCGAGAGGATGCCAAGTGCTTAATCTTGTTCTCATTAGCCATGTAAGCCAGAAGACGTGACTGTTTTTTAGTCTCATTTTTAATCCTCCACATTTTTAAATCTTCGTTCCTACATGCCCGTTCATTGGAAGACAGAACAGTTTCTCGGAGCAGTCGGGAGAATTTGTCTGCGAAAGCTTCGATGATCGGTTTCTTTGCAACTTTTGCACGTCTAACTTTCGTGTTGGGAAAGGCGGAGTCCACCACTCCAAGTATAAGCCGTACCTTGCCTGTGACAAAAAAGTCCATATCCGTGACATTCGTCTTTACTGCTGTTAATTGTTGGCGGGTTCTAAGCTCAGCATACCAAACCCTAATTCAGAGGAGATGCCGTTTTGTTAATAATCTAAGCAGTTTGGGACGGTCTTCAGTGGTTACCCAAAATATAGCTTGGCTAGCGAAAGTTTGTAAAATAATAGCTTTCTCCATTAATCTGATCTACTGCCGCATTTTATTATAGAAACTTTTTATTATAGAAAATTTTATAAACAATTAATAAAACAGAAACTTCTTTTACCATTTTTAGCAAATTACTTCGATGCACTTAAAGCAATTGAAGCAGCAATCAAACATAAACCAAATCATGAAATATATAAACAATTTAAAACTTATATCATGAATAATATACGCATGGAGCAAACATGTAAAAAACAATTCAAATCAAAGCTTAGACATCTGCATTGTCGCTTTAATCGAACAACGACACCATTTCTGCAATTGGCACCACTCAAAATGGAGGAGATACATCTGAATCCATACATTGTGCTCTATCACGATGTCATCTACAAACATGAAATCGATGAAATTAAGCGCAATGCACTACCGAAATTAAAACGTGGTCTCGTCAATGAGAATATAGAGACTCTACATCGTACCACGCACACTTATAATATGCACCAGAACTCGAGTCTGAGCATGAAGCGCTTACATCGACGTTTGGTGGATATGACTGGACTGGATTTCAGTGACAATGGCTGGATACAAATTGCAAATTATGGTATGGCTGGGCATTTTATTGGACACAATGATTATGTCAACTGTACTCAGGTTAGTATTAGAAACTACGAAATTATATTTATACACATGGATCTTTTTTATATAGAATCCTCATGCTTGCAAGGACACTGGTGATCGTTTGGCAACTGTTTTATTCTATGTAAGTTTGAGTTTGATATAAAAAGCAAAAGCAATTAATTATATAAGCTAATCTTACAGTTGAATAATGCCGTACAGGGCGGCGCTACTGCATTCCCAAATATTGGCACCAATGTCTTACCACAAGCGGGTTCAGCACTTTTCTGGTATAATCTAAACAATGCAGGTTATGGCAATCCTGATACCATGCATGCTGTATGTCCTGTCATTGTTGGTCCTAGATGGGGTAAGTAGCTTCAGTATATCATATTCATAGACCAAATATAATTCAAAATAATTTCCTATTGCAGTTGCATTTAAATTCGCTTTCGAACGCGCTAATATTTTTACAAAACCTTGCCATAAACTTTGAATTATAAAATATTTTTAATAAACTAAAATAATTTTCAATTTTATTGTAGCAGCTATGAAACTATTATTTGTTGAATAGGTTAAAGAATGAATAAGAAACATTAAATATATAAATTTGAAGGCTGTATCTCTTATAGTCTTGAAGATCTCGACACAACTTTGGATGTTGAGATAAACTTTATAGAGTTTGTCACGCCTTCTTCTGTCTTTTACAAGCATTTGCACAAACTTAGTATACCTTTATTTTCTATAGAAAAAGGGTATAATAATATTATAATCAAGAAATATTACTCAAGAAATTCATAGGCAAAAAGGGCTCTCAAATGTGTATGTCAAAAAAGAAAATAACAATTATGGAGTCACAATGAAGACATCAAGAATCCATGTAGTTGCTAAGACAAATTGTTTGGTCGGTCCCCATTTCACTTTAAATTCAACACACATTATCTGACCAATTTAAGCGAAACGAATACAAATTAATTGCATTGGGCGTGATGCTCGGACAATCAAACCACAAAGTTCACATAAATCCCTCCATACCTGGTCAATCCAACGCGTCAAGTTTGGGCACCCTACCCCATATAAACCAGGCGTGCTGCACCCCTACAAGGTGTGTATCAAAATTCTTGTTGCGCCACCTCTTGGTGAGGACCTGACTTTCATTGACATTCCCTTCAAAATTTCATGACAACGAGCTAAAATTCTCATTTGAAATATTATTGGATCGAGCTAATAAGTGTATTCAGTCGGAGGGACTTATTCATTCATTTTATTCCAAAAGTTTGCGACATTTTGAGACCATCATTGTAGTGCAGCTGCTGGAAATTTATGCGCTGGACTATTTTAACCTCATCGAATAGCTCATGCAACTCGCATTTCATATAGGACCAAAAATCTTGCGCAGAATCTTCCTCTCTTTGACGCTATTGATGCTGGTTATCTCGGCTCCAAGAAGTTTTCTACATCATTAAAGTAGTTTTCCTGCTTACCATTGGATATAAGATTATGTCGCGCGTATTGTGAAGTTTTCTACAACATTCAAGTCGAAATTCTCCTTCGTCACTGACCGTCCAAAACGCAATGACGGCGTGTGAGAAGACACCAAGTACTTCGTCTTGTCCTCATTCGCCGCTGTACCACCACTTTTTTTTAATAAATATAGTACAACATATTCTGCATGTAAGACCACATAATATGTATTACATCTGAAGAATGGAAAAATCGCACGACAGAGCATCACCCTGCCTGAGATCTCTTTTGTTAACAAAAGGAAAGCTTCTTTCCTACCCAGACAACGCTTTATGTGTGTGATAGCGTCTTCATGCAAAGACGAACGATGTTTGCCGATATACCTAGTGCAGACAGGGCGTCGAAAAATTTCTTTCGTATCGGCGTGCCGAAAGCGGCTTTATAATCAACCAATAGGTGGTGAGTGTCTTTGTTGAACTCACGGGTCTTTTCCAAGATTTGGCGTAATGTGAATATTTGGTCACTGGTCGACCTTTTTGGTCTGAAGCCACACTGATATCGTCATATCAGTGAGTCGGTATATGGCTTCAACCTATTACACAATACGCTCGACAGATTCTTATATCCAATGGAAAGTAGACTTATTCCGCGGTAGTTGGTGCAAACAGCGGGGTCTCCTTTCTTAAAGATAGGATGGAGAACACTGAGATTCCAGTCATTGGGTATGCGTTCATCGGACCATATTTTGCATAAAAGTTGATGCATACTCCTAACCAACTCTTCGCAGCCGGTCTTAAATAACTCAGAATTGACCTCGTTATAGTCCGGTGGGTCTGCAATAGTGCCGTCATTAACTGGTGGTTCCGGTGTAATATCTCTCTCGGCGGTTCATCGCCTCCGAGTAGGTTGGAGAAATGATTCCTCCATAATCTCAGTGATTCCTGTTCATCCGTTAACAGATTTCCTTTGCCATTCCTTACAGAAAGTTACTCCGGCTTTAAAACCTTCAATCAGACGCTTGACCTTTTGATAGAATTTTCGAGCTTCATTTCTGTTACGGAAACTCTCAAACTCCCGCCTTTCTTGCGTCTGAAAAGGCGTTTCTCCTCTCTCCGTTTCTCTCGATATCGCTCTCTAACAGCTCGCGTTGCTCCTGACTGCAGAGTTCGCTGATAGGAAGCGTTATTCTCTGCAGTAGAATTGCGACACTCCTCGTCGTACCAAGAATTCTTCACAGGTTTTGTTTAACCAATGACATCCTTGGCAGCCCTATCCATGGATCGGGTGATATGTTTCCACTGCTCACATATATCTCGAGAAGACGGAGAGGTTTCCCGGAGCAGTCGGGAGAGTGTGTTTGAGAAACAGAAAATGATCAATTTGGTTGCGTGTAATATGATCTGGACTCAGCCATGTAGCCTTGTGGATGTTAAGGTGTTGAAGTCTGGTGCTACTAACCACCATGTTCGGACCTGCGGCGAAATCGATTAGCCTCTCTTCATTATTGGAAGTAGTGTCGTGAACGCTTAATTTTCCGACGGTTGAGCCAAAGATTCCTTCCTTCCCAACCTTGTCGTTGAAATCGCCAAGCAAGATTTTTACATCGTGTTTGGAACAGCGCTCGTACAGACGTTCCAAGCGCTCATAGAACTCATCTTTAGCATCGTCGTCTTTCTCTTCCGTCGGGGCGTGAGCACAAATCAGGCTAATTTAAAAATATTTAGCCTTGATGCGTATCGCGGCTAGACGCTCGTCAACAGGCGTGTACCTAGCGACGAGGCCACGTAGTTTCCTACTCACCACGAAACCACATCCAAATTCGTGCTTACTCGCATGGCAGCTATAGTAGATGTCACAGGATGCTTTTTTTATTTTGAGCAACCCTGCCCTATCCATCGGATTTCTTGGATTGCGGTGATGTCAGCCTTGCATTTTTCGAGGACATCAACCTGCTGGATATTTGTACCATCCCAATTATGGGTGCAGACATTCCAGGTGCATATTCGTAAATCGTAATCCTTAAATCGTTTGCGGGTGTCGTCATCATAAGGTTTCTTCCGAGCCTTTCTGTTAGTTTCATTGGAGATGTATTTTTACAACGGCAGGTCCCAAGCCCAGCGCACCAACTCAAAATTATGGTGAGGGTGTTTTCGCCTTCTCACGTTAGCTCACCTCTGAACAGGTGTTCAAAGGCTAACCATGAGATACGTGCCCTAACGGACATGTGAGTTGCTTGGACCGTTTGTAACAAGAATCATTGATGGCCATTCCCAAGTGACTGACTGTCAACAACTTTTCTCACAATGTGAACTTGAGCAAACTAGTCCCAATCTGAAGTACTTACTGGATTGCATTCAAGCATATTAAATCCTTTTAAAGTATTTATAATATAAGCAGTTTTGGTCAATTCTAATCGATCATCTTTTCTAAAACATTTTCTTTCAAATACTTCTTCAAAAACATTTAAATACTTTAAACAAGGCTTTCTGTTGTACCACATTTCATATGGAGTCTTATTTTTTTTAATGCTTTCGTTGAACTCCTATTTATTTAATATGTTGAGGTTAACACAGCTTCAAAGCCACATTGCCAGTACATGAAGAGAGGATGATAGGTACTACATATTAACTTCACCCTTGCCAACTTGAGGACGGCCTCAACTCCAATGTGGGGGATAAGTTATCACAATGCCGTAAAACAGTGCGATCTACATATTATTCGACCACCTCTCGCACTGAATGACTATCAAACTGTTTCTTGGCTGCAGAAGAAGAGTAACCAAATTATTAAAAACATCTTCATACTTGAGCTTTAACTTGTTAGTTCCGCAAGATTAAAATTTCGTATAATACAAAGACCAAAAGCTATTTGGAGGGTTTATAAAGTTCTTTTATTGTATTTTAATTTTGCTTTGGTAGTTCAATAAATTTAAACCACAATTGAGTATAATAACTTTTTGACTACATAGCACAAACCTTCCGTAATAAGCTAAAAAATAATAATTATTTTTTAGTATCTCTACTCGTACTTACTCATACTTGCTACAACTTAAACTTAAATCAATATTTGTTCAACATTTTATGTGCTTTATGTCAGCACACATTCCATACAACATATATTCAAAATTATCTTAACTAGTTTATCTACTTTTGAATATCACTGTATCAATATTTTGCTAATAAATCAAATATTAGAACCGATAAACAAACCATTTGGGGCTTAAATGCACTTTTGGACACACTCCGAGTGGACTTATCAATGCGGCGCTTAGCCGGCTAAGTACGAACTGCACGTGTCACATATTTATCCAACAGCAGATAAGATTATACGTGTACCAGACAGACAGACAGACAGACAGTATATAATATAAAATCGTATAAGTATTTAGGAACAATATCTCTATTTGGTTTGCATGCGAGTTCACAGCACTTAATTGTTCGCTTTTGATATCTTAAAGTCTAAATAAATTGTTTGAACTTGTGTTTACAGAAATTATATACGACAGAGCAACCGAAATTATAATCTCGAATATAAAGTTTATTTCGAAATTATTATATTATATGGATTCTTGTTGGAAATATCAAAGGTCAAAGGTTTGTTGTCCGTAAAGACTCTAATATCATTCACACCCTAAAGGTAATGGCGAAGTTTTCTCAGAGATCACACTATCGCCAAGAGTTCCCTCTCATTTGGGGCGTGACGTGCCTCTCTGTTCTTGATACCATTGTCAAGTCAAATATTGAACCCTTACGATGCACAAAGAGGCCATTGAAAACTGTTGCATTCACCTGCGCATTTAAGATATAAATTGGTGAGATTTCATCTAAAATTCCACATCACACACACAATTTATTACTGCAATATCTTCCAAATTAAATGTCCGGTAATACGAATAATTAGACAAAATAAATCAAAGTTTAGAATTTTTATCTGCGCTGATCACTTTCACTAAAGTAATTAACCAAAAGAAAAAGCCGCAGGCTACCTATTTGTATTGTATTATTTTGGGAAACATCACGCGAGAGAACAATAGTTTAGAAGTTTTACATGAAACATATGTTCGTCTAGAACATCTTTGTTTATGCCGCAGGACCTTCTTCATCCATTCAGACATACACACACACACACGTAAAAGTATAAATGCAGTCCGTGCTAATTGCCGGAAACATAAAACGTTTCCCATGATCGAATCCGCTACGCTTGGCATAGAATGTACTTTTAGGTAGTAGTTGAGTATATACAACACACAACACTGAGTTCAATACTCATCCCGCAGGGTACTCTAAAGCATTAATGCATTCCATTCATTCAGTGTATCTATGTATCTGTGCGGGCACTTTGAATTTATGTAATTACCACATTTCAACAAAGAGAAAGAAACAAATATTTAAACATATTTAATTGCAGCAACATCGAATTTTTCTGGAACAGCAACATATGTCAAAAGTACCCTACGCGAACATTGTATTTTAGTTTGGAAACATTTGCACACGTGTCGAAATATTTGGAATTCATGCGAAATCGCCTTAAGATCAATTTTTGGCTTGCGACTTTTTGGTATCAGCTGTTGGGAGTTGATGAAGTGCAGAGTACTAATATGTACAGCTGTTGCGGTCATTTAATGCTTAGAAATTTGATCTGCCTTCAGTTATAATTAAATTTAGCATCAGTCTGTAGGCAAATAATATTAATAATACTTTGTTGATGGTTCTTAATGACAGAGCCTCTGCAAGTCCTCAGAGTCACCGACCACGTATTGCGTGCATGCGACCACATTTGTGGATATCGAGCAGGCATTCAATCAAATTAAGCACCGAGGTCTCCTGCAAAAGCTCTAGCAGAAACTGCCTTCGCCCTACTTTGCTCTGATATGGTCTTACTTAGAAGACCATTCCTTCAGAGTCAAAGTCAGGTCAAATCAGTCTTCTCCCCACGCAGCAATTGCAGGAATGCCACAAGGAAGCGTTCTTGGTCCGTTTCTATTCAGTTTATATGCAGCAGACATACGTCGTACTACGATCGAAGCTTCAGATACATTCCTGCTACTTGCTTCATATGCCGAGGATGTATGCGTGAGGCCATCTGCAAAACCGCCGCAGCTGGCTGCCGATATCGTAAACACGTACGTAGGTGCAGCCGAAGCCTTTTTAAACACACTCTTCTGACTGTTCCGGGAAACCTCTCAGTCAAGAGATATATGTGAGCAGTGGAAATATATCACCATGGCGGTTATTGGTTATATAAAACCTGTGAAGAATTCTTGGTACGACAAGGCGTGTCGCAGTCGGGAGCAACGCGAGCTGTTAGAGAACGATATTGTGAGAAACGGAGAGAGCAGAAACTCCTTTTCAGACGCAAGAAAAAGGAGCAAATAAGGCGGGAGTTTGAGGATGTTGAGAGTTTCTGTGACAGAAATGAAGTTTTTTTTTTTTTTAAGGATAAAAATGGAAATCTTGTTGAACAGGAATCACTGAGATTATGGAGAAGTCATTTTTCTAACCCACACGGAGGCAATGAAGGGTACCACTCCGTCGATAGAAAAATGACACCGGAACCTCCAGTTAATGATGGCACTATTGTAGAGCCACCGGACTATAATGAGGTCGATTAAGTTATTAAAAAGTTGAAAAATATGAAAGTGGTTATTAAAGACGGCGGCGAAGAGTTGGTTAGAAGTTTGCACCAGCTTTTATGCAAGATATGATCCGATGAATGCATACCCAATAACTGGATTCTCAGTGTTCTCTGTCCTATCTTTAAGAAAGGAGTCCTCGCAGTTTGCGCCAATTACCGCGGAATAAGTCTTCTTTCTATTGGATATAAGACTCTGTCGAGCGTATTGTGTAATAGGTTGAAGCCATATACCGATTCACTGATAGGACAATATCAGTGTGGCTTTAGACCAAAAAGGATAATAAACTTCTTCAATTAGGATATTATGAAAAAAAAAGGAAAGAGCAACGACCGCCGTGCAGACATATGGAGTGAAGTGTGTAGATCTTTAGTAATATGAAGATCATCAAATTCTTTAGACCCTAATATGACCCCAATATGATTAGTAAAGCTCAACTCAATGTCAAATTGAAAGCCTAAATCCTTGATACTAAACTCCCTGTTAAGACTATGAACATTTAAAAAGTATTTAAATGGTTTTCTGCGATGGTTTAGGAAATATTTAGATTAAGAAAGTTTGCTAAACACCAAACAATATCAAATCTGCCTGAAGTAGACAATGTTGGGAGACATCAGAATACGACAAACATAATTTAATATCATCAGAGTACAGAAGTGTATAAGCATGGTTGATTGCTAAAGGTAAATCTTTTATAAATATTATAAAAAATAATAGTCCAAGATGACTGCCTTCAGAAGACACATACATATTTTTAGATAAACAGTATAAAACTTGTTGAGATCTAGCTACAAGTTAATATTTTTTCCATTCTACGAAAGAAGGTGGTCAACCTGTCCTTTGAAAAAATTTGAAATTTAAAAATTCAAACAACTAAAGTATTAACGAAAAAATGCTTTCAGTAAAGTTTCTACATTTTAAATGCAACAAAAAGAAAGACAATCATTCAATATATATATATACAATATGTAGACATCCGATATGGATTTATAAAACAAATGCTTTACTTAGAACACCAATTCAATTGAATGCACTCACGCAAGTGGATCACGTCACACCACGACGCACGAATTATATCTGGCGCACGCATTTTTAATGGCATACCCTACCACAGCAAAGCCACAGCTCAATTCGGCTTAGCACTAATTATGCAATCCAACATTTAGTTCTGCTCTGTGAATTGCATGAATGTCCGTCCGTCCCAGCTCACTTTCTATTCCAGAACAATTACGTAATCACGTGATTTGTACAAACATGTGTTGGACTCGACTCTATCCATTAAGTATGATTTACATAATAAATTGTTTATTTAAACAAACCAGAAAATAATTATAATAGTTAGTAATAGCGCCCAACGTCAACGTACCCCAATTACTCACCAACTAACACCAACATACTCGTACTTCATAATATATTCTATACAAATAGTCATTAAAATGTGCCCATTTATGCAATTTTGCTGTCAAACATTAAATTGATGCATTAATCACGGACGGCAATTTTGTAATTAGTTGAAGCAACTGAATAATTGAGATATTGAGTAAATATTTTTAATTTATGAAGAGAAACATATATTATTTGAAATAACTCAACCTTTTATTTTTTGCATATCAAACAAGGAATACAAAAAGGATTATATTTCAAGTCTTAATGAAATATTTAAGAGTAAGAGTTCGTATGTCCTTCGAATGAGCTTCTTTTCAGTTTGCCTTGGCTCCCAGACGGAGTTACTGCAGCGCATTTAGTGGTGTTCTTAAAATGATTAGGTAGCAGTCGAATTCTTTAAGAGCTGTTTGACTGTCGATATATTGTTAGACTTCATTGTGTCAGGTCGTTTACGATTTTGAGTACCTCATTGCCTCTTGACTGAGTCGATTCCCGCCTGATAGATATTACTGTTGCATATTGAATAACTAAAGAAAAACTTCACCTTCTACCTATGACTTTCTTGCATGTGAACAGTGTTGTAACTTTTGCAGTTCTTTTTGTTGAGTTTTCGCACCACTGAAGCTTGCTATCTGAAGTCTGAAGCCAAACATTTATGGTCCAATCAGCTTATTACACGATACGCGCGACAGAATCTTATATCCGATGGAAAGAAGACTTATTCCGCAGTAGTTGGCGCTAACAGCGGGGTCTCCTTTCTCAAAGATAGGACAGAGACCACTGAGATTCCAGTCATTGGGTATGCTTCATCGGACCATATCTTATATAAAAGATGGTTCATACTCCTTTATTTCTGTATCACCATCTTTCTTTTCTTGCTTTATTTTTTTGGGTCTCTCTATATCGCTCTTACTCCCGACTGCGACCCTTCTCGTCGATCCAAGAATAAGTAATAAGATTTGTGTATAACCCTTGACTTCCTTTGCAGCCCAAACCATAAAACAGGTGATATAGTTTCCACTGCTCACATATATCTTGAAAAGACGGAGAGGTTTACCGACGCAGTCGGTAGAGTGTTTACGGGGCCGATGCTTGTTCAATTCCCGTAGCACAACAGTGGTTCATTCGATTCCGTTCTGGTGTGAAGGAAGTGGAAGATGCACCAAATATCGACCAAATGACTGTTAAAAGGCGTTTGAAGAAGCTTGGCTACACAAAAAACTCGATATTTGGGTGCCACACGAACTGACACCAAAATAACCTGATGGACCGAATTTCCATTTGCGAATCGAAGCGAATGGTGAATGGCGATGAAAAGTGGGTCACTTACGACAACGTGAAGCGTAAACGGTCGTGTGTGAAGGGTGGCGAAGCGGCTCAAACGGTTACCAAGCCCGGATTGACGATCAGGAAGGTTTTGCTGTGCTCCCCTATAGCCAAACATTCAACTCGGTCCTATACTGTGAACAACTGGACCGCTTGAAGACAGCAATTGTCCAAAAGCGGCCGTCTTTGGCCAATACGTAGAGGAATTCTGTTCCATCAGGACAACGGCAGACCACACACTTCGATTGTAATGCGCCAGAAACTCCGGTAGTTCGGATGCATCCACCTTATAGTCCGGATCTGAAACCATCGCATTACCATTTCTTCCTGTCAATTTCGAACGATTTAGCTGACGTGAAATCGGCCTCAAACGAGTCTTGCGTTAATCGACTCTCACTTTTTTACCAATAGGGAAGTAAGCTCCATAATAAAGTTGGAACAAGTTATAGATCACAAGATTGCTCATTTGAACTAAATCCGATGATTGTACGCAATTTTATAAAGATTTGAAATAAAGGTGAAAATACGAACGAATTTTTGTTCCAACCATATATGTAGACGTTTGTATAACAGCCACGTGGCTATAACTGTTATAAAGTTCAACAATACATACACATTTTTTTTGTCATATCATTTCATGCAGCTCATAGCCATATAAACTTATACCACTTGCATTTTTTTTTCATACAATTTTGTTTCTATTTACTTGGAAAAATTCCAATTTCGAATATTTTGTAACACTTTCATTTTTAAGCGAAAACTATTTTCCATAATAAGTAAATCTCATTAAAGGAAAATTTTTCAAATTGGCTTATTTTGAAATGAAACAAATTCCAAATGCTATAAAGGTCCTTTTCAGTTTTGCATAACCTCACCTCGGGGCAGTGTAAAACTAAATGACGATGAGTTGAAATACATACAAAGAAAAGCATATCCAATTATTCAAATGTTAAACAAATTGATAGCACCGTGGGCCAAATAACCTCAAGTATATTCAAATATAAACAAACACATTCACAGTCACCCTACGCTCACTTCAATGAAAAACCCGGCGAAAATTGTGAAAATTGCAAAAATGTAAAACAAAAGAGACACAGACACAGAACGATGTAATATGGCACATAAAACAATTTCCGGAATTACAGAAGCGTAAGAAAGAAACAATTTCTACCTGAAAAGCAATTTGTGTTGTCAACATTACCGAATTTGACTTCGAGGACGTGAACTCGGAATAGTTCCTTAACCTCTTCTCTCGACACACTCGCCGCACTCGTGCATAGCTCTTAAGTAACTTGGCAATTGCATTTTTGCAAAGGAGAAAAAAAGAAGAACAAACAAAAAATTTCGTCAAATTTGCATAGAAATGTCGCGGGGAAAATAACAAAAGGAAAATCCATAGAACGACAGCTCGGCGACGGAAGACTATCATTAACTCAATGGTTATAAGCGTGGAGGGGGTCCAAGGTGAAGTGCATAGCATAGAACACTTGAAGGAAACACTTGAGTGGAAACAAAAAAACAAAAAAATGAA
The DNA here is from genome assembly GCA_035044805.1 of Leucophenga maculata. Taxonomy (NCBI): domain Eukaryota; kingdom Metazoa; phylum Arthropoda; class Insecta; order Diptera; family Drosophilidae; genus Leucophenga; species Leucophenga maculata. The sequence continues at coordinate 264,678 of JAWNNP010000102.1, read as the reverse complement.
AAAAGAATAGAATAGAAAAATGAAAAGCGTAACCTCGAGCTGAACTCGAGCTGAGCTGAACTGAACCGCACCGAATTCGAAGGAGTGGCAGTGGTCGGCAACCGGTGAGGTAAGCAAAAAGTCAAGGTAGTATATAGTCAAGGTTCTATATATGTAGTTAGGGATAGTTAAGGTAAAATCGACAACGAAATGAGTGTGAAGAAGCGAAGCGGAGCGGCAGCGTATCGAAAAACGCATGCACGATCGGGACTAGTAGAGCAAAGTTGCCCTAAAGCAAAGCAGCATACGCTGGCTGGTTCGATATGTAGTACAGAAATATTTGACGAGGGTAGTTTGTAGAGTTTTTGTTGTATAAGGTAAGATAAGATAAGATACATGTATTAAGAATAAGATTTAAGTATTTATAATAAAAATAAATTAAATTATTTATAATAAAATTAATATATAAGATATAAATGAAAATAAAATATGTAAAATAAAAAAAAATAAAAGAAAAAATAAAAGAAAAAAAATATGAGAAATAAAAGAAAATAAAACCAATAAAAGAAAATAAAAGCAAAGAAAAGCAAATAAAAGAAAATAAAACAAAATAAAAGAAAAAAAAAATTAAAATAAAAAATTAAAGGCAAAGAAAAGCAATAAAAGAAAATAAATGAAAATGAAAGAAAATAAATTAAAATAAAATCAAATAAAAGAAAGCCAAATAAAATAAAATAAAGCAAAATACAAGAAAATAAAAGAAAAAAACAAGAAAATAAAAAAGCAAAGAAAAGAAATAAAAGGAAAATGAAAGAAAATAAATTAAAATGAAAATAAAATAAAATAAAATAAAATAAAATAAAATCAAATCAAAGAAAAGAAAACAAAATAAAAGAAAAAAATTAAAACAAAAATAAAAAAATTAAAGGCAAAGATAAAGTAATAAAAAAATAAAGGAAAATAAAAGAAAATAAATTAAAAAAAAATCAAATAAAAGAAAAGAAAATAAAAGAAAAGAAAATAATAGAAAAAAAAGAAAACAATTAAAGGCAAAGAAAAGCAATAAAAAAAAATCAAGGAAAATGAAATTAAAATAAAATAAAATAAAATAAAACAAAAGCAAATAAAAGCAAATAAAATAAAATAATGGAAAATAAAAGAAAATAAACGAAGATAATAGAAAATAAACGAAAATAAAAGAAAAGAAAATGAAAGCAAAGGAAATAAAATAAAAAAAAGAAATAAAAAAATAAAAAAAATAAAATAAAAGAAAAAAAATAAAAGAAAATAAAAAAAAAATATATAAGAAATAAAAGAAAATAAACAAATAAAATAGAAGCAAAGAAAAGCAAATAAAAGAAAATAAAAGAACATAAAATAAAATAAAATAAGATCAAATAAAATCAAATAAAACAAAATAAAATAAAACAAAATAAAATAAAATAAAATAAAATAAAACAAAATAAAATAAAATCAAATAATATAAAATCAAATAAAATCAAATAAAATAAAATAAAGCAAAATAAAAGAAAATAAAACAAAATAAAAAAACAAGAAAATAAAAGAAAAACAAGAAAATAAAAAAAAGGGCAAAGAAAAACAATAAAAGAAAATGAAAGAAAATAAAATAAAATCAAAACAAATCAAATCAAATCAAATCAAATAAAAGAAAAGAAAGAAAAGAAAATAGAATCAAATAAAATTAAAGGAAATAAAACAAAAGAAAATAAAAAATAAATAAATTAAAGGCAAAGAAAAGCAATAAAAAAATAAAGTAAAGTAAAATAAAATAAAAATAAATTAAATAAAATAAAATAAAGCAAAATAAAAGAAAATTAAACAAAACACAAGAAAATAAAAAAAAAAAGAAATAAACGTCAAAGAAAAGCAATAAAAGAAAATAAAGGAAAATGAATGAAAATAAATTAAAATAAAATGAAAGAAAATAAAAGAAAATAAAAGAAAAAACAAGAAAATAAAAAAGGCAAAGAAAAGCAATAAAAAAATAAAGGAAAATAAATTTAAAATAAATTAAAGTAAAATACAAGAAAATAAAAACAAAATTAAAGGCAAAGAAAAGCAATAAAAGAAAATACAGGAAAATGAAAGAAAATAAATTAAAATAAAATAAAATAAAATAAAACAAAATAAAATAAAATACAAATAATATAATATCAAATAAAATCAAATAAAAGAAAATAAAAAAAAAAATAAAATAAAATAAAATCAAATAAAAGAAAATAAAACAAAATAAAATAAAGAAATATTAAAAATAAAAAAAAAATTAAAAAATAAAAGGCAAAGAAAAGCAATAAAAGAAAATAAAAAAAAAGAAAATAAAAGAAAAGAAAATAAAGAAAAATTAAATAGAATTAAATAAAATTAAATGAAATTAAATAAAATTAAAGAAAATAAAATAAAATAGATTAAAATATAATGAAATAAAATAAGATTTGTCGTTGGCGAATGTCAACTTGAAAACTTGATCCGCAATATAACAGAGTTTTAAAACCTTCAGAATCCAACGGAATAGATCAAACGGCTAGTTAGGAAGCAGTTTCCCATTAATGATGCATAACTGATAATTTAAAGAGGCATTCATTAAGCGTCTGGATACAACTTTTCAGCCACACTTGTTTAAGAATAAATCCCATTTCCTTGGAGTTTCATACCAATTAGATCTGATTTTGTAACACATAACGTCAAGTGAAGTAAATGAGCAAATGAAGGTTCTTAAGATAGAAAAATCTTTTAGCTATGACGAAAGTTCTAAGCAACAGCATACAGCTCCAGAATATTGTCATCATATGGTATTCAAGAACATCGAAGTTCACTAGACATTCTTAAACTGCTCTGCTTTATTTCTTGATATGAAGCAAGTATTTGAACGCGTCTGGAAAACTTGGTTTCTTTATAAGCTTAAAATAATTACTTCCTGCTGCATTATAGCTTATCTATGAACAATTTAAACAAATTTTTATTGAAAATATATTATATTTCGACAGCATACTTTTCAATCTACCCGCGCTGTAAATAGTTGCGTAACCCGAACGGAAATCGAAGGCAATAATAATGACAATTGACTTGTCAGAAAACGCTGGCAAAGAAAGAATTGTAACACTTATTCTCGTCGTATAGCATATGCAAACTTCATGGAAGAACTCCAGTAGTCAAGTAGTTCGCAGAGTCTCGGAGTACCTTTTCAATGTTTATTGCGGTAGCTGAAGCGTGGAATTAACACAAATCGATTTTATATGCAGGCAAATGAAAGGAATTCGACGTAGGTAGCATACAAGCGAGCGGTAGCGGCAGGGTGTGGCACACAGTTCGCAGGAAGTTGTTCCCGAAACGTAATAGTAAATCTAAGAGACTTCAGAAGAAACAAGAAGTAAATAATATTTTGATTTCCGTACTAAGCGGCAACATATAATTTGCTTTAAAAAAAAATAAAATTGGTTCATTGCCTTTGTACCGAAGATTTCTTTGCACCCTTTGGCATTTAGTGCTCATTAGAGTTCTTTTTTTTTGTAACTGTTTGGTTTTTTAATTGGATTGTTGTAAAAAAGGGTTTAGTTAATTGTTTTTAAAGTGTTTATCAATTGAGGAATGCGAAAATTGTTCGAGTGTAAAAATTTTACAAAGCGAATGGCTGCTACTGGTAGCAGGAGAAATTTTAATGAAGTTATATAATAATGAACCTAGCGAAAGAATAGAAACACAAAGGAATATTTGCTTACCAGACTGTGAGAAAATCAGTTTTAAATAAAAAAGGGAAACTATTTAACTGGGACTGGGACATAATTGCAATAGCAATTGCAAAATAATTTGGAATTCTTGATATCTGCTAGTACCATCGCCGCATAAAATAGGCTTCAAAGTTCATCAACTACTCATCATATTCTCCTTCCCGTGCGCTCAATCACCCATGTCACACCTCTTAGACAACCGTCTATCACAAACAACTATTATTACATACCGAATTTTTTTATCAGGTAGGCTAGTCTCGACTGTTCTTGAGTCCAGTAGCTGTACTAACCATCTGATAAGTTTAGGATCTATACTCCTCTTGTTAAGTGCCTTTGCAACTTCCGTGTGTGATGTATTATCAAAGGCCCTTTCGATGTCCATGAAAGCACAAATGGCTGTTCCTTTGTCCTTTACGGCATTACGAATGAGGGTGTCTAGCTGGTATAGGGCAGTTTCAGTTGTCTAGAAATAAATAAAATTAAAATATTCAATAATGGTCAAAATCGGAACATTAAAATGGGTAGCTCTATAAAAAAAACAAGTAAGAAAATTACAGTCGGGCGTAACCGACCAAGTAGTGCAAAATAAAAAGAAAGGATATTAATAAGAAACAATTTTAAAATATACTCGTAAAATCTGGCAAAGTCCTAATAGAATGCAAACAGAACGAAGTCACTATCTATTAACGTTTCTCAGATCATTTCGTTCATACGGACAGACAGACGGACATGGCTAAATCGACTTTATCACTCCTGACCATAATAGGCGGCTTTCCGACCATTATTTCTACCTGTTACATACATCTGCACAAAACCAATAGGGTCTTGTACCTTCGGTACAGGGCCAAAAACAAGTCGATACATACATGTCCGTCTGTCTGGAAGGTTGACTGAACAAGATCTTTAAGACTATAAAATTTAAATTTCTATGTTTGTCCCTATTCCCTCCTTAGATAACATAGCCACACAAAAAAAAAAAGTACCCGAGTTGGGGAATTAGACCACCCATTCCTTATGTATTTTGATGCGCTGAACACGAATCTGAAGTCTGATTTGCTCCATCACGACTGGATTCAATATGGCGGACCAATTTTTTAAAAAATTTTTGGTTTCTTAGGAAACTTGGTATCTCATTAAATTGCTGCCGTCATTACTGAAAATGATGAGAATGTAGAATCTGAGGATGAATCTGACGAATACAGTTCCGAGACGGATGATTATATCGGCAATGACACAGACCATGTTCCATACACAAAGAAGGTAACAGTTCCACCAGCATTAACTTCGCAATCGGACTTGAATGACCCTGTACGAAATTTAGGTTTACCCAAAGATGGTGCAGAGTTTTTAGCCTCATATTTTAGGAAGAAACATTGTCAGGAACCAGGTACCAAGGTCTCTTTTTACCGAGAACGAGTCAAGGAATTCCGTAAGTATTTCACAAAAGATAAGGATTCATCACTAGTATTTTGTACTGATGTCAGAGGACTTATGAATGAATTTTAAAATAATTGCTATGACAAGTCAAAGGAAAGTATGAAAGCGTTTATGCCCCAGTTGCAATAGCTCACTCAACTGTCATGCAGCAAAAGTATGAAAATTTAGATGCGCTTTTAGAGAAAATTAATTACGTGCAACACAAATGGCAGATCTGTGGCGATTTAAAAATAATAACATTATTTTCTTGGCCAACAGTCGGGATTCACTAAGAATCCTTGTTATTTATGGTTGTGGAACCGTAGAGAACGTCAGAAACATTATAAGAAAAAATATTGGCCGAAAAGAGAAGCGTTTATTCCTGGTGAACAAAACATTATTCACAAACATTTAGTAGATCCATCGAAAATTTTGATTCCTCCGCTTCACTTAAAGCTTGGATTTATGAAGCAACTCGTAAAAGCTCTAAATAAGACTAGCTAAGTGCTTCCAGTATCTTCAAACGAAATTTCCTAAAATTTCTGAGGCAAAATTAAAAGAAGGAGTGTTTGATGGACCGCAAATTCGAACACTATTTCTTTCTGAAATGAATAAAGTGGAAAAGGCAGCTGGGCTGACTTTCAAGGCAGTTTCAGAAAACTTTTTAGGAACATCTGGTTAGGTTAGGTCTTCAATGATGGTAACTATTTCAACTAATTCGTGATGAACCTCAATTTTGTTTTCAGAATGAGGTACTTTCCTATATCCTTTTTCAATAAAAACTTCGAATGAAAATCTATACTGCCTTCACCCAAATGCTCTCATGTTAGTAGAAAATTTTAGAATACGGGGAAGTTTTTAAACAAAACTACACAAAATCAGCTCTAGTTTACGCCTAACCCTATCCACTGACTGAGACTACAATCTATCCATAACAAATTTTGCCGGCAAACATTTGAAAACATTTGCAAAAAAAGTACACAATTTTGAAGAGTTTAAAGTAATTGCATGCCGAATTATTTCCAGCTGATTGAGCAGACGAGTGTGTCAAACAAAGGACATTTTTTTGCCATTAGTAAAGTTGCATAATTTCATGCAATATTCATAAAAAAAAAAGAAATCACTTCAACAAAAAAATGAAGGCACGATAATAAATTCAAAAACCTCTTAAAGTATATGAAAAAAAAATATATGTATATGGAGAGAGTCGAGTAGAGTATGCCAAATTATGCACATGTCATGCGGGCGACAGCTGCCCAAAAAAATATAAAATTATATTCTGTACAATGCATGCATGGCAGGACTCGACTACTCGATATGCGGCGGCATTGATTAGCGCACACCAACTGGCAAGGACAACACATCGAACATAACAGGGAGCGAAGGACGCGTGTGCACTTCAAAGCATTGCACTCAGACAGCTGTTTGTGAAATGCGCGTTGCATATCTCCAACGAAGTATTATCGATGAAAAACAGGCGCATGCGAATGCGAATGCATGCTGCGAATGTGTACATATATCCTTTAAAATATTATATTATACACTGCATAGGCTTTGGGTGTATGACTCAATTAATCCTTTTGTATTATTTTGAGCTGTAAAGCCGCAGGCAACTACGAGTATTTAAATTTCGCTCATACCATGGACATGGACAGATATTTCCGGAAAGAAAAACACTTGAGTTAAAAATAAATGCGCTCGTCTCGTCGAAAAACAGCTGAAAATAATCATAAACGAGTATAAATTCAAGAAGACAAGCGGAACTAGTCTGCAGGAAACATGTTTCATATGGCATGCAGCAGCGTTGGCGGCGTTAGCAGGAGGCGGATGTCCTGTTTCTCACAGTAAACAGTACGAAACTCAAAAAGGCACATGCTCAACGCAACAAAAACTACAAATAAATGGCATAGTCTATGCATATACAGCAGACGTGCCATATTTTAGTCGAATTTAGATTATTAGACAAAGCAAGGCAAGCCTTTTTATCCTCTGTAATTGTTTTCTAAATCTTTTTTTGCGCATTTTCTTTGAATGACTTACTTTGCAGACTATATTCGTTCATTCATAGTTTCACAGCACATTTCATTCATTCAGTGTTTCCTGCTTTAATACCTAGTGTGTCCTTTTGACAGTCATTTTGGAATGCATCCTGTGCACAGTCGTGGTATAGTGTGGCCAGGTACATGCAAATTGCCAGAAAGGTGCATTGAGCGAGTTGAACAATGTAACGCGTGCGTTTCGCTGTTTTATATCCTTTGTTCTAATTCGTCCTTTATACTTTGTGCGCATATTTAGTTTGTTTTAGGATGTTTATACTTTGAGTAAGAAACGTCAGCTGTCGTTCATATATTTGTTAGATTTTCTTTTTTATTTATTATAGAAACGAGGAGTCATATAGAGTCATATATATTCTTGATCAGCATCAAAACTCGCCTCGCTATAGACATGTCCGTCTGTCTGGCTGTCGTTTGAGCAGCTATTACTTGGAACCTAGAAAATTTAGTGCCTTCTCGTTTGTATATTTATATACTCCAATTCCTGCTTCAGCTAACTTGTATACAATGTACATTTGTGAATTCTCTAAGGGTACCGCTCGTATACAATACATATCAATGTCATTTGCTATCTTTTTGCATTAAATATTTGCAAATTTTTTACGCACGATTGCTTTGCCTAGCGATGCATGCCTCTATAACTTACATACATATATGCACAATAGTTTCTCTTTGTCCTCGACTTTTCAATATATTTTTTTTTACCCAGAAACGCTGTGAACTGCGCACACAGTTTGACAAAGGTCAACAAACGCTTTCCTTGCTTGCAGCCCAATTTCGTTTCAACTTTCAGCAAATGTCATCATCGAACAATTCAATTGTTAAATTTTTACACAAATTGTCAATTTGTCACAGCAACTTGAATGCAATCGAATCGAAGTACGAGCACATCAAGCCATTCAACCATCAAAGTTGCATCCCATGTGTATCTTTTGAAATGTTTATCTTTTGTAGCTGTCGCATGCTGCAATGAGCTCGCAGCATTTTTTCTCCATACTAATTAAATTTAACGCTTAATTGAGTTTAATGAAAATTTAAGTTGTGTCAATTGTTTAATTTCTGAGTGCAGTTTTGAGGTTGATTTTTGCTATTTGTATGGGATATGATTTTAATAGAATAACCTAAGAATGATTTTTTTACTAATACCTCAAATAACTATAGACTTTCTGTATGGAATTATATTTATTATTGAATCTATTGAAGGATGGAATTTCTTAGAAGCTGTTGTTCGTTCACTAATTCACTGCTTTCGGTTTGTAAAGTCCCGCGATGGTTTAAATGTAACTTTTAGCTGTCATGGAGTTTGTAAGGAAAGAACGGAGACTTCATTAAGTATATATACTCGTATTAGCATGACAAGTCTAATAGAACTATTCATATCCGTCTGTCTTTCTAAATGATAATATGTCCCCTCTCTGTATGAATTAAAAATTGTCCCTCTATATGTCCCGACATGCAGACGGATGTGTTTTTGCTTCTCCTAACTAGACTGTCCAGAAAAATAATTGGAGCCTACTTATTGAAGTCTGGAAGACCGATGGTCTTCTGCACAATGCCAATGAACTTGAAACGCATGACCTAAGTACCATGCTTATAAGTGAAAGTCACCTATCTATGAGATCCTTTGTTCAAAAAATTTGGTTTGATTTGTACACTACTAAACACCCAGTCGATTCTGATATCCTTATTAAGTCAAATATTAGTCAATTTCCGGTTCAAAGCATACGATACCCTTGCCTTCCATGTATTGGTGTCAAAGTATTCTTTAATCTTGGATATTTTATATTGACATCAGTTTATGATATATTTGACGAGCTTGTTGCAAAATTTTTAATTGCTGGAGGCTGAACTGCGAAGCATCGCTTCTAAGCAGCTAGTCGTGTATATGCTAGAGCCAACACCATATTCGAAGTTGTGACAAATTCTAACATGCAGATTCTGGTCACAGATTCATCGATACATTGATTAATTTTGCAGTTCATGTTGGTATCACGTCATCAAGACTATCTGTCAGTGGAGTCAATAAACTTAGCTCCGAATATTTCCCGCTGATAATCGATTTTATAGCCGGTGCTCAATTTATGGGCGATAATCCAATGCTTTTATCTTCAAATGAAAACATCGGTTGGCTCCAACTTAAGCTAGATTAACTGGTTAAACTTAATATGAAGTTCAGAATATGCGAACTCGTAATGAACTTGACAACAGAACGTGGCAACGGGCTGCCACTTATTTGAGCAGATAATTCTTTCAATCTAAAATAAAATTGTTACACAATTTACTTCGCAACGCAGTATCAGACGAGCCTAAGGGTTGCAATTTATGGCGGTTCACAAGCAACATCAAAAGACAATCTTTGCGTAATATCCATATTCTAATCCAGTATAAAAGATGGTGTCGCTCAAATGAGCAGAAAGCTGAAACGTTTGCAGATGTATGGGAAAACGCTTCACACCATTTAAACAAGCATCAACTGCAGATCAACTTTTGAAATAATTCAAAGAGCTCTAAAATTCGATTTTATTCACAGAGTTCTGAATATCCCAACTGTGCAGTCTGAAATAGCTCGAACCAAGCGAAACTATTCACAAAAACTCGACTATCACCCAAACCCGCTCGCAAGAGCTCTCACTCAACAAAATAACACAACGCGACTCAGGAGAAATGACCTCCCAAGCTCAGTGATAAATACTTAGAGCCGCTGTATATTACTAGCCTCCATCTGGATACTGTGATTATGACTAATTCCAATTGTCCTTCAACGGCTTCTAATTGCCCTCAAGTCTATTTGAAGGGCGAATCGTTGAAACCTTAAAATTAACAATCTGCGCACTGCACCTTCACCTTAAAGCTGGGCAGATGTTCGCCTGGCACCTTAAATAATACACATGCTTCCCAGCTATGTTTTGTAAACTACCTGGGAATAATTAGAGAAACTTCTTACTTGCAGCAATCACATAGCTAAATTAAAAAAAGGTATTCAACTTTGGGGCATTGCTTCAAAACCTAAGATTCAACATGTACAAAAGTTCCAGAATAAGTTCCATTGTCACATTTATCATTCGATCATAACTCGTGATTTAGAGGCATCAACTGTTTTTGTTCCAAAGATATTAAGATGACAATCAGTTAAGATGCCTAGAAACTCAGTCACCGCACGCACTTTCCTGCTACAACCGCCCAATAATATTCTATGGATTTTATCTTCGATTTCTGAGACGAACACAATGGAATTCAGTTAAGTTGGAGTTGATAGATCGACAATGAAATACTTTTCCTTCGATACTGTACTAGTTTATAGGGAATTCTTTCTTTAAAGTTGCGCCAATTTTTTTTCTATTTCAAGTTCAAATCAATGCTTTGTATATAATGCAAATATTTATATAAAATATTGCACTGCTCGACTGTCTTTTTCAATAAGCTGAACAAGATTATTACCACACGCCGATGTCACCTTCAAAGCATGACAAACTTTTCGCAAAACTACTTCAAAACTTTCAATGGATTATTACTCGAATTTCACGGCTTATTGAGTCACACAAAAATAAAACACAATTTCATGTTCAACTTTTGTTTTTTAAAGAAACTTACTACTTACTCTCTAGCTGAGCCAATTTATTTTTTTATACACATCATAAGTGATTTCGTTAGTATTTCTGGCCAAGCAAGTTCTTTAGTTTCTTTTAGCAACTGATTATATTGATTTGCAATTTGTTTTGATTTTATGCATGGAAGTCGTTTTCATAAAAATAAAAATCATAAAAATAAATGAGAAATAAAATCAACTGACAAAGCAAAAAAAATAAAGTCAAAGCAATTGATATAAAAACTATCATATCACATCACATCACATCACCGCAAAAGGATACTTATCACATGATATTATGGCGTCTTAATGTTCTCGATATCTGCAATATTTGTGCGTAAGTAAGATACAAGTAGCGAAAAAGTTTTATATGATTATGTTTAGTGTGGCGCCAAAAACTTGCTACTGTATTTAAATGTACGCATAATGTTCGAATTACGATTGCAGATAAAACCTAATGTTCATATCGGTGGCACCGAAGCTTTAATGCGCTCCACGTATAGCTTTGTATTGTGTGACAAAATTTAATTTTCATAAATTAAACGTATACAATGCAAATAATACAAGCTGCTGCGTTCCAATACTTTTGAAATAGCGAGTTTATGCGTAATATGACATTTAGCTGTCACTTTTTATAGATATTGGTGGGTATTTTCAGTGCAATATTCGCCACTCAAGTTTAAAAACTGGCTTATAAATGATTTCGTTTATACATTCATCTATTACGGAAGCATCATCACAATCGTCATAGAAGTTCAAATAAAAACAAGTAAGGAAATTTCAGGGGGGGAGGGTTCAAGTTTTTAAAATAAACTTGTAAAATTCCGGAGCACTCCTAGTCGAATGCAAAAAACACGAAGTCTCTATCTATTACCATTTCCGAGATCCTTTCGTTCATACAGACGGACGGACGGACTGGACATGGCTATATCGACTCCTCTATCACTCCTGACCATAATGGGGATAACTTTGGGGGGCCTCCGACAATGAGTTCTTCCTGTTACATACATTTGCACAAAACCAATAGGCTCTTGTACCTTCGGTACAGGGCCTAAAAAGCAATAACTTACGAAATTGCTATTCGTACCTACTATTCATGGAAGTAAACAACCTTGCGGTAGCTGCCCGCCATGGTCCTATCAGTGAATCCGTATATGGCTTCAGCATCTGTCACAATTCGCGCGACAGATTCTTATACCCCAAGGAAAGGAGACCTATTCTGCGGTAGTTAGCGGAAATAAAAATATTTCATTTTTAAAGCATCAAACTAACATTTTAAAAAAGAACAAAATTATGGTTTTTCCATGTAAGCCTTTTATCTAAAATCATGAAAAAAAAAAAAAATGCAAACATTTATCATCAGGCCTTTAAGCCCTGTTCTCACATACAACAGAAACTGAAACGTAACTGAAAGTGAATTTTAGTTTCTGTTGTACAATTATTCAGTTGAAATTTCAGTAGGAGGTTGCCGCATAGAACCCAAACTGAACTGAAACTAAATGTCATTTTTCATTACTTTAAACTTTTTTCAGGGTTGTATTTTATATTTTTCTGACATTCTGTACTGAAATAAGTCAAAAGTACTTTTTTCAGTTTCAGTTGCTGATGTACTGTATTCAGTTGCTCCGGACGACTGAATTCTAAAATTCAGTTTTAGTTTCAGTTGCTAATGTACTGAATTCAGTGTCAATTTCTGTTGTATGCGACAACAGGCCTTTAGTTTCTTAATGTATTTTCCCCATTCCTTAATTAAATATTCATTGATAATAATAATAAGTAAGGAACAGAAATATGCAAACTGGAAGACTACCTCTTAACCTTCAAATTCTCATGGTCAAACATGAGTATATCACCATGGCATAGATCTCAATATTTGCCGCCTCCTCCCTATTTCATACAATTAAACATTATTATAATTTAGTCTTCAGCCTTTCAGGATATAATTCTCCATTAACACGTAGAACTATTACAACGGAGCGTCATAATATATGCACAGGCAACACTTGTAACTATTTGTGTATCACAAATTATGAGCAATTTAAATATAAAAACAGAAATAAAAACAAAATTCAAACAAATAAAACAAAATCTTTTATCTTACTCTGAAAGTTGTTTACAAACTGCATGGCAAGTGAGCATAAACTGATTGTGAATTATAATACATAGGTCGCTTATAAATTTGTGCATCTATTTTTATGAAACTACAATGACACCGCGATGGACTCAGCTAGTAATACTAACGGTAATACTATTAGCTTTTATTTATATATTAAATCTGTTTCTTAAAGATTTATTTACATATAGAAATAAAATGAGTTATTCAGGCGAATATATTAAAACGAATATTTCTTCGAAGACTGCTTACACAAATCGATCGAAATATATTTCCGTAACATAAATTTGGTTTTCGACGTACACATGAGACTCCGGAACAGGTTTAAGGTTTTGAAAACAAACCATATTCTTCTGCAGCATTTCTCGATATAAAACAGGCCTTCGATCGCGTATGGCATAAAGGTCTTCTCCATAAAATAAATAAAATTTTTTCAGATCGTATCTACAGAAGCGACATTTTTACGTCAAATGCGTAGATAGCCATTCGTCTTTACAAAACATACAAGTCTGGAGTACCGCTAGGAAGTGTGTTTGGTCCATCGAGTTAGTTTAATGATTGAAACAATCTCAATTTACCCTCATATTATTATAATGTTGTTGCTTTTGCTAAGTATTGTTCCAATGAATTTTGATAAATGGTTCACATTTCCTATAAATTGAAAAGTTGAGAGCAGATTTCCTTTCAGATTTTTTTTTTTATAAGCATTTTATTCGAATCTTTTGTAATATATGCAAATAGTTTATTTATTTTTACAATTTTATGTTTATTAAATAATTTTATACAAAATATAAGGAACATGATTTCGGATATGGTTAGCCCTTAGTCATAACTTTGAATTTAACATATTACTCCAATGTAATCTTTGTCACACCATTGGGATTGAAGAAGCGCGTCGTATCATCGAAATTCGCCTCTTGGTCTGCAGAAGTCGGCTGCCGATTATCGCCATAAAAGCAATAGAAGATTGGATCAAGTGCGATTAGCAAAGACAGCCACATAATACAGCGGCAGTTGATGGCTATAAAAGAAGATGAGTTTCTCCAGTTTGGGACAAAGATTGACGCCGTCTATCAGCTCAAAGATGGCCTTTGCTCGAGCTTCAGGGTGTACTTCTATCTGATGCAATACTTTTGCAAAATCGATAATACTTTTCCATTCTTGGTATTGAGAATTTGCTATCGACAGTCTGATCATTCAGTTTTCTATAGTCTATGGCACGTTATACATTTTTTTTGGTACAACCCATAAAGGTGTATGGTTCAAGATGTTGGGATGTTACGAGAATTCTATCAAAAAGTCAAGCGTCTGACTAAAGATATAATAAAGTTTATTGATTTATCGGTTTTGAATATTGCTGGAAGAAGTAAAGAAGTGCTTGGAGTCGAGTAGGAGGAGAATATATTGTGGGATGAAAATAATTTTTACTGGGCGCAGCAAAGCGTGACGGGTACAGCTAGTATTTATATAAAAGCGTTGAAAGCAGAATAACTTGGCAACTGGCCACCGATTAAGGGTTTCATTTAAACAAATAACTGCGACCTTATTGGTCCATAGTATCGACTCTGCCTTTTGACAAGTTGTAGCGTTCGATTAAATTCCGAAATATTTTTCGGATGATCCTCCAAAATATAATCGATATGGTACAAATTAAAAGTTGTCACATTTCTTTCACGATATGAAGATACTAAGTCGAGAACAGTCACTTCGCCTTGGTTCCTTTCAGCATTGCCTCCCACTTTGAATCCAGTGCTATCCACGCTTTCATGACATATTGCGAAGAGGATTGAGTTGATCTCTTTGTTCTAATCTTCTTCTTTGCCTATCGTTAAATGCACAAATATCCAAAAAATATTGCTAAATCGCTCCAAATGTATGATTATTATTAAAAATGAAAGTCCATGAAATTCATTTTACAGGGAATTCAGACTTTCACCGAATGTGTGCAAATAAAGGACCTCAAACCGAGAAAATTAATGAATTCTAGTCACGTTTTAAGGTTCCACAATTATTTCTTAAAATAGAAACATTTTGATGCCTAGATTCACCCTTCAAATGATACGACAACAGTATATGCTGTATTGACATTTGATTTGTAGCAATACATTACAAAAAGCGCCACCTATTGAAAAACTAACAGAACTAACTAACAAAGGTAAATAAATAGTGGAAATAGTTCAAAAAGTTTTAAGTTTTCAAAACCAAGCAGAGCTCTTACTGTTTCGATTTAACTTTTTTATTTTGTCAATTTTTTGTTATTTATTTACTTTTTTGTGTTTTACATTCACCGAAATTGATCCCAAATGTGCCAAGTAAACATTTCGCTCAACTTGAAATGGCTAAACAGAAAGTTGCTTGTTCAGAATTACTTCGATGGAATACATCGAATTCAAAGTTGCCACACTTTTAACCCTTTTTGTTGTGCTCTGCCAGTTTTTGAGCAGCCCTTTGGCACTTTTATTGTGTAATATTTAGTTGAAGTTTTTGCTGCTGCAATTAATGTCCTGTGGCTGACATGATGTTTTTTTTTTTTTTTTTTGTTTATTTTTAGTTTTATAATATTATATTTTGTTGTTTTAGGACATAATACTACGTGTTCCTTTTGCAAAAATGTTTGTTATGAAGTATGTATCATGCTATAATATGTGGTTTATGTGTAATTGGGGGTTTTAGTTTAATATGCAAAGTTTATAACTTTATTTTAACTCAAATAAGCAACTCTGTGCGTGAACCCTTTCTGTGATATTTTGTGTAATTTTTATTTATTTCAATAGAAAGTTGAAAATTCTTTGTTAGGATATGCGAAAATTTGTTTATTTTAAAAGTTTCAAGTGCAGTTGTGCAACTATTTGCGCTTTAAATTTTATTTGCTTAGTTTTAATCCTTTTTTTTTATTTTAATTCTACTCCTTCCAACATCTAAAAGTTATCATTGAAATGTCAAACTGAAGGGCATGCAGTGTTATTTAAAAGAAGAAAAGAAAGCACGCATCAGTCGAGTCTACTGGAGTTTGAGATACTCTGTAGCCTTATTGAACTTTAAATTTGAAAAGGGATTATATTCCTATGTGGATCCGTTTGGTATATTTTATGAGAATTAGTGTAAGATACCACCAAACAAAGGAGGTGTAGGTGCAGATTTGTGTTACCATTGTGGAATAATCCAGAAGATCGTTTTATGATATTTAAACCAGGACCGGCCAAGGAATCGTTTACAATTCCAAAGGGTTCTAGTTATGAATATTATCTAGGGTAAGCCCCAGACCCCTTTCGTTGGTACACCATTCTTTTACTTAGTACTTTCTTCCGAAGTACTATATTATGAAACTTTTGGATGGTACAAATGCTATTGTTTAACAACATACATCAGCTCCATAAGTCCAAAATCGTGGGAAGGAATTAATCTTTGGCCCAACCGTCTGAAAATTTAGCCTTCATGACACTACAATAATGGAGAGAGGCTAATCGATTTCGCCGCAGGTCGGAACATGGTAGTTAGTAGTACCAGATTTCAAAACCTCAACATCCACAAGGCCGCAACCTTTTCAAACACACTCTTTCGACTGATCAGAGAAACTTCTCAGTCCTCTCAAGATATACATGAGCAGTGGAAACATATCACCCGCTCCATGGATACTGCTGCCAATGGGTTCATTGGTTTTACAAAACCTGTGAAGAATTCTTGGTACGACGAGGAGTGTCGCAATGCTACTGTCAAGACCGACGGCAAAGCGTTTGTTAGGAGTATGCACCAACTTTTATGGAAGATATGCATACCCAATGAATGGATTCTCAGAGTTCTCTGTCCTGTCTTTAAGAAAGGTAACAATGCTGGTTGCTCTAACAACCGCGTAATAAGTTTTTTTCCATAGAACCAGGCGTCGACAGGATACAAAAGAACCTCTTAGAACCCTTTGATACCAAGAGAGGTTTCAGGCGGGGTTTTGAACTGTCGTGCTATTTTATCAATCTGTTGATGGAATACGTCCTACGCCGTCTTCCGAAAGGAAGTGATGCTACTCGCTTATGCCGATGACGTCGATATAATCGGTACACAAAAACGGCGAGTCAGCAAGGCATTCTAAGAGATTGAAAAATAGTCTTATGGTTCGAGCGGTGAAGACGAAGTAGTTGGTATGTTCTCGCACGCCATCGTGCCTTGGACGGGTAGAATTTCAACTTTAATTTTGTAGATAACTTTGTCTATCTTGGATCCGAAATCAATAGAAACAACAACATCAACCTGGAGATTAGGCGAAGAATCACTTAATTAGAAGCAAAGTAAATTAGAAGTAAAGCCTTTTCTCGGAAGACGAAAATCAAGACCTATAAGACGCTGATACTCGGTAATACTGTATGGCGCAGCAGTATGGGCTGTGATTAAGTTAGACGAAACGATGCTGGAAGATTTTGAGAAAAGATTCTCGGGGAGATTTTTGGTCCTATTAGAGTCAGCTGTATGAGCTAATCGATGAGGTTGACATAGCCCAGAGTTTTCATGGTTAACATGGTCCAAACTTAATTGATGAAAAAAGAAATAGTCGGAATGACAGCAGTTGGTTGACGGCCACTTATGTAAGTATCTCTGAATATTCAGTGCCATATTTAACTTCCTCAATAGTAGTCAGTGTGATATGACTACAGTAAAGAAGCATCTTTGCTTGGTAAAATTATTTTTTTTCTTGTGAATCAGTCCTTCATGCCATACTGTAGAGTGTGGAACCCTTAAATCAAATTGATGAGATGGAACTAAATTATTTTTTTGAATAATTGGAATAATCTTTTGCTCCACCTTTGAAATTATGGGTAGTAGCGATATGGGTTTATATGAGTTCACCTCATTTGCATCTTTTTCCGGTTCAAAAATCATACTTACCTCTGAATCTTGATCCAGTTCTTGCTCATCAGGCAATTGAACCTGAGATAGATGTTCAAATATTTTATCTCGACTCTCCCTGAAGCGACCGATAGATCTTGAGGCTTGAACTTAGTGAGCCTTTTGTGGAGGGGTGTGTTAGCAAACCTTTGCAGTGCTTCCTTCAGAAATCATCTTTGGACATATATCTATTTAATTGATTAGGGAGTATCTGTAATATGATACTTGACCTTCCAGCGCTTCCGGTTAGTTGTTTGGACCACCACGGAACCTCAGATTTGAAGAACTTAAGAGTACCAAATTGAACTATTCTGCACCCAGCTCCAGCTCACTGGCTTAAATGAATGTAAGGAAAATTTCAATAGAAGTTAGCTTTAGATCTGTGCGGTGTCGTTGATATAAATTCATATTTTCTTAAGGCTGAAGAACAAAAGACAAGTGGAAATGGCATGTTCGACTGTCTAATTAATTTATAGCATCTGGTACATCAGTTTAGAATATAAAATGGTTTGAAACGCCGTCTATTACTGCCACTGAAAATCACTATTGACATTTCTTTTCTCATAGCCTCATGATTGCGTTTTTGTATCCTTTCTAAAGTATAACCAAAGAGCTTTGGCTTTTCGCTACATTGCATCTTTTTTATGCGCATTCATAAGAAATTTTGAATTATTTGCTAATCAATAATAGTGCTCCATATTTTTCATACTTCGATATCTCGATTTTATGAAGCAATAAAGAAGAATTAGCCAACTTAAGCTGTTTCGTGCATACGATTTCTGTGTCAAATGACCAACGCGCCAGCGACTGAAATCAAAAGAAATATGTATTTATGAATTGTCGTTGCGAGGCATAATTTTTGAATTATGACAACAAATCGAAGCAGAAACTACACAACTAACGCTCATGCGATAATAATAATAACAAAATTCGACGATAATAATCATAATTTCCTTTCAACTGACAAACTACAAATAAAAATTGTCAAAGACCAGAAACCAAGTCGATAAATGATGATGGAGATGCCGTCGTCGATGCCGATGTCCTAGTATGTCGTAGTGTAGGGTGGATGGGTGGGTGCGTGTCTGTTGTGTCTGAGTGAGTGTGGGACATTAAAAATGTAATAAATGTCATAAATTGTTAACAGATCATTGCACTTGATTACAAGTAAGACAGCGAGCAGAACAGCGCAATGTGCTACTTTGTGTGGGAGTAAATTTTCGCATATTGGAGTTAAATGTAGAAATTCTGGTCTCATGGGTAACGAACGCACCTAACGCGAATCATGCAACAAACATAAAAATGAAGCAGAATGCGTGCGGTTTTAATGGTCACACCAGGACATCATCATCATCGGCATCATTCGTCGTCGCCTCTCATCATCATAATCAACAACAGCGTTCCGTTCGTTCGCAGCGTGTATCTGACTTTGGTACTCCAGTTTTACGACCTGTTTCCGGTGCGATCTCGTTCGCATTACTTGGCATAAAAATGGCCGTCAGTCGGTTTTAATTCGCCATTTACACATCATAAAGTTTTGCGACCTATGCGCAGCTACCGCACCGTTTTGGCATGTAGTACGCTTCAAGTATCTCTTAACAGCACAAAATATGAATAGCAGATCAGAAACTGACTGACTGACTGTGCTACATGAGTGCTGACCTCTGAACTTGCTGCTTTGCTTTTTATATTCTGTTGGCGTTTTTTTTTTGGTACGAGTATTTGTTGTTTTTGTTGCATTAGGTTCCATTAAAACTTCACA
Organism: Leucophenga maculata; assembly: GCA_035044805.1. Lineage (NCBI taxonomy): Eukaryota > Metazoa > Arthropoda > Insecta > Diptera > Drosophilidae > Leucophenga > Leucophenga maculata. Next base: position 245,147 of record JAWNNP010000102.1, on the reverse strand, counting down.
AGGAAGTGAAAACAATTATTCGCAGGATGTTCAAAAGCATTAATCCTTGTTAGTCGCTTTTTCGTTTGCTCGTTCGTTTGTTTATTCATTCGTTCGCTTTCAACATAAATTGCAAAGTTTGCTGATTTTAGAATTTTTGATTCCCATTTCATTTTTTGACAGAGCGTATTATAAGCGCATGGTGGTTCTTAGAAGTTCGGAGAACAATCAAGACTTTTATTTTACTAAAAAATTTTGTGTTTTAAATAATTTTACATCTACAGCCTATTTGAGAAGTGCCTAACTTTGAATGTTTCTGTGAACAAATGTATAACAAAGAAGAAGTCTATCTGCAGAAGAACTATCTAACATAAATTTGAAAATTTATTCTATCATCCCATAATCTCATTAACGGTCTGCTTTAAAAAAAAGCTATAGATTAAAAAAAATTCTAACAAAATTCTACATGTTTTCTTTATGCATGGATGATGCCATAAAGAGTTGTTTAAAATAAATATTAAACAAATTTCTTCTATTTTAAATACCATTTTCGGGTAGACTTTTTAAACCACCCTCGCATTGTATGCGAATATTTATTTTCACTATGTGTTTTTCTATCTAAATTAAATTTTTCAGCAACTTAAAAAGCAAAGTTTTTATTGGATTAGAGTTGAACGTAAGCCGCTTTTCGATAGAACATTTTTCGTGACATTATTTTTGCTGCAAATGAGAAGAATTTAAATCTGAAGATGAAATGAAGCATCAAAATGACACAATTTCGCAGTCACTAATGGCTTCAAGCTTATTAAATTGTTGCTCCAATTGTCTGTACCCAAAGGCAGGTTTATGTAAATGTTTTTTTTTTTGGAGATGGAAGCATGACAGTCTCCATAAAGTTTATATATATTATACATCAGAATCGAAAGCTGTGGCAATATATTAATCCGTTTCTTTTTTGTGTAGAGTGTATACAACTGTATCTAGAGAGAGGGAGAGAAGTGTTTTATATGGTTTAATTAAAAGATTCTGTTAAACTAGATATATAAACCACTTCCTGAACTTTTCAAATTAAGGTGAAAAGATGAAAAGGCTTAGACAGTCTATTCTCAAGTATACAAGCAAGGATATACATCATCAACAGTTGGAAAGTTTTAAAGCATTAAAACTAGTTGGGTAGACCCCATGAGGTTGTTGGTCAACTCTACTATCAGCGGCGTATTTTCTACAAAGTTCGGTAAGTACGTTAACAGGGCGATACATCTAGAGACGCAAATGTTCGTTTTTTTTATACCCTGTTCCTACAGTAAAAAAAAGTATGTTAAGTATGTGCAAATGTATATTAATAGGGAGAAGAAAATCAGTATCAAAAGTCAAGTCGATGTAGACGTGTCTCGCTATCCGTGTGAAAATCGGGATCTTGGAGATTTCAAGTTTGAATATTAAGTTTCTGCCATTCATTCTTCAGATCACTTATATTCAATAAACACGCTAACCTCACCACAGAGAGCGGGTTTGGTATCGAACGATTAATCGTTTAATTTTGCTAGAAACAAAACAATTTTACGCTTAAAAAATACTCCACTGAGGTCTGCATCGGACCGCTCAAAGGAGTAGCCAACATACAAATCTCTTTCACTATAGGCATGTCCGTCTGTGTGGCTATAAACAAGAAGAGCTTGGAATATGTAAAATATGGAGCCTTCAAGTTTGAATATTTAATGTCTGCTGTTTTTTTTCTATATCTATTGGGTATAGTTTAATGAACGTGCTAACCTCTCTCTAAGGGCTAGTGTAATAACCCAGAAGATGCGTAATATATATACAAATGGATAACACCGGTCCCTACATACCTCCGGTTTTTACCTGCTTCAGCTTTAGTCCTTTGTCCACTTCTGTGGTCTCCTCCTACGCTCTTGAGTGATTCGCCAGGTGATTCGGTTGATGCCAGTGGAACCTCCGAAATCTTTTTTAAATGACTTAAATTTCTCATAATGATTCTGCCCTCCGCTGAAAATTTTATTATATCTCGTTTTCTTTCTATTACCTCATATTCACGAGTGACAAAATTCGGTGTGTGTTTATTCTGAAAGACCACATTTCAAAGAAAACCTTTTCCCCAACTTTGATATTACAGTCTTTTGCCATTCTTTTAGCATCCAAAGACTTTTTTCCCTTTTGTTTATTTATACAAACACGATCGTTGATTTCCGAATCTGTATATTCTCCTAATAAATTTTGATTTGTGTGGAATTTATCTCGTATTACCTTGCTAAGCATTAATTCAGTTGGTGCCGTGCTTGTAGTCCCATTAGTACAAAGTTCTGAAATTATTCTTTGACTATTTCCTTATTCGTATAGACTATTTAAAAACGTTTTACCAGAGATTCATATTTTTAAACTCTCGTGAAGTTGTCTGTTCTATACCACACTGTTGGCAATAATCCTGGAAACTTGAGCTAACGAACTGTTCCCCATTATCTGTTCTCAACAAATCGACCGAACAAATTTGAATTTCATATAAATTGAACAATAATCAAGATATGTTTATTCTTTGGCAGAGAGCCTAGAAGATCATTAGCCACAGACCATTTAGGAAAGAGTTCTGATCATCAGCGAAATATTTGCTTGAATATTTGAACCACATTCGGCATTTCATCACCGATTCCCCTGAGTGTTTAATCTCATGTGATAATACCAGAAATCGTTGTCTCATTTTTGATAGAATGACTAACTGAGTCCCACTGAGCATCACATTTCCTGCAGTTAACAGCTCGATACGAAATGTATATAAGTTATTTGATGATATCTCCATGTAATATTATGAAAAGTCTCAAGTACTGTAAAGAATCGCCAATATTTTCACTTCCAGCTCTGTATATTACTTTAAACTTATACGCTTGAAGTTGTAAGAACCATCTCTCGACTAGCGCTGGGGTTTTGGATGATGGCTTAAACTCTAAGCCGGCTAGGTAGTAATATAATTTTTTCACTGCCCATACTAAAGCCAAAATTTCTTTCTAAGTCTTTGAATACCATTTCTCCACATCTGTTAAACTTCGTATTATATTATATTCGTTTTCGTTGCATTCAACAAGGCAGCTCCACGTGCCACAAGAGTAGCATTTGCCATTAAACGTGTCCTGCTACTTGTGTTGAAATATGACAGGCTTGGGAAGTTAGCCAAATATACTTTAAGATTGTCTAAAACCTTCACCTCTATTGAACCCCAGACAAACTTTTCATCTTTCTCAAGTAGCCTCCTCAAAGGCTTAGTGATGTCGGCTAGATCTTGAAAGAATCTTCCAACATATGTGATCAGTTCTAGGAAACTTCGTACTTCCTGTTTATTTGTCGGGGGACCAAATGATATAATATTTAACACATATTTTGTGGATCTCCCTCAATGTCTTTATCCGATAAAATGTGGCACAGGAAGGTCAGCTTTTGCGTTTTTCAGATACATTTCTTGCCTTTAAGCAACACCTGATTGTCCTGGAGTACATCGCTAACTTTTTTGACAGCTGCATTATGTTCTTTCTCGGTACTTGAAAAAAAAGATAATATCATAAATAAACTTTATCACGTTTCTGCATGATGCCAATATTTCTTCGTGTTTCGTTTGGGAAATCTCTGGGCTGCATTGATACCTTATATCAATCGCTTTTAACGTAAGAATCCTCGAGAAGTAATAAGGGTTGTGATTTCCCTACTGGACTCGTGAACTTATAATTGGTAGTATGCGTCATTGAGATCTAGCCGGGAAAAATATTTCTCATTGCTCAACTTGGTTAAAAATGATTCAAAAGTAGAGCAGAATTTAACTTTATTGCCATCTCTCGTCCCAGCAGTTACTGTCTTCCTTTTTTCAATAACAAAAAATGTTACAATCAACTCGGACTTTGCGTTAGCAGAAATTGGCGCCTCAAAGATACAAATAACGTTTAGTTCCGACCTATATCCTCTGAATTGGTTCAGTGTATTATTGAAAAGTGTTGCCTCCCTTCCATTAAGCGACGAAACAATCTGCTTATGATTTTAAAACTGGAACCGGAATCAATTATCAGAGAAACTTTTTTTGTGCGGAGGAATTTCACCCTCGACTATATGAAGTTTTTTGAACCCTTTTCTAACTTTTGAAAATAATCTCTTTAAACTTGTTCTGTGACATAAGTCGTGATGGGCAGTAATCGCACTCTTTTGAATGGCCTAAACGATCACACCTTCCACATAAATGTCTGAATGTGGAAGGTGTGAACGGCTTACGGATTGACACTTCCCATCTGCTAAATTTAATGGAATTGACTCGGACTCGTGAGAAATGTGCTAATCTACTCATCCACTTGGCACGCTTCAATTATGTAATTTCATGTTCCATAAGCTTCTTCTTCAATTCTTTCATCTATTTCAGAGACTTCTTCAATTTGGAAATCGGCTGACGCAATCGAAAAAAAACGCTCTCTCTCTGCGGAAGTTAGAATTCTAAATAGGTGTCTTTCGAAAGTAGATTTCTGTTTGGGAGAAAAATGTTCTGTTAGCTTGTCAATCAATTCGGAGAAACTTTTCTTTTTTCACAAACACCACTACTGAGTCGGACAACGAACAAACGTTGTTAGGCCCTGTACCGAAGGTACAAGAGCCTATTGGTTTTGTGCAAATGTATGTAACAGGTAGAAATAATAATCGGAGACCCCCCAAAGTTACCCCCATTATGGTCAGGAGCGATGGAGGAGTCGATATAGACATGTCCGTCTGTCCGTCCGTCCGTCTGGCCGTCCGTATGAACGAAAGGATCCCGGAAACGGTAATAGATAGAGACTTCGTGATTTTTGCATTCGACTAGGACTGCTCCGGAATTTTACAACTGAACTGGTACAGGGCCTCTTACAGTCGGTTACGCCCGACTGAAATTTCCTTACTTGTTTTATTGTTGGAAGTGACAAAGAATCACGAAAGCACCTTTCATTTGCAGCACATCAATTCGCAAAATTATAGAAAGCATTCTTGACTTAGGAAGAAGTTCTGTTGTCAAGAAGGTACGACTTTGCTGTAACGGCTTAAGTTCATTTTGGTAACTGGGTTCGTGGATACCTAGTTATTATTGTAAAAATAAATACCCTCTGTCCACAAAATTACTTACATCAATTAATTTAGCACGATTTATACGAAGAACAAAACGTTTGTCTTCAACTCGCTTAAAATGTTAGAAAATTGTTTCCGTGAATTAGTTTTATTTAAAATAGGGAGGTAAGTGTGATATAAAGTAGCAATGAACGCTGAGAGATTATCAAAAGCGAAACCACACTCAGCACGATTTTTGAGGTAATTGATTTGGTAATCACCATTCCAGCAATATTTTTTATAACAATGCAGGTCAGCTGTACATTTCCCACGAGTCCTATTTTTTCGGTGGTCAATTCGGCTTGTTTCAAAACGCCTTGAATTTTCTACAAAAAAACATTACCGTAAAAATACATTGAATACATCATAATTAGTGATGAGACATGAGTCCATGAGTTCGACATGCAAACAAGTCATTAGCCATTAGAGTGGAGGACAAAAAAAAATACAAGATGCGCATTGTATTCTTTGATATTCGTGTTTTGATAGACAATGAATTCGTTACGATAGAACCAATCTTCAATAAAATATTCCACTTAGCCGTATTGAGAAGAAAATTGTTAAAAAAAAAATCAAATGTTATGGGAAAAAAACATCAAAACCGAATTTAAGACCAAAAGCATAATCAAATGAATTGCAATTAAATTCTTAATTAATTACTTTAATTTAGTAATTTTTTTTTACTTAAGATAATTCTTTAATAAATATTTTTATTCTTAATTCCGCTGACAGCCTACTCGCTTGAAGTCTCTTTTAATATGAAACAATAAACACTTCAAACTTAAGCTTTTTATTTTTTTGAGTTGTCACAAGCAGTGATTAAAATTTTCTTGTATGAGTTTATAAATTTTTGAGAGAGTTCAAAGTTAAATTAGAAATCTTCTGTTTATCTGCTACTTGGAACGTGCAATCCTTTAAAAAGTTGTGCTACCTACTTACTTACGACGCGGGCTTCTTTGTTACTTGTTTCTCAGAAAATACTTGCCTTTCAGATTTGAGAAGATACTTTAACAAACATCGCACAGATTTGCGCACTTCAACACTTCATTGCGTTGTATTGAAATCAAGATTTCAATGCTGACAGTCGTGTGACGGGGGCAAATGAGAAACAAGGATGTATGCCAATCAAGGCATACAGAAAGATAGACGGATAGAAGGAGGGACGGACAGACAGATACACTGACATATGCAGCTCAAAAGACCTCAAAATAAAAAGCGCTCGAAGAGCTTAGCGCTAACAGCGATTTATGCGCGCACACATAATGCGGATTCCCCTACTCTGCTGTATATTGATTTATTTTTGTATACACTACACAGTTAATTTGAAAATGGTATTAAATGTTTGTGAGAAAGTTTGTCAGGCATTGGAAGATCAAAAAATTGTATAGAATTAAAATGCAGAATAATTGGGAAATTGTGAAAACTTATTCCATTGAGCAGTGTCCGATTCTTTAGGGATAAGCTTTTACTAATATTTTGCACATAGCGGCCGGAATGTTGGCAATTCCGCATTTTATATTAGTCGTGCGCTTCTTTCATGTTCTTGTTGGTATCGAACCATTTCACAAGATTACACTGTTACCAAATAAACCCTTCAATAGATCAATTTCAAATAGTCAAAATAGTCTTCCAACAGGTCGCGATATCGAAATTCATTGACCGCCGTCAATGGATTCGGTCATTTTTTGTGGATGCAATGAAGTCTCTTGAAGCATTTATGGTTTTGATGATGTCAAATAACGCAGATTGTGTTTATGGACTTGGCTATTAAACAAATCTTTCGTAGAGCTCAATCTGAGAAAATTGCTTTAAATGATAAAAAGGCTTCAGTTCTTAAGTGTTTGTCTTGAAAGGATGTAGGCCAAATTATTAATGCAAAAAGAGTACCAGGGTAGTATGGATGATGATTTCCTTTCTAAACGATCATCACTAACCCAAACCATTGAATAACATGACTCGTCTGCGTTATATGATGAACTTTTAACTGATACTCTGAACATTTTGAAAATAGTTGTTCATTTTATCATTGTGGACAAATTCTCCATGGACATGGACTCGACCTAGATCCGGCTGTCTTATTTTTATCGGATTTACGATCAAGAGCACAGCACTCAAAGAATAACATTAAAGCAATAGAAGTGACCATGACATCAAATTTAAACGAGGTTCCCGTCAAGGCTTTCGAGAAAGTGTACTGGTCTTGGAAGAGTCGATCGAAAAAAGGCGTATTATTTCTGTATAATTTGGCTTTTGTCGGATTGATGGCACCAATGTTGGTTTCTTTTATTTTTCATAGCTAGCGGATTATATGTCCAAGGTTGATTCAGTTATTAAAAAACTGAAAAATATAAAAGCGGCAGATTCGATGAGCTGCCAGCTGTATTATTCAAGACCAACAGCGAAGAATCTTATGCAAAATAACATCCAATGCGACATGCCTAACGATTGAACTATTAGTATTTTTCGAATTGTCTTTTAGAAATAAGACCCCGCCTTTTTAGTCTTGCAATATGTTAAGGTTGCGAACTCAATAGACTATAACAAATAAAGTCTCCTACACCTCCGACACGGAGTAATTTTTTGTGGAGTCTCTTGAAAGACATTTGGTGCAGTCCAATTATTCAGAGTTTACTTATTGACAAAGCCATTACACTTCATCGCTTAAGATGATTCTTAGAATATTGTTTAAACTTTTGCAGAGCTCAATCGGAAAAGTTTCGATTCTTCAAATAATGAAGAAACTTCAGTGATTGCGCTAAATTGGTCTTGTGAGAATGTAGGCTAAGATATTTATTCAAAATTCAGAATATTCCTTGTGAAACACCAGTTGCCATAGTATGGGGGAGGGAGATTGAAGATATCACTTTTATCTGGAACTGGCGGTTTCGCAGATACGATCTGAATAGGAGATAAAAGGGGGCTGGGACTTGTCTCTTGGTGGATTGGCAAGATTTCTCCAAGATCCACACGCCTGGCAAGCCGTAATACATTAAGCCTCTCATGCAGCTTGGGGAGAGAAGGGAGAAGGCTGTGTAATAGGAACGACTCAGGTTCGTCCTCCGGTTTACCGGTCTTATGGATAATCAGAACAATTTCCAGCCTCCAGCTGACCGGGTATTATTGCATCCTAAGTATTGCGTTCAAAATCGATACAATAAAGATAATCGCACGCTTCGGCAGAGCCTTCAGGGTGATGTGACATATGCTGTCAGGTCCCGAGAATTTCTTCCTCGGCAGACATTTTATAGCATCGACATCCTTCTCTTCTCTTATAGGCTTGATAGGCAAGTCCATCTGTAAGGGTGTATCCAGAGGCCATTACGTTTCCATCACCTCTTGGTTGTGTGTTCAAAGCCAGAAACCTTTTTTCCAGGTATAGGGCGAAAATTTCTGCATTGTCCTCATCTTACCTACATACTTCGCCCTATGCGTTTTAATCGTCACATGTCTTAACGGCTGTCGCTTAAGGGACCTAGTAGCCTTCCACAGAGAGTATCCTAAGTCCATTGTGTAATCCATTGCCTCAAGTTTCCTCAGAAAATACTTATCTCTCTGGGTCTTAAGCGTTTCTTTCAATACCCTTGACCTGAATTGTTAACAGCAGAACCCAACAGAGCTGCCGCAGTATGTATCTTTTGGGTAAGAAGATCCACTGCTGCATCTAATTCCTGAGATGTCCTAAACTCCATATTTAAATGGATCAACTCGTCGAGCTTCCTCTGGAAATTGTATAGAATTGAATTTCCTCAAATTAACGTGTGTAAGTTTGTCCTTTATCGATTGCTACGACTTCATCCGATCACCATGCAACTTTGGCAAATTGTTTAGTTCACTCTCGCTCAAATTTCTGGTATATTCCACTATATGTTCTTTATCGCGATCTAAATTTTTTTTTTTTATAGCAGTTATAATTCTCAGGATGTTTAATCAAACCATGACTAACGTTTTTGCCTTGATAGTTCCTGAAACAAGTTTAATGGTGGGTTTTTATTAAAATACAAGTCTTTTATGTGTCTACTGGAAACACTTTATATATCTTCTTTGACGAAATAGGTGGGTCAACAAACTCTCCACAAAACACGACAAAAAAAAAAATAATAAATTCTGGAACTCACGGAGTGCTTAGGTAAGCTTACAGAGAGTCGGCTCTATGTAAGTGCAAGTTCTTGAGTGGGTGAAGAGGTTAAATAAATATCAGGAAGGGTTTGAACGATGTAATCTGAATTCTGAACGGTCATTAATAAGACAACCGGTGAAAATCCTGAGTCGCTTGATTTGATGAACTCTAAAGTTGGATTGTTAAGAGACTCTATGAATATTTTGGGAACTGTTGTGCTTTGAATCGTCTTGTGTAGTTAGATATGTGAAAGATGTGCACCAAGTTTATCACCAAACTGTTGACATTCTTAACTTCGCGTATATAAATTTCTGTCAAAATATAATGAGGATACACCGCCTCTGTCACCGTAACGACCTAACGATAACGGCCACGATAACGGACTTAAAAGAGGTTCTCCTTAAGGTCTTCAAAGAGGTATAACAGTCTATGAAAAGAAATCAATAGATGCACATGGATAATACTTCGAGGTATATTAAAGCATTGACAATATATCGCCATATCTGAGATTTATAGAGACGTTTATTTCTAGCGAATAAACTTGAGAATTACTGAACCACAATTAACCAAAATGTACTCTGTGAGTCGTAAAGTTGGATCTTTAGATTTTTTTATATTTAAAATAAAATATTCTTTTTCGTTGTTCGAATTTCGCAGACTATTTCATCTGACTATAGGTCCGAGGAGTTATTAAAAAGTTGAAGAAAAAAAGAAATATGTGAAGGTTGTCTCATTTATTCAAGGCCTATATATGGTTTGATGTATGCATATACAGTGGTTGGAATTTAAGTACATCTTTGAAAAAGGATTCCCAACTTTTTGCACGTTAGAAAAGAACCTCTCCGAGTTCTATGATAACCAAAAATATTTCAAGCTATATGGTGCACTGTAATACGATTTTTTAAATCTTTTGCTGGATAGCATCCTACGTTAATGTCATACATACTTACAGAAATGTCGTGGTCGGTCTTTCAAAAGGAAGTAAATTAGTGTGCTCGAGAAATTCAGATATTTGGATCAATTAAACCTGGTGAAACTACTATTTGATGCAACTTTGGATCATATGTGAAGGGATATAGAAAAAGTATGATCTGCTTTTTAGCCTTGAGAATGATTTTATAGGGAAGGGAGGGGCGAGGCAAAATACTAAAATAAACGTACAATTCCGGCGAAGTCCTAGTCGAACGCAAAAATTTCGAAGTCTATATCTATTATTTGCTATTTAATGAAACTTTGGTTCTTATGTGAACGGCACCAGAAGAAATAAGATCCCTCCTTATACAAGAAAAAACCAGTTCGTCATAGGTAAGCAGCTATTTTATGCCGATTTGAAAGCTTTGAAACATGTTTAAGGAATTCAGAAAAAATTAAATCTTCTGAAAAATGGGTGATGAAAAAATCGCAAATATCAGTAACTATTTGTACATGTAGATGACTTCGTACCTTAGATAGATGGATTCCGTAAAAATAAGATCGACAGGAACAATGGGAGAGACGTTCTTACAAGAGGGGCTACAGAAAGCGAGCGCAGCAACGTAAGCCATTAACTTTAGTTCTCAATTAATTCTTTAAAGGAAATATTCTTCAGAAGGCTTAATAAATGCTTCAACTTTATATTCAATATCCATTAATTATGTCGATTATTTGGGAAATCAATCTACTTTATATGAGGATATTTTAAGTCTCGTAATTATGTGACTGAGCTGGGCAGTTGTGAAAAAAATTTTAAAAATCGAAAACTAAGCTTCTAGAACTGAAATATCTTCGGTTATTTTAATAATAAAAAGTTTCTTAAGTTTCATTTGAAGATCAAGGTTTGTGCCAAAAAAAAAAAAAGATTATTGTTCATACCAGTCGACATAACAAGAAAAAATTTAAGTGCTTATAAGGTGTTATGCTTCTGCTTAAGAGGATGGTGGAGGCTTGTTCAGATCGATAACTTTTTTTTTCACACATATTAATTACTAACAAATGTTTATAACGTTTCTTTTTTTTTCTATTGGGGTCTGTTCGGGTAAAATATGCTCCATAGAAACCAAGACTCTAAATATTTTACAGATTTTGCTTATATTCAATATGCAGCATTGATCTAGATCATGCCAGAGATCTGTTATATACCAATAATTTGATTAAAAAATCATTTATTTTTTCTTCTCAATATTTCATTTTTCATGAAGCGTATTAAAACTTCGTTTTCAGTGCAAGTTAGCACGTTTTCTTGTTTTCATTTTTGTTTTGCAGATTTTAAAGACGAATTTAAAACAAAATCTCCCCCTAATTGTATACGTCAAAAAAAAATCGCATGACTTTTCGCGAACATGCCACCAACAAAGCGCAACAAAGTGAATGGATGAGCGTTGGAATTGAATGGAAGGAATGGTTCGGTACGGTTTGGATTGTAGTGGAGCGTTGTGGATGTTTGGGAAGTTTGTATGTATGTATGTAGAATAAAGAAATGTTGAATGGCGACGCATGCAACATCAATTTGTGCAACATGGAAGCCAAGTGGTATTACACAGAGCAGAGCAGTCGAGTCGAGTCGAGCAAACATTTCACGCATGCAACGCGAAGACAGCCAAGTTTAATCAATGCTGACAGAAGACAATGAGCCGGGTGGTGATGGTGATGGTGACGGTGATGGCGATGTCGGTGATGCACTCAAACGACAACGGAAATATGGAGCATACGGAGTCCAAATTGAAATTAGGGTGTTGTGTCGTGTCGTGTTGTGTTGTGTCGGTAGCGGAAAAACACTTTGTACTCGGTTTAAAATTCAAGCGAATTCTTACAGAAATTCGTGGAATTTTACAAGAAAAGAAAAATTCTTCTCTTTTTTTTTTTTCTTTTATATTTTGCACTGCACAAAAAAAGGGGAAAATCTTCTTTTCTTTTCTTTTATTTTCTTCTTAGATTAAACTGTATGTGTATGAGAGATGATTTGCAGGCGTCGCTACGGTTGAAGAAGGATTATGGCGAGGGTACCACGCCACGTAACAAATGCGGCAATCAACAAATGGAGCGGCAACCTCATTAGTCAAAACAAGAAACAACGCATGACGCTGCAGGAAAAATGTAAAAGCAGAGAAAAAGGTGAAAAAAAAAGCTAAACTAAAAAGATGAAAAATGAAAAAAAAGAAGCATACCAGGTAGTCAAAAAGTATTAACATCAGCAGACGAGTATACTGTGACGCTAGAATTTTATGCTGATATGTGGCATATGTGCACACATTAGATCCGTCAGTTTGTGCGTCGTAGTCGGTCTTAAGACGGAACAACAACGTTGCGGCGTCGTCGTCGTGTCATGTCGGAACTAAAGTCGGATGTTAAAGTTGCTTGGCTGCGGTTGTTTCCTTTATGCTGATAGAGGAGTGTTCCCTCACATACGTCGTTCCTCATCTATTTACGTATGTGCGAGTACGAGTACGTATGCGCATACGTTACGCGTAAACGCAGCGGAAATTGTAAATTTTTTAGTAGCAGACGCAGCCGGAACTGTGAAAAACGAGCAGGGAAAATAAATCATATGCGTGGAAATGTTTGCACTTTGATGGCGCTTTACCTTGAGCAATTGCAGAGCGACACAGAGGCATACTTAGCAGACATATACAGACATACATAGTTGGGTGTTTGTATTAAAGTTTAGAGTACTGAAACGAGGGTAACACTGAAAGTTTTATTGTCTGTATACCATCCCTGAAGCCGCTCTTGGTATAAAAGGGTTCGGAATGGTTCTTTTCTACTCTGACAACGCTTTGAAAGTGGGATAGCGTCAATATGTAAAGACGAACGACCATTGCTGGGATACCTAGTGCAAAAATGGCATCGAAAAACTTCGTTCGTATTCGTAACTATGGTTCTAAAGTGGCTTTATAGTCACAGGAGGGTTTACGTATCTCCTTTTTGGACTGAAGCCACACTGATATTGCCCTATCAGTGAATCTTGAGGTACCCCAGATCGGATGACTTTAACACTTGACTCTACTACATCCAGAACAGCAGAAAAGGTTCCACAGATAGTTCCGCAGTAGTAAGTACAATTACTTCAAATGCTTGCTTTATATCTAAGTAGGCCGCTAACACTTACTCATTGACCCGAAAACCTTCGAGAATGGAGTTGAATATATTAAATTGCACTGTATTTCCATGGGAGTTCCAGAATCCAAACCGGAACGGTGGTATCCTTTTGTTAACAGTTTAAAGAGCCAGCATCCTTTTTAACAGATACTTTGTAAACAGCTTGGCTGCCGCAGGAAATAAGCTTATGCTACTATATGACTCAACTGCCGAGCCTTTCTCCTCTCTCTTCTGATATTGCATAACCTCAGCACCGAGTTAAATATCAGAGCCTGGTTAAAATACAGCTTTGGCTGGCATGACTTTTCAAAAATAGTGTATACTTCTCAATGGAAGCCTGATTAAAGATGTGGATCCCTGAGTGGTGTAGGGGAGAGCAACATTGCACTTCGTTGAGAAAAATTATGTTTCATTCATCTACTAAATATTTTCAATCCATCTTCAAAATATTCTCCATCCGTCTTCAAAATATTTTTCATCCAAATTCAAAATATTTTCCATCCAACTTCAAAATATTTTCCATCCATCTTCAAAATATTTTCCATCCAAATTCAAAATATTTTTCATCCAACTTCAAAATATTTTCTATCCATCTTCAAAATATTCTCCATCCAACTTCAAAATATTTTCCATCCATCTTCAAAATATTTTCCATCCATCTTCAAAATATTTTCCATCCAAATTCAAAATATTTTCCATCCAACTTCAAAATATTTTCCATCCATCTTCAAAATATTTTCCATCCATCTTCAAAATATTTTTCATCCATCTCCAAAATATTTCTCATCCAACTTTAAAATATTTTCCAACCATCTTCAAAATATTTTTCATCCAAATTCAAAATATTTTTCATCCAAATTCAAAATATTTTTCATCCATCTTCAAAATATTTTCCATCCATCTTCAAAATATTTTCCATCCATCTTCAAAATGTTTTCCATCCAAATTCAAAATATTTTTCATCCAAATTCAAAATATTTTTCATCCAACTTCAAAATATTTTCCATCCATCTTCAAAATATTTTTCATCCATCTCCAAAATATTTTTCATCCATCTCCAAAATATTTCTCATCCAACTTTAAAATATTTTCCAACCATCTTCAAAATATTTTTCATCCAAATTCAAAATATTTTTCATCCAAATTCAAAATATTTTTCATCCATCTTCAAAATATTTTCCATCCATCTTCAAAATATTTTCCATCCATCTTCAAAATGTTTTCCATCCAAATTCAAAATATTTTTCATCCAAATTCAAAATATTTTTCATCCATCTTCAAAATATTTTCCATCCATCTTCAAAATATTTTTCATCCATCTCCAAAATATTTTCCATCCATCTTCAAAACATTTTCCATCCATCTTCAAAATATTTTCCATCCAAGTTCAAAATATTTTTCATCCAACTTCAAAATATTTTCTATCCATCTTCAAAATATTCTCCATCCAACTTCAAAATATTTTCCATCCATCTTCAAAATATTTTCCATCCATCTTCAAAATATTTTCCAACCATCTTCAAAATATTTTCCATCCAACTTCGAAATAGTTTCCATCCAACTTCAAAATATTTTCCAACCATCTTCAAAATATTTTCCATCCAAATTCAAAATATTTTCCGTCTATCTTCCGCAGTCCATGCTCCATGCTGCGTTGTTCTCGCCACAGTTGGTGCAGATCGAAGTGTACAATTGTTAGAGGCATGGTCACGTCCATATTTTCCACATAGTACGCGAAGCTGTAGCACCAACAATACCGTTAATTTTCTTGCTGCTTGCAGTCTTGCGCTATACCATCTGGTGTGACGGGCAATTTGCTCTTCCATTGTCTCCAGGCGGAGATGCCTGTGGTGCGTGCTGTTCCGACGAACAATGGGCAATCGCTGATCATCCGCAGGGTTTTGTTTGTTTCGGTGTGTTTTGGCACAAATACCCTACAACTGAACTGCTTACCTCCAGATGAGAGCAACGGAAGGTGTGTGTAGACAGATCTCTTGGAGTGCAGTTTGTTTGAGGCGACAATGGGTGACCAAGTTTTGAGTGTGCCACGCGAACGTCAACCTTTTGTCCAGCGTCAGCCCAAGATATCGTGAGGACGGTGCTGTTTAGCCAGACATTGGGAGGACTCCATCCGCGTAATGTGAATCGCACGTTAATGCACTTGGCCGGATCTAGTTTGATGTTCCACTTCAGGGCTTAGTGCTCAAACGTGTGTACGTACTCCTGCAGCTCGACCGCCGTATCATACTCACAATCTGAATTGTACAGAATCACAACATTATCTGCGACTTTGTCTACACAAGGCTGAGGGAGATCGGCTGTAAACAACGAGTACAGAAGCGCTTCCTTAGGGGGAACCAGATTTTACAACATGCATGTTGGACAGCTTATCTTGAATATTCTTCTGGAAGCGGCGTTCCACCAGAAAAGATTGGACCAACAGAAAAAAGAGAGTAGGGGGAGTAGCGCCATGATCTTAGCCATGATTCAGGCGTGCCACACTCTATTGAAAGCTCCCTGCACATCAACAAATATCCCATTGCAGTACTCCTTGTCGTCGAACGTCTTCGAGAAATGGGCTTTGTGGACTTGGTCTATTGTGCCATGACCCGATCTACAGCTGAATTGGTGGTCAGACAGAGTTGTTTGATAGCCTTACAGCTCGGTAATTCGATACGAGTTTGAATGATCCATCGAAATTCTGGCTATCTTCCATGTGGTGGGATAACATTTCATCCTCAGCATAGCATTAAAGACTAACGTTAATAGAGGAGAGCGCTCATTGGCAGAACTTTTAGTGTTCTATGACATATATTATCGTTTCCTGGTGCCTTGCTTGTGGACAGCATCCTGATTGCATCAGCTACTTCCTCAGGTCGAACAGCCTTAATTGGGATGTCCATTTAGAAAGAAATCTCGAGGACCTGAAGCACGTTAAAGACATCGCTGTCAGCTGCTAAAGAAAAGTGTGTGAACCTATCTTCCAATGCGTTGCGAAGATGTTGGCCTGCTCCAAATCTGTTTTTGCAATCATGCCATTCGAGTCCTTGTTGCTTTCCACAGCGAATAGTTGCCATCAGCTTATGTCCAGACGCGGCATACGTCTTCATAAGAAATGTAGCAGAGTACTTCGAAGTCATAAAGAAACGACTGCAGTATACGTACTTGTTTTTTCTGTTTATGTTTTAAATTCGATCATGTTTTTGGGCAACCTAGAAGTAAAACTATTCCATTCAAATGCATATGATGTGATAGACTGCAGCGCACTGCTTTGATGGCGATTCCATTCAATGGAACCATTCCTTTCCAATTAGGCATCACATATCATCTGCAAGTTTAATTTCTTAAAATTTTTACATGTTTTATTTCTTATATTTCTGTGAATATGTCGGCAAATGTTTAAGCAGTAGTTTATATTCTACAATATTTCTAGTCCTTTAAACTACTTCTTCTGTCACAAGTTGTTGTAAATTTAAGCCAGTCTACTGACTTAGCGCTAGATTTGCGATCCAAATTGTTGTTGCATTGATTCGCAGTATGCCAAATAAGTTTATAAATATTTTATATATTCATAAATCCCAAAACCTTTCTGCCGCTCAAATATGCAAACTAGGTGAAGAACGACAAAGACTCTAACGAATGAAAAGTGGAAATGCCGTCAACGAATGTTCGCAGTCTTCTTAAATGGAAAACTTTATAAAAAAAGAAAAAAATATGCAGGAAGCAAAATACGAATCAGCTACAACTCAGAGGCAACTCGCAACGCATATTCTATACAATTACAATTGCCATTTCCTATTTTCCCTCCCCCCGCAAGAAACGAAAAAAAAATGCGTTGAAAATATTTATTTACAAATGCAAACAATTCCCGAGAGTTAAAGTTGAATGTTAAAAGTTGTCGTTGTTGTTGTTGGGGGAGCCGAGCCGAGCCGGAGTTACACAACAGTCACGCGAAAATAAAAACGTCATGTTGCGCTACAAACGCACAAAGATGCCGCCGCAACAGACAGACAGACAGACGGACGGACGGACAGTCAAGGAGCATACAAGGAGCAGCTGGAAAACAGGATGAATTCATATTCAAACACTTGGCGCGCGAGAAATGATAAAAATGCGCGCAGAAATCCATAAGCAGCAGCAAGTGTTTCCATGGGGAGCTGATCCATCCAGTACAGCAGTGACTGACTGACTGCCCTACCATGCCATGTCATATGAATCGCAGCTCCTTCTATCTGTGCATGCTGCATGCTTTGCATAAAGTAATTTAGAGTGACAAGCGTACATTGTAGGGATTTCACTGCGTTCGTTCGCTCGTTCGTTCGTTCATATTGTCACAGGAATGTCTTGAATTTGTTTTTTTCTTGCTTTTACATATTCCATTTTTTTTTTTTTTTGTATTTCCGAAAGCTGTGAGAAATTCTATTTCTAACTGTGATTGCCACAGGTTTTCAGCGTTGATATACTTTATATGCGTATATCAGCAATGGCGTCCGCGACGAGTAAGCGGAAACGGAAACATACGCCTAACCGCAATGGAAGTTTTCGCTGTTACCAGTTTCGGAATTTCACAAACAGGTGTCACAACTGTGGTTGCACAACCAAAATCAAACCACACGAGCACTCCTTGAGATATGGAATTCAACTCAATCCACTCCACTCCAATGTCAAACAGAAAGAACAAGTTGACATTTTTAATTATGTCGCACTTTAAAAAAAAAAATAAAAAAAAAAATATTCATATGTAAGCAACAGAAATTAATGACAAGGGCAAAGGATAAAATATTTATGTAAAAAGGCTGTGACTTTGTTCGCTGAAAGTTGAATCACATGGGAAATTCTTTCTATTGAAAGTTTAATAGTGTGTGGCGGTACTCTAAGTTGATTACATATGTGCGGAATTATGATAAAAAATTATTACTTATGCAGGACATTTTTTAGTAATTTTTTTTTCTTTTTTAATAATTAAAATCGAAATATCTCAAATGAATAACAGATTATTTAAATATAATTCTTAAATATTTTTGATGAATCGTTTAATGTAAAAATAATTCAAATCGCGTTTGGTCTCTAGAGTGGAGCAAATTGATGAAAGGATATCAATAATATGCAGACATAACTCACATTAAGCAGGCAGCTGCTCAAATGCAGACACAACTGCCGAATGTTTCTCGTGGTCACTTAAACGATGTTGGCGAAAAGGATTTGAAGAACTTATTGAGCAGAGTTCAGTTAATGATATCCGAACTGACCTTTGCGCCCTTACAATCATAATGAAAGATTATTTGGCGTTTCAAAGTGAAATACACAAAGAAGACCAGCCAACGGAAAGGACTCTAATGGCCTTGCTCACCGCGATGTTGAACAAACAATTATTTTTTCTATAAAAATCTTTTGCTAGAATTGGCCTCCTAAGTTCAAACGGACAAGTAACAAGATTGACTCACTTTTTCGGAGGACTGGAAAGCAGGAATGCTGGGAGGAATGGTAAGCACAGTTTATGTGGTAGTCTGATTGGTGAAAGCAGAGGCTAGGAACTTGCTAATTATCTCCTGTCCTCTAGCGCCAATATTCTGACAACCGGAGCTCTCACCAAATACCCTAACCGTGCAAACCAGGATGTCTTGACCTTTTTTGGTATAAAGGCATTTTTCAGTGGAAACTAAATTATGAAGACCACATGAACCTGAACTCGGACCACTTACCTCACATCATCACGATTGATGCAACAGGCGTAATTTACCCTTCATCAATGCAGCTTGTAGGTCCTAGCTCAAACATTAGTGCTTTTCAGAGTTACCTAAGCAATGAAATTTATCCGGATATAGAGCTGAACTCTACTGATGATATAGACTTGGCACTTGGCCTATTTACCAGGAAGGTATATGAAACAGCAGCTAAATCTCGTCAAAATAAGACCAAGCCTCCAAGACATGATCTCTTAAGCAGGAAGCGTCGATTAAAAAGGCTAAACTTATGTTCGCACCATCCTGTGGATAAGACAGAATGGCTAAGGGCTGCATCTGAAACAACATTCTAATTTTTTCGAAAAATCTGGAAAATATGGACACAGACAAAGATGCAACCTTTTCATTGTGGAAGGCAACTCGAAATGCCAAGCGTCAACTTTCCGTTAGGCCCCATTGCGAAATGGAAGTGGAAAATGATGTCGCTCTGACACCGAGCACCTTGCTGAGCGCTTTAGGCCATTCAACCTCGTTTCAATCAATGAATTCTCAACTACTGAGGCATTTTTAGAATCATCACTGCAGATGGATATTCCTATGTCCCCCATTTCCTTGACGGAGATTTCAAACGTCATAAGAGGTCTTAAAAAAAATTAAGCTCCTGGACAAAATAAAATATGCAACGCCACCTTAAAAGCACTGCCCCTAAATGGACTTCTCTTCTTACGGCTTGGAAATCGGCGGCGATAACAATAATCCACAAGTCCGGCAAACCGGAAAATCCTATTCTGATTCCAAACAATCAGTCTTCTTCCGTCGCTTTCAAAAGCTTGGAAGAGACTTCTCGCTACTAGATTATCCAAAGTAATTGATTCTATTTCCAGATCACCAGTTCAGATTCCGTTCAGGACAAAGTACAGCTAAAGAACTTCACAGAAAATCGCTAAATTTTTCTTAATGCTGCGTTCCTTCCTGCAGGAGCGCCAGTTTTATGCAAAAATATGTGCAAATACAAGGCAGCGTCCTAGGACCGTTGCTCTTCAACCTCTTCACTTTTGACTTCCCATCTTCTGAGGGAGTCACATCAAATAACGCATCGAAAATGATGATTGCTACATTTGCTGCTGAGCAGGTCTAGTTGGGAGCGAAACACTGTCCTTAGCCTACAGAATTATCTTTCCCTACTAGTGGGAAATAGGCCTGAATGATTTGGAGGCGTGTACAATAGGGTGCATCGACATTTATAATGCATGGTCAATTCGCAGTCCGCGCATCTTCAGTTGAAGAAATATTTAAAAATTTTGTGTTTTTCGTTCGATCTTGAATTGGTATAAATACTGTTTGTAGGACCAGGACATTTAAAATTCTTTAGAATCAAAGTCCTCTTTGCTGTTAATTCTTGGTATTCTTGTGCGACTTTTGACTGCCATAACATCATCTCGAGACTTTTCTGTTACGCGTTGTACCCAGCGCTCAGTACCTTGAATAAGTGAAGGAAATTATTGAACAGGTAATGATGGATCGTCAAACTCTATGCACTCTAACAAGTATTCGTATCGAATGTCAGCAGTAAATGGGGGCTCGGATAAAATACTGTCTTCATTTTGCTTTTGCAAATCATAATATTTCGTACAATCAAAATTTATTGCATGCTTTTATAAGCTCTTAGTTTGGTTGGTTCTTACAGCTTATAACGATATTACAGATTTTTTTATGGCGAGTACAACATCTTCAGGTTTAGCAGGTTCAGCTTCTACTGGTGCCGGTTCTACAGACTGAATAGATACAACTTCTTGCTTAGCAGGTTCAGTTTCTTCAGGTTGAGCGACTACAACTTGTACAGGTTGAGCAGATACAACTTCTTCTGGCTTAGCAGGTTCAGCTTAAACTGTTGCTGACAACAGTATTAACAAAATATTCCATCGTCCTTATGAATTTGTAAATCACTTCCATAATCAACAGAACTGTAGAACTTGACATTGAAGAACACTGAAACATAATCTTTCATAAGGTTAGTTGCCAAAGTTTAAAAATTTTCTGACGGTGAATTTATCTTCACATAAACTTGTAAAAGACGGCTTGCTTTAGTTACCCATCGTGAGTGACAAACTTATCCTGGTTTCAAGCTGGCCAAGTCTTTAAAGCTGAAAATGCTTTTGCTATGCGGTACAAATATTTCAAGTCTTTTGAAAGATCTTGCTCGTCTTCAGGTTGTAATGGTGAAGACATATTTTCCAACGAAATTGATTGGAAACCTTGTGAAACCTATAAACATATAATTTAGAAACACTGTATATTTTGTCACGCAACGTTCAGAGTTTGGGATGATGTTTCTCATTTATTTTCTCCATTACTTTATTTCGACGCACAAAATCTCTAGACTTAATATGTTCTCTAGCAACTTTAGACTTATCCATGATTATGAAGTCGTCCGATCATCCTTAAAACCAATATCTCTGAAAAGAGCCGTTGCCAAACACGAAGCAGTTCTGTCGGAAATGACGAATCTATCGCACATCATGGCATCATTAAAGGCATTATACCTTCTGTTATATATGGATCGTTCCGGCATATATATATGTTCTGCAGTTGACGTGTGAAACTCGGCTTCAGCTGGAGTAAGTTTAAATGTTGGGTGTAAGCTTGCAGGTGGCAATGATGTCATCTGGTCATCAACATTTGGTTTCAACTCGGGTATTGTATGCTGTGTTGATCCAACTGGGTGCACGTTCCCTGGATAGGGTCGCAAAACCGGCAGTTTTTTTGTTTCATCCCGTTTGATGACTCCAGAAACAGTTTTCTGAATGCAGAACTTTCGATAGATCTTTTTTTAAATTCATGTAGCTTCCAGATCGAAGTACACCTATAACTGGTTGATATAACTTGGAATTTATGTTTAAGTATTACCACATTAGTTTAAGGAGTTTCAGAGTATAGTTCATCCAGAAGACTTTGTATTTTATTGAGGGTAGGCCAGCCTTTATGGGTTTGGCTTACTGCCGCGTGATATGGAACTTGACATTTTATAAGGTTGGCATCCGAGCTCCAGCCAAATATAGGTAGTCCATAGTCTAATTTGCCTGTGATAAGAGCTATAGTGAGGTATACAAGAGTATATGTTCCTATTAACAAACTACATAAGTCGTCGGGACTAGAATTTTTCAAAATGTTGACTGAGGCAAGAAAGCAGTGAGATGGGTCTGAAGTTGCCAATTTTAAGTAATTTTCGGGATTGCGAATAGGAACAATATTTGCAGCAGTCCAAGGGTGGGGGTAAATACCGCTGTGCTGTATTTTATTGTATATTTTGATAAGACCTATAGATAGACCTTGGTAGGAAGTTTTTTTGACTATGGAATATGATATTCTATAGCTTCCAAGAGATTTTTCTTATAGTTTAAGCGAGCGCCGCTTCGAGTTCTGTATATGATATGGGAGTCTAACCGACGATAATTTTTGGATAGACTGCTTGGACCCTCAAAAATCAGCTGCTAATACCGTCAAATAATTTCGGACATTCTTTCATGAATTCTCTTATGTTGGACTTGGAATGATTTTTAAAGGTGAACGCTCAACTCATCCATTATTCTTGGTTTGCATAATCCGACTATTTCGAGCTATTCAACTCGAATCAATATGTAAATATATGCTCCATATGGTCTACCCCAACTTCTTCTGTCTGTTATGATGATTTTTGATGAATTTATTTCTTTTCACTTTATGTTCATATAAACTTCCATTAATTGCGCCTTGCATGCGTTGCTTATTTCAAGATTATTTCAAACTAATTTAGAAAACTTTGTTTGTTAAGCTACGTCCAACAAACTTCCACTTAAATTTAAAGATAATCTAGTAAAACCTAAAAGACACTACTCGATTTTTACTTACTTCAATATATAAATTTATCTTAAGTGTGCGACCACCAAGGGTGTTTCAATTTATTGTCTGTCTTAAGCTGATGGCAATTTAAATAATGTCAGCGCAATTCAATTGCAACATTCTTTGGCTGCTCTATTTGAATAGAGCCTGCTGTGCTAAGGTGACCGACCGACCGACCGCCCATACAAAACTGCTTACTTATTAGAAAATGTCACAGGAAATTAAATATTCCTGTTTTTGAGTCTACACCTGACTACACCCGCCCAGCGAAATGCCATTCTAAATAATTTTGTTCGTTTCATCATTTGTGTTTTTGTTATCATTATCCTGCCGTGCTGTGCCACACCGTGCCGTGCCGTGCCTCAAATGACACGTAAATGATAAGCAAGTTTTGTAAGTGGCGTTTGTGGCGACTGCGTGGGTCATGCTTAAGTAGAAGAAGTTTGTAAATGGTAGCAAGTTTCCCCCACAGTTCAGTTCAGCAATTGAAATGGCGCAAACCTCTTAGCAACTTTAAAGGTCTGCAAGAAGTTTTGTCAGTTTGGTTGGCTATCTAAGTTTAAATCGTGTTAAGTAGCAGCAATGTTGAATGTTCTTTAAATCGATTGCTTCGAATTGAAAGACATCCTCCGGAGATGGTCTGAACATTATTATAGAGCTTAAGCCTACAAATATGTTTTTCAAATAAAATATGCAAGTACATCAGTCAAATTATTCTTTTTTTTTTTTTTGAATTGAAATAAGTTGGGAAAAAGTTTTACAAATTATGTAAAAGCTTGACTTAATAAAAAGTCTACGTGATTTATATGGAGTTGGGAGAAGCGCAAACGAGGGATGCTAAACGTAATAATAGATGAATTATGTTGAAACGCAATGGGTGGGTAAGAAGTGGTGTGGAGTCTTACCAAATGAAGCAACATTAAATTTCTATGTAGCGGCTGTTGTCTTAAAAGTGTTTCACAAATAATTTAGAATTTTTTTTTTAAATTTTTCAATACACTTCGTACATAGTATAAAATGGTTTTAGCAGTTTGTCGGAAAGTTTTTACATCATTAAAAGAGAATAGATTCTATAAATTATACATATTCTGGGTCAGCTCGAGGAAATGATTCAGTGTCAATATACGATTATTTGTTTTAAAGCCAGCGAGATATCGGCCTCCAATTTTGACCAAACATAAAATGTGATTTTATTTTCCGTAGATCCTATTAACACATATACCAAATTCTATGCCAGTATCTCCAATAAATGCAAAGATATGTTGAGTTTTTTATCGCCTACAAAAGTGGTGGTGCATCGCCCTTTCTAACTTTGACCAAACTTATCCAAACATGTACACTCAATTGTATCGCTGTACCTTACATCGATGCAAAAATATGTTGAATTTTGTTTATCGCTTATAAAGTTGGCCTCCAATTTTAATCAAACTAAACAGGACTACTCTCCTTATCCCATTAACATTTACACCAAATTTCCTTACTGTACCTGAAATGGATAGAAAATATCACGAATTTTGTTAGTCGATTGTATGGGGGCGGGGCTTCTCCTTTTAATTTCGATGGGATGTCTTCATCAGATCCTGACTTGTTGACTAAGGGATCACCGCTTACCCGTATACCCTTTCAAATAAAACGTTTTCAAGATCGGTCCAAAATTGACGGAGAAATCGGTGAATATTCAAAAAGGTAAAATAAAAAAACATGCATACAGACGAACATAAAACCTCCTCCTTTTCGAAGAATTAGTTAATACTCTGGAAGATTTTTAAGTGATGCACAGGCTGAGTGCAAAATTGCTTGAACTACGCCACCATACGCACCCTTTCTTCTATACTTGTATTCTTCAGATTAAGAAAACAACCTTTCAGTTACCAATTAAGTCGTTAATGAAGGTTTGAAGCTATCGAACTTTTACGTTATTCATGAAAGCAAGTTACTGGTTTGGCTAGTATCATTTCTCAGTGATACGACCCATGGATTGTGGCGACTGCTTGACAGCTGCAGAATTTTGTTGACCCTTTTACATTTCAAGCAGCTGTCCTTCTTGGTGCTAGACAATGACCTGTGAGAATGCCATTTCTTACCATCTATGCATCGATGACTGGGTATTCAGAAGATTTGCATCGTTTTTAGGTGATAGAAAGAACAACTTCTACCCTAATAACCAGAACATTTCAAGAAATGTAGGTAACTTGCAACTTGTTTTGGCGAAGTGTGCATCAGCTGAGCTATGACTGCTTTTTTATAAAATATTCTGCAGTACTGCTGTACTAGATTAGAGAGAAAGAGGGCGTCAGATCTAGTTCTGCATAATATACGTCAAGAAAGAATAAGTAATAAATTTGATTTAAATCCCCCGGTTAATAGTTAGGCAGGTAAATTATTTTTCCAAGTTGGTAACACTGTCTTTAATTATGATGTAAGTTTTTAGCTTGATCTGTCTATCAGTTTGTTTATAGCAGCTGTTTCAGTCGACCTCATCAACGCTTGGTGATTTTTAATAAACTGGCTTTGTCGCGCTGTTCGGATGATTGTGGTTCGTAAGTTCGTGTAGAACTCCTAAGAACATGTTTCGACGCAAGTCGTTTCAATAAGGTAGGATCCGAATTGCCTCGATCCAACATGTCTGTATGCCATTTATGAGGGAATTCAGCTATATCTGAACAAGTCTTGCAGCAACGTACCCGCTCTTGTGTGATATCTCCAATGCATGACCGAACTCTCTCATTTCCTTCACTTTATCGTCGTTACACTCTGTTTCAACATATTTAAACATATTGTTCCTGCTGCTTGTGCGTGTACCACGAACGTATAAGCAGCGCAATTGTTGTGATCGCCAAGGTCGTTAAATTTACGATCGTCAGAAATAACATGTCGGCGACGATGAGCTGACGACCTATGCAGCACACACATCTTTAGTGTAGAAATATAAGTACGAAACTTAGTAAAAATATCCTATATTTCTTATAAGACATTTATTCATATTTACATGTACAAATTAAAATAGTATTCAAGTAGATGCAAACCGTAAATAAAGAGAGTTCTAATAAAGATGCGAAACAGTAACTGACTGAGAGTTCATCTAGAAAATTCCGTGCAGTGAACTGCGAGGTTCGCTGGTTGTATATAGAGTTTATACACTGTCCTTGAAGGATGTCTAGAACGAGTCTTGTATTCAATGGTTACCAAACCATCCGTGAACACTTTATACCACACTTTAGTGCGAATTTTTGACAGACCAGTTTCACTAAATTTCTTTTATACAATTCAAATGCATCGTAACACGAAATTTTGTTCGGGCAAAAAAATTTAACACAAATACGTTGATCAATATTTTCACGCATTATAAAAATCGCCGAGCTCTACTAAGTTCGACTAACATAAATAGCTGCTGTAAACATACTGGTTGATAGATCAAGCTAAATGTTGGCACAGTGTTACCAACCTGAAAAACAATTTTCTGCTCCTACTACACGAGCGAGAGAGAGAGTAGTTACGCAAGTACCAATACTTTCTTGGCAGGCTGTAAATACATATAGTCCCTGCCGACTGAGTTGTTTTCATATCTTTCTGGCGCCATTTTGGCAGTCGCATCAATGCCCCTGTAGTGCAGACTAATGTCCTCCTTTGGGTGCTCTCCATTAGCTTTAGATATGTAGATTTCTTTGTAATAGTATTCTTAAAATAAATGGTACATATTACCCTTACTACTGAACAGTAAATCTAATGCATCAGTCTGAATAGATATAGCACAATGGGTCTCCCTTGGAAGGGTAATTTACCGTCTCATGATATAATAAGCGTTATGCTATAAATCCAGGAGATGTCTCTTGAGGTGACGTTGCGCTTAGGCTTCGCAATATCGCTTCCATGGGCATATTATCAAATATTTCTGAATTATCTAAGTATACTTCCTACGCATACTATTTCTACTGCGGTGCTTCCTCAATGGTAGCTATTAGGCTATCTAAGTTCTCTATTTTCAAACGGACTGCCATATCGGACATTTCTATATCGAGTCGACTTTTGTATAGCAGCAACTCCTAAAAAATGCGAGGCATTCCAAATTATTATACTCTATCTACGTGGGACAAAAAATTATGTATTGGTTGTAAGCATCAATTCGTGCAGTTTTCTAAGAAAGGGCGTTACTTGTATTACTTCGCGTTGAGTCCATCCGTGACTATATTCATTCGGAAGCTACTGTCATTGCGCGTATTTTTTAGTATATGTCATTTGGTTGAAGCGAAAACAAAAATTTTTTCTATTCATTTGAAAAGTGGAACTTTATGTCAGATAAAGTGTTTTCGCGGGGAACTCGTCTTCATTGCTGTAACATGAAGAAAAGTGCTACAGAAAGTCATCGTATTTTATTGGAAGTTTATCGTGACCATGCTATACCTGAACGAACGTGCCAGAAGTGGTTTGCACGGTTTAAAAGTGGCCATTTCGATTTAAAAGACGAAGTACGACCCGGACAGCCAAAAAGGTTTGAGGACAAAGCATTGTAGGCATTGCTCGATGAAGATGCGTTGCAAATGCAAAAAGAACTTGCAAGAGCTTTGGAAAAGCATTGGGATTAATCGAATAGCTTGGAAATTGGAAACCTAAAGACGTCGAGAGCCACAACAAGAAGTCATTTTTGCATCGGATTGTCACTGGTGATAAAAAATGGATTCATTACGATACGCCAAGAAATCGTATATGAAGCCCGGCCAACCATTAACATCCAAGACAAAATCCAATATTCAAGGCGCCAAGGTAGTGCTCTGTATTTTGTGTAATTACAAGGGAGTGTTGTATTATGAGTTCTTGAAATCGGGTAAGACGATCAACCTCTACCAAATACAATTGATTCGTTTGAAGAGAGCGAACGCGAAAAATCGACCAGAATATGCGAACAGACACGAATCCATAATTTTCCATCACGACAACGCAGGACCGGTTAAAAAATATTTGGAAAACAGTGTGTTGGAAGTTCTACGTCACCCGTGTTATAGCGCAGACATGGCCCTTCCTGATTACTAGATGTTCAGATAAATGCGAAAAGCCATCATTGGAATACGCTTCACTTCAGAACATGGTATCAAAAATTGAATCGATTCGTTCTTGGCCTCCAAGCCGGAGATGATCTTTTGGCATGGAATCCACAAACTAACCATTATTTCTCAATAGCTCCCAATATATAAAAATGATTATCAAAAACTGCTCAACAACACACAGTTGGACAGACAGATATACAACGAATTATTCGGTCATGCTAATCAATAATATTATATTATTATGGGGCATTATTTATTTTTATACGCTATATACACTTCTTCCAATATGAACGACAAGTTTGGCTGCGGTTTTTATTGGACAGTAACCAACCAACGTCAACTGTTTTTCTTTTATAAAAACTTTATTATTATAGACCACTTTCATAACTAACCAGCAACCCACCGACCCATTATTTCATTCTATCCATTAATCCACTTAATTGTGCAAAAATATTTTATTTGCTTTAAATGTTGACGCGCTTAGCTGAGAAAATGCAACACTGGCAACAGCTGTTCGCAACCGCAATTTGCATGTCACTTATTATCAAATGCATATTTAAATTGCAATATTCTCTTCAACTCGAGCGCAATTAAAAAGTTAACTAGTCAAGAATCTATTAAAAATTTAACAAATAATTCTTTAGCAATCAATCGATGATACGAGTAGAAAATTGCGCTATTTATTATGATTTGATTGGAGTCAGTTAAATGTTTCTGAACAACATGAAGAGTCAAAAGTAATTTGTTTTGTTCCACTAATATTAACCAATAATAATATTGTGTCTGTGTGCCTTTTTGGTAGTATCTACTCCTGCTACTTATGCGATAGACGCCCCCATTTTATATGATTGCACGATAACGAACAATAGTCCACAGTTTTACCCTAGATAGGCTGGCTGGCAAGCAGGCTGACTGGCTGGCATTTAAGTGTTTTGCGTTTTGTATTTGAAAATATAATTTCTAATTCAAATATAAACGAGTAAATTATCACTTTGCAAAATTGAAATTGATGAAAACCCATTTTCTTATTCTGGTGCGACGTTGTGAAAGGGGGGAGAGGCAAGGACAATAAATATGCGAACACATGCTGCATTCACAGGAAGATAAAAAACATTCAAGAAGCCGGCAAAGACTTGAAAAAGAACTTAAAGCGGGCGAGTGGGAAATTTGGGGGCGGAAGAACGAAAATGGCAACCAGCAGAAAAGTTGTATAATTTTATAAGGCAACAACACGGAAAATGATAAAAGAACAAGCAAGACAGAGAAAGTGAAAACGCTGTGGAAAATGTACAACTTTGCATATAATTTACGATTTCTATTAAAAATTTAAACACATTTTTATTCAAATAAGCGAGGAAAAGTTGCAAAACTTCTCAAAAATGGCCGTTTTAAAATATCTACAGGCATATATTATATATGAAAAATTTCTAGAAGCACGATAAACTGAAAGTGCGAGTATATTGTGGAACAATTTAAACTTGTGTATACTAAATTCTCATGTGTATAAATTGATATAGTATCTTATTTGCTTTGATATGTGTGTTTTTATATGTAAATCAGTTTATTTTAACTTTATAATACACTGGCTAAAGCGACTTGGCTTGGTAGTTTTTTTTTTCACATATGGAAGCGTGACACTTAAAACTTATTTCTTGCTGTAACTTATGTCATAAGAAGCAATTGTAATATCTAACTTAGTAAGATTTAAATATACGACTTATTTATTTTGTGCTCACAAAAACTGCCCTAAGGAAAGTACGAAGGCTTTCACTGAGGATGTGAAACCCGCTTCCAGCCATTTGACTACAATTTAGAAAGTACAAAAATCGCAGACCAGACGACGCTCGACAAAGCTGCTTACGTTGTGTTTTCAGTCGACCGCATCACTGCTCAAGAAATTAGGCCATATAGAAAATATTTTAAGACAATATCACGCTGAAGGCTTGGCCGCCCAAAAGCGGCGCTCTTTCTGTTCCCCAACTTCCCATTATAATGGAGAAACACAAGAATCTGTATGATTCGCAAGATTCACCAATGAAGCTTTTTTTTCAGCGTAGCAAAGCACATCGAAAGGTGCCTCCTAACAAGACTTCTTGCGATCTAGAGGGTAAGAGGATTGATATCAATAAGATGAATTGAAGTGAAGACCTACATTCGCTACCAATTATCAGACCAAGTAAGTGATGGCGTGACTTGATAAAGCGCAGGCTTTTGATAGAGTGTGGCAAGCCTATTAGGTAAACTCAAGGATCTACTGCCGCCTCAGTTGTTCTTTTTAATGCTAGAATTCGTTGTTCTAATTAGACCGGAGTCCAATCTATTATCCGCAGAGCAGCATGATTGTTATTTTTCTGACCATCTTGGCTACTGATGTACTTCAACTATATCTTTGCGAGTTTAAGTAATATTCAAAGCGCTGGGACATTGCTATAAACACAGAAAAATGTGTCAGCATAACGCACTTACTGCGAAGGGATGACTGTCCAGATGCAGCTGCTGGATCAATACAAATTGCAGGGGTCTATCTGGATAAATGACGCACAGCAGCAGAGTCAAAACATATCTCGAATATGAAAGCTGGAATAACAGAAAAATGCTGTAAATGAAATGAAAAAAATGTTTGGTCTCACATTTCTAAAATAAGAGTTCTCCAAACGAAGGTCCTCCGTAATTTCTCGGGCGCCTCTCGAATATGCGAACGAACCTTGAACGTGATCCAAAAATTGGGAATGTTGTTAACCAGCAGGATGAGGCTTACTTAGAGCGACTTAAACTACATCGTAAGAAACTGGTTAGGAATCTAATCAGGAGGTGCTTTAAGACTGAAGTAATTATGACGAGACGGCTGCTGAGAACGAAGTCTGTCGCTCTGGCTGGCAGTTACTCGTCACAATTATACTGCTAAATGCTAGACCCCTGATTTTTGACAAAATACAACTCACTTTCCTGGATTAAGTTCTTGCTAAGTTCTGGAAGAAAATGCTCGTACAATAGGTCTGAAAATCAATTTATTCAACACCAGTATAAAACCTAAACTATTATATGACTCAGAGACGGGGAAAGTTTCAGACAGGGTTGGTGAAAAACTTCAATCTTTCGTTAAAAAATGTCTGAGGATTATCTGCCGTATTTCCGACCAGAAACGATCTCAAACGTTGACCTATGGCAAGCAACTAACACTGAACCTATCTACATTGAAATAAAAAAGACGCAAGTGGAGTTGGGTAGGTCACACCTTGCGCAGAGAAGACTAACCCACTTTGCAAAGACGGCCTTCCAGTGGAAGTCACAAGGCAGCCGTCAGAGAGGTCGTCCAAGGCAAACATGGATTCGCACTGTCTATTCTGAAATCAGGTCCACGGTAACGTGGAGTGAACTAAGCGCCTTAGCAGCTGATAGAAGTCGTTAAAGGGCATTTGTTTTTGCCCTATGCTCCAACTAGCAGAAATATTTTAAGTTTTAAAAGAAAATTAAAAAAAAAAAATTTTATATTCCTTAGGAGAACTTTGATTCTTCTAGATCTTCTGTTATTTTGTGAGTCACTTTGGACTTGCTAAATAGTTGAATGTTTGCGACGAAACCAAAATTGATGGTCAGGAATGTGTGTGGAATGTGTAAAGTGGAGGTAACAGACTGATCGATCTGTAGGATCATGGTTTAGTGAACGCTTTTGTTGGACAAATTTCTTATAGCTCTCCACTTGTTTTCTACTAATGATAGATTTAGTAAGTCAACTCTTAAAAGCCAAGCAGCTGTTCACAGGTGAAAAATCATATCTCCATATCTTTTGGCTCGAAAAAGTACGGCACCCAACGTCCTTGTCAACAGTTGTTTGACCTATTCCTAGAGAATTCCCGAATTCAGTTTTTGAAATGGGTATTTATTCTCCAATTCTTCATCTTAAATTTTTTTAGTTGAGCAAACATTTTCTATTAAAATTAACATTTTTGAAATCTAGAAACCAGTAGCGATTTGAAATTTTTTTTTTAATAATGTCAACAATATTTCTCTAAATGTAGAATCGAAAACTGTGTCAATGTAGCCATGGCCATATGTTCAACAGTTTCTTCGTTTTTCTGAAAGTATAGGTGGACAGTTTACAAACCAATATTTAATAGTTTTTAAATCATTAATAAATGTCGGAAGGTAAATTAAAATTGTTTTATTTTTTAAAGTATCGCCACTCATTTAAATCTTGTCGCCAATGTAAGTACTTTGGAGCCCTTGCGATGGCCTGAATTCCGTTCATTAATGTCAGAGCGAGAACTGAAAAAAGAAAAAGAGTTTTATTGGAATATAAATTCGGAAATTTCTTTACTTACTAAGTATTCCTATCGAAAGTTTCATATTGAATGCGATAAATCCAATTTTTAAACAAACTTTTATAGCTATTTAGTGCCGTCTTTCAAATAATTCGTGCATGAAATTTTAATTTGTAAAATTGGAGAGACACGCCTATTAGTATCTTAAACTACCTTAACGAATTTCAATGTTTCATAATTTAGTTTAGTAATTCAACACTTCAGGCAAACAAATGATTGTATACCATTCAGAATTAACCGTCCTTCTTTCCACAAGCGGCACATGCGATCATTTGCTTCGATGTGCTGCGGGAGAGAGTAACTTTTGTTGGATTTTTCTCGCCTTGATTTTGAACGACTTTCACGAAATTCGTCGGTGAGCGAACTGCGGCCACGATTGAATTCGTTGTACCAGTTTTTCACTGTGGCCAAGGATGGAGCTTCAGTACCAAAAGATGATTTAAGTTGATTGGTGCACCCTTGTCTCGATAATCTACATCGAAAATCCTCATAAATCATCGCACGAAATTATTCACGGTTAAATTCTATTTTTTGGCCGGGATGATTTTTTCGGGTGCCAAAACCAAATTGCGCTGGTTAAAGTGTTCACAGTAAGTTATGCCTAAAAAATGTCAGACTTAACGATGGAGATGTCAGACAACATGTTTTGTTGTTCAGGCTAGAAATATATGTAGCAACCCTCGTATATGACTAAAAAATAGTTCAGAAGGCTTTTATCTTTCTTAATGGTTCAACTAGACATGCTAGCAATATATTCATTGAAAATATTTCTATTCCGTGATCATTTCTCACTTATGAAATATGAAACAATATATTTGCATTTTTCTGGGTAAACTTTATATCGAAGCATGGTTTGGATGCATTAATGCGTTAGACGCACCTCTGTAAGATCTTATTTTTGTTCAAAGCGTTATAAAATATTCGAGAAGGCACTCAGAAATCTTAGCAGTACTTCTTAAAAAAATATAAATACGTCAATCTAGCCTAGTCTTTGATTTAATAAACTTTTTGTAGAATAAAGTAAAAAAGGTTGAAAGCCTTTGAGCCAAAAAAACCAACTAAGGTTTGACTTGAATTTTTTACAAGACCTCAAAAAAAAGGAGGATGAAAAAGTCGTATATAGCAGAGAAAAATATAATGTCTAACGAACCAAAGTAATCACATTATGTGGATTTTGAGTGAATGAATTCCATCCCCAAAATTTTAACGTTTTTATACTGTTTCCATATGCTAAAATTGGCTTTAAAACTGGCTTTGAATAACCAAAACTGAGGGACTAGAGAAAGTATGAGTGTATAAGACTAGATATTTTGCATTTCTTATACTCTCCAGATGAACGTGCCAAACCCTCTCTAACGGGTATCCATAAAAACCGGTCCTTAATTTCTAAGTTTTTGAAAAATTGATTGTTGTATATTAGATAGAAATATATGCCTCATACAAATCTGGGATTCAAGGTGGAACACCATAATTTTTATTCAACTTTCGAACAAAGATTCTTATATGTTTATTGGATCGCTGAATCATAATTCGAGGTCCACAGGATTTTTCTTAACCTCAAAAAAACTGATAAACTTACGACTTATGAAACTCCTGTGGTTAAATGGACCACGAATTCAAATTTACCATTGGGTACGAAAGTAAATTTTGTTTATATGGCTGATATTTTTATATTTAAAAAAAAAAAATCATATGCTTATACTCTCTACTTTGATTTTTGGAGCATATTTTGGCGATATTTTGATATATTAAACTCATTACAACCCCTCACATTCCGTCGTCCGAAGTCATATAAATGTACATCTTTCGATAAAAACGAATTTTCGAGATGCTTTCTGAGAAGTTCCAATAAAAAGAGCACAAATTTATCGACCAAGATTCCTTTTTTTTCATAATATTCGCGTTTAATATTTGGTAATATAAATTTTTTAATATATTTAATTTACCTGAAATATGTTAAATATTCTCAGTCCTAATTAGGATTTTTTTCATTTTAGACTATACCGAAATTAAATTCTTAAACATGATAAAAAATGTTTACAACTAAGTGTACTCAAGAACTGAAGTTTCTCCATAGACAAGTGCAGCCAGTTATCTTTATAACAAACTTATTTTCCTTTTAACTTTCAACTTAAACTTTTTCTTTAAGCCACATCTTTCGACATGTTTCATAATTGCAAGCGGATTTTCTTCTGTTATTTTGCTTTGCTCTCTGACAACTTTTGCTTTCGTTTATTTTTCCACAAACCGAAAAAAAAAGAAAGAAAGAAAGAAAAACCAAAAACCCTCCACATTTCACTCAATTGACATTTCAGTCGAAAGTCTTTTGTGATGTTGAACTGCGGCACAAAAGACGACAATGACGACTCGCCTGGGCAAACCAGGCAACAATGCGCACATCTACAGATTCATCCGTCCATCCATCCATCCATTCATCCAACCAACCAGCCAACCAACCATCCAATCAGCAATCTATTCAGCCAGCCATTCTTTGAAGCATTCAGTTGCAACTTTGCTCTAATGGTGTGTGCGTAATAAAGCCGGCTAATACCCTTCGAACAACACTCGACTCGACTCGACTCAAGCGCTTCGTTGGGCTGTACTACTGAGAAATAGTACATGCCCGTACATACAATACACGTAAGCACTGGGAACTGGGTTGGACTCTGTGCCATATTCTGCCCCTTTGCCAGTTTGTCAAACCAATCCGCCTCTCAATGACCCCCTACGCAGTGTATGAAAGTTGACAATGATTGTCGGCATCGCATAATTGACGTTCTACGTTTCTTTTTTCTTTCTTTCTTTCGTTTTTCTTTAAAAATAAAACCCTTTTTCCATTTTTAGAGACTGTTTCTTGTTTTCTCGCCTCATTCCCCCTGCCTGGCTTATTTCATGTCGTCGTTTCATCACACACTCCTACTTCAGTTCTTCTATTGTGAAATATTTGCAAAAAATGTAACATTTTGTTGCAGATTTCACGCACCGCTGACCTCACGAGGCAATGTTGTTGGTCGAACCCGGCATCGCCCTGGGAATATCTGCGAAATATAGCGAAAAATAGCATGTTTTGACGTCACTGCAAGTCGATAATTGTTGGTTTTGACATTTTTCATTCGTTCATGCTTCAATATTTCCCTCCACTCCAAATTTTTAAAGAGTAGTCGTCTGCATTTGAATTGGTTTTTAAGAATTATATGTCAGTAGGAAGTCCGCAATCGAGTTGGTTAATTGTGGTAATTTTTATTCGTTTTGTTCGGAGAGGAAGTCGAAATGACAAAATGGGCTTAACTGAAAATAGTAGAGCAAATAAATACAATACAAAGGCATGAAATGCTGAAAAAAAATTAAAATATTGTAAAAAAATAGTAAATTAGACTCTTGCGGAAGAACAAAGTTCATTGATATGAAATACCATCTTTTGAATTGTGTTAATAATTCAGAAAATGCGGCTTATTTAAATTGATTGAAAATAAAACAAACAAATAGAAGTTCGCTGAACCCTCGATGCAGGGTCATTTCATTCAATATGTCAAAAACTGAAATTATAAAACCAAATATTGGAGAAAAATATGAAATTACAATTTACTGCAGTTCAGGGTTAAGGACCGACTTTTAAATATAGTTTAAAGAAAAATAAAAAAAAAAAATAAAAAATAAAATTTATTAGAGAGACCGAAGTTAACCATGGCAGGCATAGTTTGTTATTCAAAATGACAACCTTAAGGCGAGGGAGAAATAAGAGGAATCAACTTTCTCACAAAGAATCTTATAAAAGAAAATGACAGATAAATTTAGAACAGACTCAACACAATCTTGGCGGATATCGAGGGTTGCTGAATATATTTCTAGCCTGAGCAACAAAACATGTTGCCAGATGTAATCTGACGTCTTCATCATAAAGTCTGACATTTTTTAGGCCGAACCTATTGTCAACACTTTAACGAGCGCAATTTGGTTTCTTTACAGGAAAAAAAAATCATATCTTCAAAAAAATGGAAGTAAACCATGAACATTTTCGTGCGATGATTTATTACGATTTTCGACGAGGATTATCAAGACAAGAGTGCATCAATCAACTTTTGGTGACGAAGCTCCACTCATGGCCACTGTGAAAAACTGACGAATTTCGGTAGTCCAAAATCGTTTGTTGTGCCAGAAAACATCAATGCTGTGTGTGAACTGATAAAGCTAGATCGTCATGTGACATACCGTGAGATTGAGGCAACCCTGGGTATTAGTATGACTAGCAAACATGCAATATTACATGAACATTTGGTCGTCAGAAAGGTTTGTTACGTTCATCGCTCAAAAGAAGGCTCGTGTCGATTGGTTTAAGCAAAAGCTGAAAGAGGTGCATCAAAAGCCGTCCACCCAATCGTTACAGGTGACGAAACGTGAATACCTGCGTATGAGCCCGAAACAAAGCAGTAGTCGATCGTCTGGGTCTTTCAAGACGAGAAAAATCCAACAAACATTACTCGCGCAGCACATCGAAGCAAATGATCGCATATTTTTTCTCGAAGTCCGTACCGGATGTTGCGACCATACCGCTTGTGGAAAGAAGGACGGGCAATTCTGAATGATATACTGAAGGTATGTATGCCTGAAGTGTTCGATAAATTGAGGAAAACCAACCAACGAAGACGAGTCATACTTCATCACGATAATACGAGACAAATGAGTTTTTGAACGCTGAAAACATAGAATTGATGGGTCCTCCGGCGTACAGCCCTGACTTGGCTGCGCGGAAAGCGATTTTCAACTCCCGAAGAAGCTGTTGATGCCTTATAATCCGATATTTTGGAGGTATCAGATTTGGAATGGCAAAAGTGCTTCACAAAATGGTTCAGGCAAATGCAAAAGTAAATCGATTTTAATGTTGAATATTTTGAAAAATAATAAAGCGATTCTTTTCTCTAAATAACGGTTTTTTCATAGTTAGGCTAGAAACATATGTAGCAACCCTCTTATGGTAGGCATTTAGCAAATTAATTTACACCGTTTACAAATACAATTTTTTTAGAAAATAATATAAAATATATCAAACAAATCTACTGTGAAACGACTGCGAGCTACAAAAGTTGGTGATTCTATTGTAACAATGCGACATTTAGGGAATCTTATTCCAATAATTTAGATGCTGTAACTCTTCTTTACTTACAATAAAAATTCTCGCAGACAAACAAACATAAATACAGACGGACAAATACTATGATATAACTGAATAAAAAACTACACTCTACTACACTATACAGAGAAACCTCCTCGTTATTTATTATTTATGTTTATTTTTGAATTCTCAAATTGGTTAGCGGTTTCATGCTCTTTGATTGGCATAAATACCTTAGAGTACAGCAAAGTTAATGTTCTAAGCTACAGTTTACACTTTTATTTTCATATTTTATTAATGGATTAGAAAACAAATTACATATAAAGTATGTAGTATTATTTTTTGACCCTCTTTTGGCTTTGAGACATTCACTAAGAAACTTTTTGTAAAAAACTTTGCAATTTTCATTTAAATTTAGCAAAGAATTTTCTTTATTTACAAAACGCCAAACTAAATTGCGTCATGAACTATAAAGAAGATACAAATGAAATACGCAAGAAACCCCTTTCAACTAAACAATTCTGCTGCTGTCGACTGTGTGCATATATTTTATATCCCCTACGTATAATATACGACATGCTGCTACATATTTCAACATTTTCATAATTCTTATCAAAATGCGGAAAGGCTAAAGTAAGAAGCTCATTTTATGACACAGCCAGAAAGCGAAATGTTACACACGGGACTGATTGACAAAAACCGATGTCGAAATAAGGCGATTTGACTTGACTTGTCTAAGCTAAACAAAAGTTGGTTTGGCTTGAGTTGAGTTGAGTTGAGCTAAGTGCAAGAAAATTCAGCATGTTTTTTTTTTGGGTATGAAATATGCGCCTCAGGACACAGGCGGAGGCGCAAATGTACCCTCTAAATAATAGATGAGCTTAAATGGTTTGCGAAACTTATCTGCAAAAGGACAATGTTGATGCCGAGTATGACAATGCGGCACGGCACGGCACGCACACAGCTCATCTTGGAATCGTTTTTCTTTTTCCATTTTAACATTTTTTTTCAGATACAGATACAGCTGCCATATGCCAATTTCGAATGCGTGCCACATCAAAACTAACAACAAACCGAACCGAAAAGATACGCAGCGAACGAAGCCTTTCAATATGGCATCGAAGGAACTTATGTGCGTTTAGTGACTTAAATCAGATAAGTAAGTACACAGTATCGACTTACATTTGTGCAAATCAGCCTCGAGGATATAATTTTCCATTACATTACGCGCACTGAGTATATATGTATATGGGAGTGTTTTTGTTTTTGTTTTTGTTTTTGTTTCTAAAAAGGACTTTCATCCGTACTTTGCTTACTCGTTGCTATGATAAAGTTGAGTACGCAAACAATAACAATAATCCTTTTGTTTTTCCTGTGCATAAAGCCAGCAAGCATACGCAATATGCCAAGACTGAAATGTATTTCAGCTAAATTCGATTCTTTTAGCAGCTTTTGCTTCAAAAATTTCCTTTGCCTTTTTGTTATCGCTTCGAAATTACAGAAGATTTGCATTTTGATTGTAATTTTGCCAACGAAAATGGCGTAGAAAATGCTTTTAGTTGCGAGATGTGCTACAAATTTGCTAAAGTATCTCACACAGAAAGGGCTGCGTAGCTGCGTAACTCTGACCAACTGCGCCTGATTGCGCTCATTGTTTCTTGCAGATAGATAGATGCTATAGCTATGACAGCATATTGTCTCGAAATCACCCCATATTGTCTCTCTCGCTCCATACGTGTATATCATCTTTAATTCACCCAAGACGCAACAGTTTAAATAGGCAGCAGCACACCCATTTATCACCCGATGATATAACGTTTTCCTACTTTAATTTTTTTTTTTTATTCTATTTTTATTCTTCCCAAACAGCAGCAGTTGGTCATTCTATTCGGCGGCATTTTAGCATTAGGTAATCAATCAAAATGTTCCATTTGAATTGCAAGGAAATAGAAATGGAAATGTTTTTAGCATTTGGCAAGCAAATTTTTTGGAAAAAGGAGTTGCCGGAATCGCAATATGACAGCATTTCAATCAATTACTTACTGATTTTATGAAAAGGGTTCAAATTTGTTTGAAATGCAGCACAAGATGACAAGGATAACTGCTTTAAGCAACATTCTCCGATTGATGGTCTCTCACTCCCTAATAACAATTTGAACAAAATGTTGCAAAAAGCATTTTTCGATTCACAGCTGTGGTAAGGCTTTGGCAAACAGCTGTTGCGTAGCACAGTTTGTCTGTCTGTCTGTTTGGACTATTTATAGTTCAGATTTATGCTGCAAGTATAGCAACTTATTATTTGCTAATCACTTTAGGAAACTGTGCCACTTCGAACGTACTGAAACACTTAACTATGACACAGTGCGAAAAAAAAAAAAAAAATATAAGAGGGAATATACTTTCCATTTACCTAGTGAAGGTGAAGGTGGCCCAGTCGATTAAAACCCTACTCCATTTTTAGGCCCTGTACCGAAGGTACAAGAGCCTATTGGTTTTGTGCAAATGTATGTAACAGGAAGAACTAATTGTCGGAGACCCCCCAAAGTTACCACCATTATGGTCAGGAGTGATAGAGGAGTCGATATAGCCATGTTCGTCTGTCCGTCCGTCTGTATGAACGAAAGGATATCGGAAACGGTAATAGATAGAGACTTCGTGTTTTTTGCATTCGACTAGGACTGCTCCGGAATTTCACAAGTTTATTTTAAAAATTTGCACCTCCCACCCTTCCCCATAAAATCACCCCTTAAAGTTAACGTCCTTCTTAGTCCAAATCAAAAAAGTTCATCAAAATCGGATAATAAATGACGATTTTATAAGCAATTGAATTTGAACGACCCCCCTTTTCTTTTCATTCATATTCGCGCAGTGAGAAGTGGTCATGTGTTTGGTCATATGCTCGGGAAACATTTAATGTGTTTGTTAGGCGACGTGAATTGGTACAGGGCCTCTTACAGTCGGTTACGCCCGACTGAAATTTCCTTACTTGTCTTTTCATTCATATTCGCGCAGTGAGAAGTGGTCATGTGTTTGGTCATATGCTCGGGAAACATTTAATGTGTTTGTTAGGCGACGTGAACTGGTACAGGGCCTCATACAGTCGGTTACGCCCGACTGAAATTTCCTTACTTGTTTTAAAATACTCCATTAAGATATAGTTGAAGCATCACCCATGCACCGCACCAAGGTGCGGATTTGTTGTCTAAACTTAGCTGATTACGTCAGCTATTTCCACAGGTCGAACATCCTTAATTGGGTGGTCTATTTGGA
The DNA here is from genome assembly GCA_035044805.1 of Leucophenga maculata. Classification (NCBI taxonomy): domain Eukaryota; kingdom Metazoa; phylum Arthropoda; class Insecta; order Diptera; family Drosophilidae; genus Leucophenga; species Leucophenga maculata. The sequence goes on along the minus strand of JAWNNP010000102.1, from coordinate 204,552 downwards.
GAGGAGTCTTGAGCGCTTGGAGCACGTTATGGACATCGCTGTCATCTTTTAATGAAAAATGTGTGAATTTATCTTCCAAATGCGTTGCGAAGATTTTAGCCTGCTCCAAATCAGTCTTTGCAATCATGCCACTGGAGTCCTTGACTGCAACTTGTCGGAAAGCCTGCCTTTAGGTTGTCTCTGTTGCTATCCACGTAGAGTAATGGGCTGCTCCAATTTTTCCTTAAAGAACTCAGCCCTTTTCCGTCGCAGAGCTTTTTTCAAAACAGAATGCTGCATTCTGAGGAATTTGCGGCAAAGTCTTTGCCTGGTCTGGAGTATTTCTCTTGTGACCGCGTCCAAACTGAAAGGTGTCCTGAGGTTCAGGCTCGGGCAAGGGAGTGCCGGCTAATGTTGTGGCTGTGTACACGTTTGGGTAAAATATCGACAGCGTCGTCAATAAAGTCCCCGAGACCAGATCGGTGTTCAGTTTAATTCTAGCTTTCATGTGTCTTTGGAACTTAGCCATGTCCGAGTGCCTTGACAGGAGTGTCGTTTCTCTTTGCAGTCTGGTAGGTGCCGCTCTGAACGTTGGTGAGATGGCGAGTGGGAGCCAGTAGCTAGGACTTGAATGTTGCTCGGTGATTTACCGTATAATCGCTCAGAGCCAATATTTCGAGTTCCAGTCGTCTTCGATGAAACAGGGACTTCCTGCCAAGTTTCGGATGTTGAAGAAATCCACGGCGTTTATGTCAATCGGTGCTGGAAGGAATATATTGCACCGACGTCGATCTCTCACTCTCTCAAAATACTCACTTTAACCACAGCCAGTTGGAATTGTGGTGTGGAAATATAGTCTTCTGGAAAATAAGCAAGATCCAACCTAATCAGGACTGCTACTCTTCCTTTTCGGCCTCCAGTTTGGATCTGGTTGGACGCTTACGAGTAAAATCAGCGAGTCTTTGGGGCAATACCGTGGTTTAGCTTGGTTTCATTTAGTAAAATAATGTTTATTTGATGATGAAAGACGAAGAGTTCTCGTTCATTTTATTCGCTTTTCATTTTGTTCATTTGTTCGCTTTGCTTGTTTTCTTGCTGGGAGGGTTCGAAATGTTGCTACTGTTGTTGTTGATGCCATTGTTGTTGCTGTAAATTAAGGTGATCGGTTGGTTGTACGATAGTCGACTATCACGGGTAATAGCGGCATAAGACCTGCCATTTAAGTTTACTGGAGTGGGCCAGTAACGCTTCGATCCCTGAGTGATGAGCTGGTGGTATCCGGTTAGCATGATTTCGTGTCTAAAATTGCCGCTTCGGGGAAAGCGCCTTGTATCGATTGGAGTTATCAAGACAAATTTGACCCGAGATCTGAAGGCCATACCCATCGAAAGTATTTTCATGAGCGGAAGAAGCGTGGGCATTTATGTGTTGCTTATTAAGGATGTCATTTTGAAGGCGATTAAATAAATTTTTATTATTAACTAAATTTTTTTCTTTTATTTATAAATTCCTGGTATTTTCTTAAAAACCAATTTTGTTTAGTGCTCGTACAAGTCGCGTGACATAGCTCTCCGATTTTAACTAAGTATCCTGTATTCTTTTTCAACGTTTCATCTATTTTTTTTTTTTACTAAAACTCTTACAAATTGATTAAGAGTTACCAGTTGACTATATATGCAATCCAAATTTAAATTAAACAATCTGTTTTTCAACATATTTGAATAAGTCTTTCTCTTTTTTCAATGCATAATTTATATTTTTTAATTCGAAGTATGTAAATTTTAAATTTTTTATATGCAAATAAAATATTTCATCAAATTTTATATCAAAGTTGTCAGAAATATGATTTCACTAGACGAAGCATACACATCGATAGATAAATAAATAAATAAAGAAAGAAAAGGAAACCAATTTAAACAAATGCTTTGGTAGACAATTTTCAATGAAATGGAATCCAATATGGAGCAGGATGTATGTACCTTATACAGCATTAAGTGAGCAGGGGATTTGATTAGCAGCTACTTCCCCCAAACGCAAAAAAAAAAATATGTCAAATTACAAAAAAAAAACTGCGAAGCTTGAAAGCAATTTTTTGTGGCTTTCAGATTTTTATGCAACGCATCAAATGTCATTTTTTGTGAAATTTATACGAAATAAAATTAATAGAAATCGAAAACCGAAAATTGGGAGGAATGAAAAAAAAGAACAGCTAAATAGAAAACAGATACCAAATAAATAACTTATGCAATTGTGAATATTTTATGGCCTCATCAATTCACGCCAGCCTTACAAACCGCGACAGTCAGTCTCAAACCATGACTTTGATGCGATTCCGCGTTATTCGCAGCTAGAGATGCTTTCTTCAGATGCCTGAAATTGGGTTTTTATTTTTATGCCATGTATTTTATTTTGACTGCTGCTGCTCCTGCTCCTGCTCCTCTAACATCGACATCGAATTCGACTTCAGTTGATGTCTCATCTCATCTGTCAGCTGTAAATTGGAATGGAGACTGTCATACGCTTCACTTACGACGCCTCGACGCCTCTTGTAGCATATCGAGCGTGGCCTGCATTTTGTACGCCCACCACACGCCCACATGCCGCTTGCTATTTTACATCTTCATTTATCTCAAGTGATTTACACTTTTGTGTTTTATTTTTCCTGCCACCAAGTTTTGGCTTCCTTGCCGCTTCCTGGACGCTTGCTTGCCATTCGTTTGTGCCACTTCGTATGGCGACAAGTCCTTGCGGTAAATGTGAAGTACACATGAATAATGCATTGTAATTTAGAAGTATTGTAGAATGCTGTATGTGTCGCCATCCCTTCAATTTATTCAACTTACAGCATGCAGCATCCATATCGCCTGTCTAGAGAGAGAGAGAGAGAGCACTTAGATTCTCTCAACCAGGCAAGCCAGTTGAGTGAAGGAGGCAGGCTTCATCAGTTATTTAAACTTATTGAATTACAAATTTATTCTAAAGTTTTGCGGTATTTCATGATTCTGCTCTATTATACACTTCAAACTGACTGTGAATAGTTTAACAATTTTGTAAGCAAGTCTGCAACGGAATGACTGCATTAAATTCAAACATATACTCGTACAAGAACTGTCACAAATATACTTGATGATGGATTTTGTAACAGACATAATAAGTCTTTTATAAACCTAAAAGAACATTAAGGACATGACCATAAATGCTGAAGTACAGAGAAACTTATTAATACATAGTTTATTTAAATTTATATTCCGCTGCTAGATTTTATTTAAGATAGTTGAGCCCAGAATTTATAATATGTGAAATTCTTCAAAATGTTGGTATTTTTTTAAAAAACAGAAGATGTTAATTTTGGTTGAGCAAAAGCAGCAAAAGATTTCACATGGTGAGGGAATGGTGAATTCACTAGCCACCGGTGTTGGGTATCAGTTTCTTGTCTTTATACCGGCAACGCATTTCACTGGAGAATACAATATGCCGATGCCAGTGTTAGGTACTGACCGCTGCGAACATGTTTTGATGCCTTTCAGGAAGTGCCGTGCTACTTAATTGGGTGTAGAGAGGGTGGTAGAGAAAGAGAGGGCAGGCAAAGGTAGAAAAAAAATCTGTATATGCCAATGATACCTCAAATGCCAGAAAGAAAAAACAATTCAGATGCAATCGTGTTTGGTAGGGGATCATTTGCCTCTAGGCGAAAAAAAAGACACAAAAAATTCTACAGTCAATTCTGCTCAACTTCAAGATATCCTGTCCTACACTGTACCTTAAATTTGTATAGGGTATATCTGCATTCAAGTAGAATATTAAATTCGAATTAAGATACATCTAATTTTATCGTTTGAAGCTAAATTCAAACAAAACAAAATAAATTCACAAAAAGCCATGAAAGGAGACAGAGTACAATCTATCTGAAAAGGAAATAGGGATTATTAAATATCGAAACTTAAAGGATATTAAAGGATCTATCTATTAGGCAGACATTTCTATATTAAGTTGACTTTTTGGTCTAGCCACTTCTTTTACTATACCGATTTGAATCCAAATAGAATAAAATATACCAAATTCAGATGAATTAACAACAACAACAACATAGCTTTTTTCATACAAACCCTTGAAAGGTGGTCAATTTTGTATAGGGGCCACCACTTTTAGTGGACTGATCTGGACGTCAAAAGCATTTTTTTTAAGGATTAACGTAGACCAAATTTTACATTTCTAGCAAAAATACCAAACATAGAAGTAGGTTTGCATTGGTACGTCACATGCCCCCCTTAGAGAGGAGATCAGCACATTCGTTAAATACAAATGAGCTGAAAAACAATTAGGAGAATATAGATACCCAAATTTAAAGGTTCTACTGAACATAGTCACCAAGTTCTCTATTTTCATGCGAGCAGCTAGATGGACATGTCTACTTCGACTTGCCTTTTGATGCTGATTTCGTATCGAAACTTATAACACTCAATCTTTTTTTTTTTAATATGCAACCAAATAGTTTAGTCGTCGAGTATAGTTGATTTTTTCAAATATCTTAGATATGATTGGAAATAGGCTGATAGGTCGGTAGGAACCCGTCTTTGTTTAATGGAATAAAGTTGGGGGAATGTGATGGCCGGGAGGGACAGTGCAATAGCTAGGTGAGTGGTACGGCAATCTATAGTCACTAGATACAATTTGTAATGTGGTGTCATAAAAGAGAAACACAAAGGGTTGCATAGCAGAGTACGCGATAGAAATGTATGGTACAATAATTTAAGGACGGTCGCACAGGCCTCTCATTGACTCCATATTTTATCGATGGTCTGCTAGCGATAGGTTAATTACGAAATGCAGCTGACCTCTTGTGTGGTCAATGGCCAACCATAACCTCCGACCCCGCATCAAGTTGGCCACATCGAGCTCTTGGCTTTGCAGAATATGCTATTTGCTGTCTACATAGACATTACAGTCTCCATATCCTTTTTCCAGAACATATGGGTCGAAAGTAGATTTTCGAAGTCAAAGCTTAATTTTCTGTTCCCTTTTTAGGGACCATTTGTATAAATTCTTTGGAAGTAGAAAGTTTCAAATTTTCATAATGCAATTAAATTCGAAGAAAAAAAAATTTTGGATTTTTCTAAATTAATCTAGTGAATGACTAAAAGAGAAAAGGAGAGATTCAGCTTTATCTTTAATGCTGAGGGAAACCTCATCTGACATTATGGTATATATAGGTACTAGTGGATATTCTATCTGCATCCTGATTATGATCTTCAATAAAAAATATGATATAGAACACCATTCCACATTACAAAGAGTCGATGGGCGTATCGAAGAAGACACTTTATCCATGGCTATGAAGGGTACAAATCCTGTTAGACTACCCGACCATTGTTACGCTATTGCATACTTTTGTTTAAGGCATGGTTGGTTAAAAATTTTTCGGAAGATGAACATTATATCAAGTATTCATGTTCAACAAGTAAGGAAATTTCAGTCGGGCGTAACCGACTGTAAGAGGCCCTGTACCAGTTCAGGTCGCCTAACAAACACATTAAATGTTCCCCTAGCTTATGACCAAGCACATGACCACTTCTCACTGCACGAATAAGGGCCTTATAAAATATTTTTTTATGTATGAAAAAAAAGGGGGGTCATTCAAATTCAATTGCTTATAAAATCGTCATTTATTATCCGATTTTGATGAAATTTTTGAATTTTGGCTTAAAGTGACGATATCTCTATACTGGCATGGTCGAAGAAATTTTTAGCTTGGTGGTGATTTTATGGGGAAGGGGGGGAGGGACAAAATTTCAAAATAAACTTGTAAAATTCCGGAGCAGTCCTAGTCGAATGCAAAAAACACGAAGTCTCTATCTATTACCGTTTCCGAGATCCTTTCGTTCATACGGACGGCCAGACGGACGGACGGACAGGGGTAACTTTGGGGGTCTCCCATTATTATTTCTACCTGTTACATACATTTGCACAAAACCAATAGGCTCTTGTACCTTTATGCTCTTCCGAAGTGGCGACGTCTGTGCCCTCTGATGAAGTCATACTAGGGCCAAGGATGTAGCCAATCTATAGTTGATTATTGTACTTAATATATTAGAAAATATCTTCGAAGGTAGCAAATCTGAGGTCTTTGCGCAAGGTCAAACCATGGACGTAGCTCTCACATTCAGTCATAAGATGTAAGACTTTGCTCTGTAGAATCTGAAAGCAATTTCATCCAAGTAGGAATTAAGGGAAAATATATACCCATTTCCTCATTTCATGTGTTTTTTTTTTTTTTTTTGTAGGTATGCACCATGTCACTGTGAACCAATAAAATAGCTGATATTAACTTAAAGGGGTCCTCTGATGCTCAAAGCAGGTGTCAAATGGTGTAATTTGCGCAAAGAGAGGAAACAAAAGTCAAAGTTTGCATAGGCAAAAAGTTTATAAGTTTGTAGAGGTCAGATGTTTACCTGCGAAAAATACTATATTAGGATTAACAAATATTCATACACTCTACATTTGGACTTTGTAGCTTTAATAAAAAAAATTATTTACCTAAAAATACAATAGTTAAGGGGCAGGTTTGATTGAAGATAATTGTGAAACATTATTTTTGCTTAAATTTAATTATTCACGTAAGACAAACCATTTTGGGTGGTGCTAGATAAGTTTATAACACTTTCATTTAATACTTGTTAACGATTTATAGAAAAGACTCTAAATATTAAATATTAAAAGAGGATGATGTATCAAGAGCTACAAAATATGCATAAGTTTTCTATTTAACTGCCTTATTTGACGAGAATATCTTGACAATGAGTCACTGTTTTAAGAAAATTTTAAAAGAAAAGAGCAGAAGCACTTTTGTCTTTCAAAAGGAACTGCTCCTCATGAAAATTATTGTCAATTATAGATGATTATTTCATAAAAATCTTACAAATCAGTCGCCATTTTCTTTTTGGCCGTTGGAACCATGGAACAGTTGACTAATACTACACACTGATTCGACCTGATTTTCTGTGCAAGAGCCTGAAAATAAATAGCAATCGATTCTATTTCTATCTAAATAAACGCTTTCTTCATTAGGCTACCATACAAGCAACATGCTAAGGAAGGCGTTGGATAACCCATAAATTAAAATGAAAAATAATACTGAACCCTGCTGTTAGAATTTTCGAATTAGACATATCCGTCAAGGTATTAAAACGGATTCATTTGTATTTCAAGCCTTGATTGTGCCAACAGTCTACTGCTGACTGCTTGAAATTAAATAAAAAGACAAAAGGTTTCCAACCGATTGAAAACCAACTCAAAATTTTGTTTAGAAAAGATGCAACCGAAAGGAAAGGTGAAGCCAAAAAAAAAAGAAAATAAACAAATTGCTGCTAATTCATCACTAATAAACACACAGCTAGACAGACAAACTAAAATAAAAATAAAAAAAGAAAAAAAAAGAGCTAGTACTCAATTGCAGTCGGTTGCAAAAGCAGCATCTGACCGCAATCGATCAAGAGTTGAACCATGGCCGAGTGTACTGAAGAATAGCACAGCACAGCAGCAGGTCGGCCGGTCACTTGGTCAACTCGAAAATGATGGGCTTAATTTGAACAAGTCACCTTTACACGCAAACAAATGTACACCTTTCAACAAATCTTCGACGAAAGCAAAACACCAACGCAATCAGCAGAGAATGTTGCCTATCGGCATCGGCTGCGAAGTCAAACAGGTACCAAATTAACCATCCAAATGGCAGACGGCTGCACAGACTGAATGACTGACCGACTTAACACTTGCCTTTCTATTTTTCTTTTCTTAGAGCCGATTTTTTTTCCTATTTTTGGTTCATTTTGTTTGTCTTGAATGCGTGAAAGTTAAATATTTGAGTTCAAAGAGTCTAATGACGGACGTTCTCGTCCTCGCCATTTGGTCATTTTGTTTAATGTCTTCCATGTTTAGGCACTTTATCTGATTTCTTTACGAATTGCAGCTCAATAGATTTAGTATTGATTGCAATTTGACTAAGTCGTAGTGGTTCTCGTTAAATTGATGACTGCTCATTCGCATCATTAGACTGCTGGCATAGCTAGGCATAGCTGATGGGTGTCAAGTCACCCTAGTCCGGTCAAAGCACCCATCGATTTTTCAAACACTATCAAATGTTGATTGTCTCATTCTTGTTTTTTTTTCTTGCTCTCTCTGAACGTTTGACATGTTGCGTATGTAAAATAAATAGTCCATTCTATAATGTTTGTCTATGAAGAACATGTTTTGGACAACAATCAGCCGCAAATGTAGAAATAGTTGAAGAACATTTTGCATCATTTTGTGCTAAATCTGTTTGTTGACATTTTTATCAGCAAGTTTTCTCAAACAGCAGCGCATGTTAATGTCAGACACATTTGTGTCAGAAATATTGTATTTCTTGATGCAAAACTTCTCAGAAATATTGCATGATGGAGTGAGTATTATGGGCTATTTTAGCTGTTATGTACACAAAATAAAGCAAATGATTTAGTTTAATTTGTCGAAATGTGAATGAAATTGTTTAGTTTGAATATAAGTATTACCGAATTCAAATGAACTATCTATAAAAAAATCTGATTAAGAAATCCAAGTGTTCTGAGACATGATTTAAATAAGAAATTTGATAATGATTTATTAATGTAATGCAATTTAATTCATATCAGTAATGATGCATTGGTACAAAAAATGTAATAACATGTCTTTTATATTTGAGATAATAGTCCCAGAAATAATCGATCTGATTACGAATGTCGTTTGCAGTTTTTAACATTACTGAGATACTACATATATAAATCACCATCAGATCATTAGATTATATTCAAATTTGGAGCAATTTGCAACATTAGGATTGTGTTTGACAGCTATTGGAAGCAGTAATGAATCTAAGACAGACGCACTGAAATTATAGGACACAATCGTGACTGACTTCAATTGAAGTTTCAATTTCAGCGTTGATTGGAATTATTGGAGAGTAGAAGGTATTTACTTGGCTCGTATTAAAGAAGAAAATCTTCATGTAAATTGTGTCCATTTATGAATAGTCTTATTATTGGGAGAAAAAAATATTTGAAAGGACAAAAGTCAACGTGCTCCAAATTATAAAGTATAAACAGTTCTACAAGACTCCAAAAGTTTGCCATGCGCTCCGCTTGAAAAGTTTTACAAATAATACATCAATCATCTTGGAAGTAAATCACTATTGCTCACCATGATTTGGCGGAAAGTGACATAGAAAATGACATAGAAAACATAGAAAATATTCCAGATGATGTCAGTAGTGCTGATCATGCGAAATACATATGAAGATTACCAATTACTCGGGCAATTGACAGAGCTGCAATAATTTCTGATGGATATATCGATAAATGTCTACAAAAACTGGAAATATTCGTTAATACTTTATATTAAAATCAAAAAAAAAAAAAATGTTCTGGTCAGACATCGTTAGTAGACATTGTTCGAAGAAAATGTAGCAAAAATGCCTTTCGTGGCTCGTACAGTAGGGGATGGTGTTCAACAATGAATGGGAAGGCAAAATTAATTATTAACTAATTTGAGAATTTAAGTAAATTTAATGGATTCCAATTTTGGCTCAACCGGATTATTGTCAACAATTCAGATAAGATAATTCCTAACAAAAATTTGCACACCATGACTAGATTTTTTAACCCAATCTTTTAAATCCATACTTTCCAATCCGAAACTGTCTTCCTTGTCGTTCTTATCGTCTTCTCCATTATCATTTTCCTTTTCAATATCAGCTCCTTCCAAAAATATATATTTTGCCATATCTTGGACGACTCTTTTTCTTGTTTAGTTTCTTTCAATCTTTTAACTTGAGACTGAACAGTAATGGGTCGGAAGAAACCAATGCTCTATAAAAAACATCTATTATATAAGCTTGCAAAAATTGTTGGGATATAATTGCCAAACCACACATCAACTGAGTTAGACAATGCATCCAACTTTAAATCAAGTTCGTAAAAGTAAAAAAAAATAAATTTTATTCTAGTTTAGGTGTTTCGGCATAAAATTTTATTTGTGCCAAAATTATGAAATTTTTAAAAAAATATAGAACCGAACTCGTGATTATATATTTTCCTAAATTTCAGAAAGTGTTATTAATGAACTTTTTCCAACTAAATTTCAGGCAGCAGATTATCTTGAAGATGTACAAATGAAGCACGAATATAGAATATTTTACAATTGGCCAATTATATTTAATTTTGGTTTAATGTAAGAAAGATCGATAGGCACGGAGAAATATTCAAATAACTAATGCAAGTTCAAAGATATCTAATGCAGCAAAAAATTCTTAGTGCGATTATTAACGACTTTTGGCATCAACTAAACCAAGTAAAAACTGAAATGAATTTGTTTTCATTGTTTTCAAGTTGTTTTGAATATTTCACACTGGTAAATTTTCGGTGTAGAATAAGACTCAAGAAGGTCGTCTAACATGTGATTAAGGTAATGGCTGAAGATGATTAAAATCCACAATTTACAGAAGTATTGATTGCTGAGGAACTCAGCTTAAATGTGATGGCTCAGAACATTGACATATGCTGTGATGTACACGATTCAATCTGCACTATGATAATATCCAATATTTATTAAGAAACTAGCTGAACCCCGTCCGCTTCGCTGCGCTCAATAAATCAAAACTGTTCACACTTGACCAATGAATCTTACTCTCTTCCAATTCCATTACCAAGTATAGATGCAACTATACGACCATATTTGTTTATCGCTTATATTTAAGTGCGAAGCATCGTTTTCTGCGATTCGGACCAAAATAATTAGGGTTATTTCTCCCGATCCCATAAACCAAATTTTTTCTCTGTACCTCCTCAAGTCGATTTTGATTAAATAAACGCTAAATGTTACTCACAATAAAGCTTCATATCTTTCATTAATTTGATTTTGAATCCAATGAGTGACTTTTGTCCACGATTTTATTATCTGATATGAGATTATGAGATACTGATTAAAAACTATGAGGTTTCTTATTCATTTTAAAAATTTTTATCTCTATACCTCAAATGGTTGCAAAGATATATTAAATTTTGTGTAACGTTTCTAAGAGGGCGCGGCATCGCCGTCTCTAATTTTGAGCAAAACTATATAAAGTTATATAAAGGGTGAGATATTGACCCCTCAGATTCGGACTTAAATTAATAAGAATAATTCCCTTGATCCCATTGACATGAATACTTAAATGCAGGATGCGCGCAGAAACAAACAAACAAATTTGTCTACGATTTTATTATACTTGTATGTATATATATCTCTGATAGAAAGTTTAGAACTTCGCCTTAATCGTTGTGATTTGGTAGCCATTGAGATTACATATTTCGAGTGTTCCATGTTGTCATAGTCAAGAAAATATTTCCATCAACTGTGCTATTGCTGGAGTGTGGTTGTCCTCTAGAGCTAGATAGAACATTATGAATAACTTGTGAACCAAAATTAGTTCTTTTTAGGAATAATGAGAATCGGAATTTATTATATTCTAGTGATGAAAAATAATTCGAACTTTGGTGCAATAACTTCCAGAACGCATGAAGATGTCCACACTGAAAGTATTGTCACGTTACATAATATTTACAGAAAACTTTTCTTACCACAACCTAGAGATAAAATGACCATCTTGATAAAAATAATGCTACAGATAAACTGAACTAAAGAGCCATAAGAACCAACATCTCATGGCGCATTGGAAGTAATCTCGGGGAGAACGTTGTTGAAGCTGCACTCTTTGTCAAGAAATACCGCAAAGATGTATTCCTTGGTATACACATTTTACGCCTTTTAAACTAACGGGCGTCTATGCTTTGCCCAAGATGTATATGTACCAATATTTCCAGGGTTATAAATAGGAATGATGATAGACTAATGGAATTAAGATTCTTAGGGTTTGACAGCACTTTAATGCTTTTGGTATGCATATTAAATAGACTTCCTTCTATTAAGATGGGATGTAGTTGAGTTAAATGCTTTCCTGTACCTTGAAGTTGGGTCATAGATTTGCCAAGTAAGCCCGGTGATTTTTTAGGCTGGAATATATTAATCGCTTAAGGTACAAAAGCCAAATGGTTTTCTGCAAATGTATGTAACAAGTAGAAATAATGGTTGGAGACCCCCCCCCAATATTACCCCCATTATGGTCAGAAGTGATAGAGGAGTCGATAAAACCAGATGTCCATCTGTCAGTCTGTCCGTCCGTATGAACGAATGGATCTCGGAAACGGTAATAGATAGAGACTTCGATCTTTTTGCATTCGACTAGGACTTCGCCAGAATTATACGAGTTTTGTTTTTCAAATGTTGCCCTTCATCTCCCTTTCTCCATACAAACCCCTTCAAGGGTAACAATTTTTTCGGCACAAAAAAAATTAAGTACATATGCGTCTTTCACAAATCACAAAACTTCATCAAAAACGGATAAGTGATAATTTAATAAGCAATTGAATTTAAACGACCTATGATACTTCCGTCCCCTCTTTTCTTTGCTAACGTAAAAAAATGTTTTTTAAGGCACTTATTCGTGGAGTGAGAAGTGGGAGGAGCAAAAAACTTTTCGTTAGTACCATTTTTTCTTATTAATATCCTACCTTTTTGTACTTTGTACTTTTCTTACTTGTTTTGTTCGAATAAGACATGGACAGACATGGCTGTGTTTACTTCAACGGTCCCAGCAAACTTCCTTGCGGCACTCCAGCTTTTCATATCACATGTGGCGTTTTCATGTCGCGTTTTCATGCCCTGTAAATGTGTTCGAAGAAAGCGGAACTGTGTGCAGATTTTTATTCTGTATAAAAGCCTCTCTTTTTTACATCAAGGAATATGGCCGAACAGTAATGTTTCTATCCAAAGGAATTTGGAATGATATCAGCGAATATGTAAATCTGTTTTGGTTTTCCGTGCCTTCGTCGTAACACGAATTGATGGTCGGGGAGGATATTGCTGTCGATAGCACTCTAAGAAGAAATATTTTTTCGTATACTTTTAGGAGCAACACCAGCAAATTGATAGGGCGATAAGATGAATATTGGTTCTCGGGTTTGCCAAGCTTTCGAATTATAATTACCTTTGCGCACTTCTACTGGCTGACTTGAAACTTACGTTAAATATTTCCACTAACAGTTGCAAACATTATTCGGGAAGTTCGTTGATTGTTGCGATGTCGATTCCGTCGTATCCGGAAGACTGGGCTATGGGTACGCTATGCATTTTATACACAATAAGTTTTCCTTTCTAACTTTCCCAACACGAGTATAGAAGTTTCTGCACGGTTTGTAACCTGCGTTTGCTTTAGTATTAGGACATGCCTTCTTCAATAGGGTGGAGCAGTAATTTTTTTTTATTAACTTCCACTATGCATTTACTCATTTCTATAAAGTAGATGAGGTGGTTTTGAAGCTACAGAAGTATAAAATATCTTGTGAGTTGTACAAGTAAATTTGTTTTGGATTTTCATATTCATCATATTACATTAACAGATAATATGTATAAAATCAACCCCTACATACATACATACCTGCCCAACGTGATTGAGTTTTGTATGTTGTTAATTCAAGTAAGTAAAAACATCCAACATCACATAGCTCCACATAACCCCACTATAATGAGAACCCCCACACAAATCTTCTCTCTCTACAATTCTTAATTTTTGTAAAAACATTTTTGGTTTGAGATCTTTGATAGCTAAAAACTCTTCCTACCGTCAACCATTATAAAATATTCCACATGAATCTAGATTATATTATTCAAGGGAGTACAGAGCATCTCCCAGTCGAGCACACTCAGCTGCTCACTTTCCTGTTACTGTTACTGTTACAAGTATTACCATTTTTTAATCAGCTTCACGGAAAAGTGATATGTCTAGATCGTATGGTCAGGTCTAGACATATCACTTTTGCAAATTTGGATTAGCAGAATAGCAAATTAAATGAGAAAAAGAGCAAATAACAAAATTGGGAAACTCATGTCATAGAATAATTTATGAAAATTAATATTTCCAACAAATGTTTTTAACGAATTAACAAACACCTACGCAGCAATTAAACTGACAAAGGGCAACTATAAAGAACCTTCGAGAAACTATAGAAAGCAAAGAGAAAGAGCAGGCAAAGGACGTGCAGGGATTAAAGCGCGCGCCAATTTTGCTTGGTAGACCCACAAAAAAAAAATAAGAGAGCCTGGGAAAATTTTTCGGGTGCCATAAGCAGAGCGAAAGGTCAAAGGCAATCGTTGTAAATCCTACTAAATTTAGCTTGGCACAGGTGAAAATCGAACGAGCAGGGGATGAAAGGCAACAACGAAATGCATTTGTAACTGCAGTCAGACAGATAGTCTGCAGTCTAACAGGCTGCAGGTTTAGCGCGCTTCGTGCAACACGCCGCAGGAGTGCTCCTTGCTCGAGTCCTGTTTTTTGTCTCGCGAGCGTGGGAACGTGTTTCTGATATTTTTTTTTTCTCTTTTTGCCACGGCATGTGCAGCAAATCCATCATAATTTTCACAATGCACGTAGTTGCCAAACAAACGCAGCAGCAGCAACGGCAATGCCAGACAGTAGCACAAAGAATGCTACTAGATTCTATTGTTGCAAAAAAAAAAAACAAAAAAAAAAGGAAAAGAAATCGAAATAGAACAAGCCAGAACAAGGTTTGTGCCTCAGCACAATAAACAGCTCGTTTTACACTCGAAGAAAAGCCAGAGCTAACCGTGTAAACAATGATCCTGGATTGTGTGCGAATTGATTGTCGCACAAAAACAAGCAAATCTTAAAAAGAACGCATTGAAAAATGCGAGGGTGGATTGTATATAAAGAAACTTTTCCTTAGTTATTTAAGCAAACTTTTCAATCTACCCTAGTAGCCACATAACAACACAGTAAGATGCTGCTTTCGATTGTTCCATTGCACGTACTTAGAGATACTTAAAGGTCACTCAACCGCTCGCTGACATGGGTTGGACAGTTTTATGCACATAGAAGATATCAACCTGACCTGGATTAGATTGCTATAGAAATCATACAAAAAAAAAAAAGAAGAAAAACAAGAGAAATGCTTGGGTTTGCCATGCGCAAAGAATAGATCTCTAAAAGATCATTTTTACCTAGTGTTGAGAACTGCAACTTTGCGCTCAAACTCGACACAGGTGTTGAGCATTAATTTCATATACGATTCCCTTGGCGGGACTTGTCTATCTTTCCAATTAGTCAGTCAGGCATGCCGAGCTAAATTTTCCACTGGTTTTTCTCTATATTTCTCACTCATTCTATATAGTTCCAACTCCCTCACACACTCGTTTTGGTTAGTGGTATTTAATTTCGTTGCCTTAATCAGTTCATTGGGATCTTTTACCAACCCACTTCGATTTATCCCTTCCATTTACTTCATTTTTTTTTTCTCTCTCTTCTAAACATGGCATTCAAATTTACACATCAAGTCTTTTGAAACGCGTTGTTGAAATGAATTGAATTGAATTGAATGGATTTGTAGGTGTTTCCGTTTGGTATTTACTTCGATTGTTAATTCTATTTTTTTTTTTATTTTTACATCCCTGATCTGCTTTTTGTGATTCCTTATAAAGTTGTTCGTTTGTCTTTAATCGTTTTTGAGTTTGTTTGTTTGCTCTTTGTGGTATTTGCGAATCAATTTCGTCGGGTTTGCGGGGTTTGCTTTTATGTTTCATCAAAGAAGTTCTGCGAAAATTGACAGTTGTTGAAGATTATGATTGGGAAATGCGTTAGTATTGATGTTTGGAAAAGATTATATTTAATTTGAATATATTTATGTAGAGTTGTGTATGAAGATATGAGCACCTGCCATTTAATTTAATAATTTATTAATTGATTAGGTTTATTAGCAAAATTACATCCTCCCTGTTTGAAATTTTTCGATTCAAGATAAACTGAACTACATACAAAAATCGGTGGAAAAGGGAAACACTCGAAGTTCACTGGATACAGTCAATGCTGAGGATTAGAACAGCTGAACAAGAATGACTAGTACTAACATAAGTAAAGACACAGTCAAAGCGGGTCCATAGAGGGAGTTCTTCTACTTTCTCTACTGTGAAGCCTAGAGGTGGAGCTTAAATAAAGGGCCGAGTGGTGTATGACCTACATAGTAAACAGAGTGTTACAGCATACAAAGCCAAAGCAATGCTGACGATATATAGGAAATGAGAAGTTAGAAGAGATACATACTAGCTTGGGAATGAAAAAAAGGTTTTTTTTTTAAATCGATACACTTATTCCAGTGATTTTCTAACTTTTGCTCGATAAGTATTTTCCGGAAGGTCTGGAAAATACTCCTCCGCTGCATCGATGATCTTCTCGCGAGCTGAATATTTTATTCATTAGCATTCTTTTGAGGTTTGGTAAGAGATAAAAGTCCGAGGGAGCCAAATCGGGCGAATAAAGTGAGAAATGAGGAAGCAATTGGATCGTTGATTCATGTGCGCTTCATGTGAGACCGTTTTGCAGCGATTTCGGTCTTCCATCGGTGACAATCTCATAAAACGAACGCCATGACCTTTCCGACCCATTGAGCCTCCCTCGGCCGCTTCGGAGCACTCTTGAAGGCTTCAGTCCATTGCCGGACACTCATTCTCTTCGATTCTCTGGTGTGTAATTATGGAACCAGGTTTAAACAACAGTTACCAATCGACGCCAAAAGTACATCCGATTCCGCATCTACATTACCAAACACTCTTTGGAAATGCGATCGCGTTCGCGTTTTTGGTCCGGCATGTGCGCCCAGTACTAATTCTTGTGGCATCTGCTAGCTCGCGCACCTTCATTTACGGTTGGCCAACAATATTTCATGGATTTTTTTTAAGCCCTGATGGTTTTGTGCAAATGTATGTAGAAGGTAGAAATAATAGTCGGAGACGCCCCAAAGTTACCCCTATTATGGTCAGGAGTGATAGAGGAGTCGATATAGACATGTCCGTCTGTCCGTATTAAGGATCTCGGAAACGGTAATAGATAGAGACTTCGTGTTTTTTGCATTCGACTAGGACTGCTCCGGAATTTTACAAGTTCATTTTAAAATTTTGCCTCTCCCCTAAAAAAAAGTTTTATGAGAGAATGAAAATCGCAAACAAACATCAGCTGTCAAAACAAAACTAAAAGCTGTATTGCGCCGACATTTGATATGCCTCCCTTAATATGAATGGAATATTACAGCTCATACTGGCAGTCTAGAAGATTACTTTTCACCCCACCTAGTAGTAACATAATCTACAGAGGACAAAAGATTATACAAGTACGAAGAAGTGCGATTCAACATCAACCTTGCCATTGTACAGCGATTATGGATTATAAACGACCTAGACTAAAAGACATGAATCTCGAAGGGATAGCAAATAGGTTAAGTATCTGGAACTAATGCTAGCTAGTAACCATCTGTAAAATGTACACACAAACATTTAGGGACTAAATAAACTATCAGGATATGCACAAAAGCAATACTGATGTGTAGAAATCTGGTCAGCAAATCATGGGGGTGCAACCCGAACCAAACTCTTCTTAACTAATTTGAAAAAAAAAACCAAAACTAGTACTGCTATAATTATTTCTCTGTTGTTTGCTTCCATCTATATTGGGTAGAACAGTCGTATCTCTTTCGAGTCGAATGTTTGTATTGAGCTGCCCCGAGATACAGAAGATTTCCGGGACAATTCACAATGCGGACCGGGCTAATGAGCTGTTGCGCCACCGCATTGACTCAACTATGTCATCAATACAAGATCTTCCTCAAGATCTTTCAGTGCATGGAAGTACACTAAAAACAGTTGTGTTCCGTAGTCATCCAGCTGGATTTTGCACTGCTTCTGTATCAAAATAATGAAATTTTTTGAAACGAGAAGTGCATTTCATATATCTTTAAATTCTGAATCACTTTCCCACATCTAAAAAATTCAAAATTTAATTCCGGCAAATAATCATCGAAACACAATCTTCTTTATCAGAGTCGATCATTTCTCTTAGCAGAAAATTTTTGGCAGTCCTCCATATGCTTTAATGCAGATTTTAAAACTCTTAAAGCAACTTTTAGCATTAATTTTGAGGTATCTATTTATGCTTCTCATAGATAGTTAAACGGTTCCCACTTTTCCAATGGAACTTACTATTCCCGGCTACACTGAAACGTATATTTAATTTCTTCCCTGTGTCACAAATGGATGCAATGTTATAACGAATTTTATTTAACGCTTGTATGTTGCTGCGGGGTATCTCCTGCTTCGATTTTATAACCATTCTTAGTCATCGAAATAAATATCTGTTCAAAACTTCAAGTCAATTTGATTTATGGTTTCGAAGATCTAGTGTTGAGTCAGTGATATTTCGCATTGTAATCACCAACTTCTAAATATTGTTGTCCCAATGTATTAACACATTTTTTCAGCACTCCGTTAGGGACAATATATGGCAGATATCTCTAGACTTTTACCATATGACATTGAATTTTTAATTGTAGTTGCATGGAGAAAAAATGTCCGACTTTGAATCCGTAGCATACTGCTTAGTTCTAGTATACCTGTTCCACCAAGTGTCAGTTGGTAATCTGGGTGATTAGAAAAATAAATTTTGAACTCTGCAAGCAACTTGACTTTTTGCTTTCTTCAGCAAAAAAATATGTGGACTACTGGATGATGTAATTTTATCACTTTGCATATTTATCATCGCCTAAATATATTTGGGTGGCACCCGCAGTAGACGAGGTATTGTTCTATTATTGTTCTGGATCAGCATTAACAGTTGTTATAGATATGCGCGTCCGTCTGTCTGTCTGACCGTATGAATATCAAGACTTTGGACTTTGGATAAACGATAGATCCTAAAAGTTTGAATACTTTGTCTTGGCTATTTCCACTTCAGATAACTACTATTTAAGGAACCTGGCAAGAGGTAGTACCCCGATATACCTGCTTTCGTAGTTTTGAATGAACAAATTTTGGTTTTTCTTCTGAATTTAGTAAAAAAAAAATATCGCCAACATCACGAGCTTCAATTTTAGGAAGTCTTTGTAGAAAAACAACCAAAAATTGCATCTGTTCATAAACTATACCAAAGAATGCGTTATTATGGATGTTTTTTAAATAGGGACCGAAATCATTATAAGCTATATTTTAAAAATTTCATGTTAATGATTATATTTTGATTTCTAAATTTTTTTCTTCAAAGAAAATTATTAATTTTAAGTAATTTAATTTTAGTTCATAATCATTATTTTTGGATCTCAAAGCCACTCCAGAGCTAATTTCTCCAAAAGTCCATAATATTGGAGGTCAAGCCAATTGGCTTTGGGCTATATCCGTCAATTTCAGCAAATGCCTTTTTTATTTGATCTGATGACTGGCCATCTTCTGGCGCTTGAACTTTGCATCTCGAGATGTGCCGTTGATGCATCTAGTAATGTAGATGCCTTTGAGTTTTTAGAGCAAGGCGCTGATATGGAATTAGACTGAAATTCATATACATTGTTATTCATAAATAATTTTATTTGTTCTTAGACATATTTTCAAATAGAATAACTGCTAAAAACGCTTCTTTAGTTGTTGCTTTGGCTAGCATTAGACTTATTGGATTTTGCAGTAATACTCGTCTCATCCGTGGGTCCAAGTAAATGCTGCAAATGATTGCATCGCACGCTAAGAGGCTTCCTTCCCTTTCATGGAGAGAAAGTATAGCTTTCAGTGCTATTTTCTGCTTCTACAGTAAACTTGAGCTTTAATCACAGCCTTTAAAAGTCATCCATAAATATTTGCGTGCTTTGCAGCTTTTCTGTGGCAATGTATGTCGATTCCAGGTTATTGAGAAGCTTTTTCAAGTCCGCTCACTAATTTTCGATGAGTTTCATTGAGTTAAGTACGCGTTTCTAGCAAAATTTCTTAAATTGTTGTAATCTGCTTGGCATGGTATACGTTGAATTCCAATGAGTCGCAACATCTAGCACTGGCAATGACTCCTCAAATACTATTGGTTATATTCTTATGTACTAACACGATTTTGCGTGCTTCATCGATGAATTCAACTAATTCAAGTCGTTGCACATTTCATTGGTTTAATTGAATGAATTTTCATATTTTTCAGCAGCCCTTCATCATCTAATTTCTCAGCATCTTTCTCGTCTTCATCTTCAACCGCGCTACCATTCAGTAGATCCACTGCTTTGAACATGTTTCGATATGTTAAAATCAATCAATAAGGACTTTTATTCAATGCAAAGATTTTGCGATGTGTGCCATTGTTTCAGCTCTATCAGGCTCAAAGTTTTAACGTATATCACACCGTGATCAATGTATTGGACATTTATGCCAAGAATTTCACGATTGCATCTTGTGGCGGTATACATTTTGAGGCAAAGTTTAAAGTTTCAATCATTTCAGAATTAATTTGGTTGTATTTTTATCCCACTAAAGGTCAATACAGACATTCTTGACTTCGTTTAACTATTTAAAGTACTTCCATGTATTTGCACAGGCATCTCTCACGAACTATCTTTATCTCCCATATTATCTTTATTTCCCATAGTGTTCCTTTTTTTTTTATTGTTTTTTAACTACAACTCAAGACATAAAATTCAACTGCAATTCTAATGAAATTTCACACATTTATTTTATCACACCTCAACTCATTGCAAGCGTGGCTATTCATCATCAGCTCAAAAGACTTTACTTACCCGTATGCCATAGACGAGTG
Organism: Leucophenga maculata; assembly: GCA_035044805.1. Classification (NCBI taxonomy): domain Eukaryota; kingdom Metazoa; phylum Arthropoda; class Insecta; order Diptera; family Drosophilidae; genus Leucophenga; species Leucophenga maculata. Next base: position 183,851 of record JAWNNP010000102.1, on the reverse strand, counting down.
AGAACTTGTATATATCACAAGCAAACGAATTGTGTGACAGCTGTCAGAGTGGATATAATTTATAGATATACGCATATAAAATTTACAACATTCTACATTTTGAGCTATTATCTTTATATCAACTAAAAGATTGCCAACTGAGTGAATCGCAGATGGAATAAAGTTTTTACATTTCCTATTTTATTTACAGATTTTTATTAGTTTCTCTTTTTTTTTCGCAAACAAAAGATTCATGTAGTAAAAAAGGAAGAGACTTTAATATATAAAAATTCATAGGCAACAACTACTGATTTATTTGGTATTTGTATACCCTGTAGGCATAGCTTGAAGGAGTATATTAGGTTTGTTGAAATGTATGTAACAGGCAGAAGAAGGCGAAGCAGACTTCATAAATCTAATCGACATAGACATGTCCATCTGTCTGGCTACCCATATGAGAAACAGAACTTGGAGATCAAATCTGTGTAAATTTCTGCGACTTTATTTAGCTTGAAATGAAACATTGTACCACAACTTAGACAAATCCCAATAAAATGTTTCACAAGGCTCCAGTTAGAAAAAAATTCAAATATAGAGTATCTCGCAGTCAAGCATACTCAACTGCAACGTTCTTTCTTATTTATTTTTTTTTTTTTTCTGTTTATTATTATTTTTGAAGGTAATAAAAAATATGTTGCCATTTGATATTTTTGCTTTTACACAAATTTCTATGACAATATACGAATTTGGATTCATTGTCTTCGAAGGTTCGTTTTGTTTGTTCGTTTTGAGGTTTCCTGTCTTGGCTTAATGCATACTAGTACGGGGGTACTTTTGTAGGACATACTCGTACGAATCAAGACACGTATCATTGCCAACAATTGTAATAAATCCCGACAAAAACGAACATAAACGATTTATAGTTTCTGAGCCACACAATCGAAATGAAATCCATATGAAAATGGCTCCATGCAAGCATTCAGCGTTCAGCATTCGGCAGCCAGCTTTGCTTTTGTATGCTTTTCCGTGTGGACGCTCATAAATCTTTAAATGGGGAAATGAAATCTGCTTTCGTAGACATTTCAGTTTGCCACAGCAACCAACTACTTCCATACATTCATACCATACAAGTTCATAGAACATAAAGATATTCAACACTGACAACATTTAGGCTCGCTCGTTCGGCTTTTGTTCGATTAGATGGTTGCCTGGCAATAACAGAAGCCGCTAAAAAAGAAGATTTTAGTATGCAATTTTCGCTTGGTTGACGCTTTATAGTTTTTTTTTTTTTCTTCTATCTTTTAGAAGACCATTGTTACAAGCTGCTTCGTGAGTGAAATCTTTGCCGCCTGTCAGTTGCCTGTCAAATCTATTTAGAATCTCTCCAACTCCAAATTCGATTCACACATTTCAACGCACTTTTTCAAATGAAAATTATCATTGGACATAAAAAACGAAAATACAGAAATAAACTACGCCTTTTCTTACTTACTTACTTACTTACTTTCCGGTTTTCTCAGAGGTTTTTTTTATGCTTGCTTCGCTCTTCATTAGTTGTCTCGTAAAAATTTAATCTTTGCTTTTAACGCTTTCGGGGCCTATGGTATGGCATGGTTGTCCATGTTGCTTTCGACATTTAAGTACAATACAGAAAAATCTCATTGCTTACATTATTTTATTGACGTCGTCAAGGCATCTTCGTTTTTTCTTTGGTTTCGTTTTGTATGGTTTTTTTCGTCAATGAATTCGTTATGCACATCGTTTTGTTTGAGTTACATTATATGTTCCATAGAAGTGTACTTCTTTAGCCTATATATGCCATTAGTCACTGCGTCACTCGCGTCTGTCACACTGTCACACAGAAGCGAATTCGTTTTTATGTCCTTCAATGAAGTAATACAATTTATGCCAAGACACATTCAACGCAGTTAAACATTCACGGTTAAACAATGATGTAAATCTCTGCGCTGCATATTAAAGTTTTTATGACTCCGAAGGTATTAATGACTTTGTGTCGTTTAAAGGCACAAATTGTATTGTAATGCGAATATAAGTCCAAATGGCTGCAGAGATTTACTCTTTTAATTTAGTAGAAGACGCATAAAAAAAATCTAATTTTATTGTCTTCACACACAGTTTGAATGCTTATTGTATATTAATTTTATCACCGAAAATTAGTGGCTGCAGCGAATCTGGGAGCAAATGTGTTATTCGGGGTACAAAAAAAAAAATTACTCATACACAAAAGAGTGCTGGGAAGTAATTTCGTCTATGCTTTTGTTAAAAAGGCTATGCATAATGGATCTGAGCGCAATATTTGAGTTGCTAAATGACGTTTTGAGGAGCTCTCTGGGTCCTATTCAGTTTATTTACTAGCTATTGAATTTTTGGAACATAATTCATTTTACAAAGAAATTTAGACTGGGCTTGTGAAATAGATCGCTAAGTTTCAGCCGATTATAAACAAATGGTTTACCTAATTCATTATTGCAGATTGGAAATATCTCCTTATCTTGTATATGGTTATATCAGATCTGAAGAGTGGAATTATCAATGCATATGAGAGCTCATATCTTCCGGTTAAAGACAGTCGGTAACTCGAATGAATACTTCGTGAAGCTAATTATCTATAATAAAATTTAAGAGGCTCTTCATTTTCCCACAAAAATTTTTAGTTCTTTGAAGCCGTCTGGACTCTCTGGACTTATTAAGGAACCATCAACCGCTTTAATTATGTAACGGTTCGCTATTATTGAAAAAGTCTTTTAAACATTTCATAATAGAGTGTGGTGGTACTGGAGAAGATGTTTTAATTCCCAGGATTCTTCTTATACCTTCAGATTTACCGTTTCAATTTAAGCACCTGCAATTTGCGGTAAAGCTATTTTTTTCAATGACCATTAATAAGTCACAGGATCAAACATTCAACGTTGCAGGCTTAGATTTGAGAGTTGAGTGTTTCTTCAACTCATCTCCTTGTTCATGCAGCTGCTATTTCTGCTAAGAAGACCAGTGATAGAGATACTTCATATATTCTGAAAACAACATTAAATATTCTTGACATATCAAAATTAAGGAAATGAATTCCAATATTATATATCCAAGCTACGAAAGGGTGAAGGAGGCTAAGGAAAAATGCCGACCAATAGATATAAGGGTCTCAGAAACTATTGCTGAAGTGAGCTGCTGAACTTACTTTACCATTCTGCATCTCGGATAATTTTAAATGAAAAGCCAGTATTTAAAAAATTTTTCGATATGAAAAAAATTTTAGCTAACAGTAAGCTATGGGTTTGACCGGACAGAGCCTTTATAAACAAAAATTTAATGAATCCGAACCAAATTGCCTGGATTAATCTTTCTTTTTTACAGCAATAATATCATTCCAAATGGTGGATCAACATGAACGAATTATTTGGAGAAACCGGTGGCCACAATCCATTAAATATTGCTGGCTGTTAAAAATAGAGTTCACAAAAGTAAGTCGGAATCACATTTTGAATTCAAAAGACTTTTTAGATGCTCAAATAAAGCCATTTTTTATGAGGCAGACCAAAGTAATGTAGAAATTGTCTTCGATTTACATATGATGCTCATCGATGGTAAGGTGTTAAATACTTTAACTGGCACTAAATATTGTCCTATTTGCGGTGCTAGACCAGAAGACTTTTTAAAAGTAATTGACGTTAACAGTCAACAATTCAAGCCGAAATCGGAATACCTTTCAGTACGGAATTATGAATTCCGTTTTTGGAGTTCGTTCTGAACATATCACATACCATCGGTCTCCAAAATGGGCGAATCAGTACGGAATTTTTTTTGCTGATACACAAAAAGAAAATTAAAAGAAAACTTTGATCTGCATTGGGCTAAAATGTAAACAAACCAAGCCAAAATGGTTCTGGAAATTCCATCGATAGCAATACTCCGCGATGTTCAATTATTTGCCTCTATATTGGAAATCGATGAAGAGTTATTGAACACTACTACATAAAATTTTAATCGTTATATCATGCGAACATAAAATTTGTTCGATTAAATTCCAAAAATTTTGTGAAGAGACACTTCCTTTGCTTTTAATGTAAAATCCGCAAACCCGGATTTCGAACCGGGGCAAAAACTTGATACTGACGCCACTTTCCTAAAGTGTTTAAGAATAATTCTTAAAACTGACAAATGTGGTAAATTTTTTTGACCATAATAATCCTTTAATAAATTTCAACACTTTTCATTTGTGACATAATACAGAAACATAGAAATTACCAGGAAAGATAACAACTTTACCTGGCTTTCTTGTCTGCGAAAGAATCTATAAGCTTCTCAAAGTCCGCCCTGACTCATTGTTGAACGGAGATAAGTTTTAATTATTTTCAATTTGCTGAAGCTTAGCTCACAGTTGTTGTTGGTAATCCTTCTAATATTATAAATGCGAAAGTTTGTATGTATGTATGCATGGATGTATGGATGTTCCTCTCTTACGGCTAAACCGCTCAACCAATTCGTCTGAATTTTGGAATAGAGATAGATGGGATGATGGAAAAGAACATAGGCTATGTTTTGACAAAATCGGAGGGGGCGTTGACGTAACACACCCCCCACCTCCCCCATATAAAAGATAATCAAAATTTGTCATATCTTTGCATCCATTTAAGGTACAGAGATTGGACTCAATTGTATATGCCGGCCATGTTGAATTCGTTGTCGTAAGATTGTCTACGATATTTTTGAACATCCAAACCATCAGCTTCTAGTTTTTCTAGAATGCGCTGTGTGATATATTATCCAGTCTTTCTGTCAACATCAATTAAAACAATAGAACCTTCAGATTCTGTTATTTTGCTGTATCGAACCATCTGGCTCGTTTTCTCTGTGTAAGATATATCTGCAGAGCAGTCAAACATGATTATGAAATAGTTGGCATCCTTCATCTCATTGGAAATGGTATTTGGAATTTTTTTTGCCATTTTGTAAATGGTTTAATTGATACTTGAGAGTAGGATCATATTTAGCGAGCAGACATATCAAATTAAGAAAAATTTCCTTGATTAGACTGAGGACGATTTTCAGCGAGATCACTCGTTGTTTAGAACCTCTAAAACAAAGTCAGTTTGTGGCAAGGTACATATCGCGATCGATGTCCTGACATGATTTCATTTGTTGCAGACGGGTTTTCCATTTAATAAAACATTATTTAAGCCTTCGTGATACTTCATGTTCATTTTTAATTTTTCTGAAGTCTTTTTCCAATCTTTGAGACCATCTTTACTCAAGGCTGATGTAGAAGTGTTGTCGAATTTTCTATTATTATCAAAAAAATTTGAACGCATTGACGTGATACTGCGGATGTTTCTGATACAAATATTTGCGATAGCTGGGTAAAATTCAGTAAAGAGATTTATTACTGAAGCAAATCAAATATAAATATTAGTAAACAATGTCCGCCACACAAACACATCGCCCCATTATAGGTTTTTGTACGACAAACTTTTTTTTTTCAATTCATAACTAGCTCAAAAGCTACTTCGATATGGAAGCTTCTTATGGTTCCTCGATTCATTTACATAGGTTAAAAAGCATGAATGACATGTGACTAGTATTAGAGCTGATATATTACATTAATCCCAACAAAATATCCTACACGGACTTTTATGAAATTTCTGCCTTATTTAGTTTAAGTTCAGTTTTTAAAACATTTTTAAATATATTAAAGCTATGGAGCCATGTTTTCATGCTGTATTATTCCTTTACATCTCCTGCTTCAACAAAATAAAATAATAAACGAAAGTTTTGTTTGAAATTTGTTGGTCATCCTTGCGCTAGAATGTTTTAAGGAACCCAATTTTGTTTAGTAAATAAATGTACATAAACAATAAATAATAATGAAACGCTTTGTGCTTGTTATCAACTAACGATAAGTACACATTTCATATTATTTCGCTGTAACTTCCTTTTCTCCTTTTATTTTATTTTATTTTATTTTCTTTTTTTTTTCAAAAAAGTTTCAACTGATGAGTTTTGTCGTATTGACATAGGACTGTCAAACGAGCGAACGAGCAAAGGAATAAACAAAGCGCAGAAATGCGAGGGAAGATACAATGAGTTCTAATCTTTTAAAACTGTGCAATATAAACGAACTCTAGTTCGGCAGATATATGCCTAATTTAGCTCATAATATGCAGTAAATCACATGTTTACAATTAATAATTTGAAAAATTGCAAGGGTTTATATTATGTTTTGATTAATAAATTATTCGTGTCTAAATAAAAAATAATATTTTAATAATAGAAAAAAGAAAATCGTACATGCTAAGCTGCAATTAAAAAAAGGCTTACTTCCTTTTGGTGTTCGTTACGGCCTACACTTAATATAAATCATTTTCTTACTTTACGCAGCAATTCTAAGATTTGTTTACGACTTATCCGTCTACCCTCACATTAGCCACACACAAAAAAAACAAGAGTCCTTGGAACAAAAAGTCCTTTACACAGTGCAGTCGTGCGGTTTAGTCATTAAAACTGAAAATGTTTGCTGCTGCTGCTGCTGCTGCTGTTGCTGCTTCTTCCTATTTTATTTCACTTTTGCTGATGCGAATGTCGATCTCGTCGCCGTTGTTGCTCCGACTGTCGTTTGGCAATTTAAATTTGAGACACAAATTGACAAGAGACACGCAAATGAAAAGAAATTGTTTCAAAAGAAACAAAAAACAAAAAATATAAAAAAAAGAAAAATACTTCCGAGAAAATAAAAATAAATTGTGACAATATTTAACTGAGCGAGCATACAAAAGCGAGAGAGTTTTTGTTAATACCCTGTACGCATAGAGTAAAAAAGGTATAGGAATTTTATGCAAATGTTTGTTATAGCCAGAAAGAAATGTGACAGTTGACAGTAAGTAATATATATATAGCCATCAAGAACTTAGTCGATATGATATACTATATGGAGTCAACTCTTGATATATATCTCCATGTCGACACAGTAAATTAGATAGGACAGAGAACATCAGTATCTATTTGTCCGTCGTTATTTAGTGCCAAGAATACTGTACGATTGTATATATGTATCTTATATAGAGCCACCAAAATTTTACATTATGAGTTCCAGAATACCTTATCGCACTACAGACAACACAGAGGTAGTATCAATCTTGTAGCATGAACTGTAACTTCGATAATTACGACCAGGGCTTGTGAGCTTTGTGGATCACTACTTTAAGCTTGTTTTCCAGCAAAGAGCTATTTCATCTAAAACTTTGAAGCGAACACAAACGTATTCATCAAAACTGAATGCCACTTCATTATGCAGTCAGTTTAGCAGCTTTCGAAATAGAAAAGGTTTAGAAGTACATATATCCAGACTTCTTATTCGAACGATAAAAGCGTAAAAAAATGTCAAAACTTTTATATGTGAAAAGGTATTTGCTGTTTGGTATCAGAAAATCCAGGTTATCCAATAAACACAGTCGAAAATACATCTCGGTGTTGATGCTATAGCGTGCTTGACCTTTAACTATGGAGATTTCCACATTATATTGTGTTCATTACTCAAATAATTATTCCAGATATATAGAAAAAGGTAGGATTGTACATATTTTAAATTTACTCGCAATAAAGTTGAACTCGTGTCTTCTTAAAGAACCAATTCGAACCATTTCACCTATTGCGAGTAATCACCAGGCAATAAAATGAACTCCAATCGTTAGCCCTTGCTGGAAACTTATTCTTTCCAGTTAATTTTGGTTCACGCGGTAAAATATTTCATAAAGTTCTTGATTGATTACGTTGCTTTCATTATTTGAGTTGCTTGCAGTAGCCCACAAATAAATTTCGTACGTAAGGAGTTAACAGCCAGAGTATAATATCCTGGATTTAATATATATTTAACAGTTTTTTCTTAGCATTAATTTGTATCTTCCAGGCGCGCCTTCGGTCAAGGTGAACTCTGAGCAATTTGTCACTAAAGTATATGTTACATGCACAGATTTATCTGAGTTGACAACAATCTTCCATTGACTTAGCTAATCTTCCATTCTATAAAAATAATTCTGAGTTTTGTCACCTATATGTCTCGAAGATTTACTTGATCACTAATCGTAACTAATTGGCCAATTGCATGTTAAAATAGTCTAAGCTAAAGGCCCCTAGCCGCTGGCCCCACTTCATTACGTAACACCTGCAATAATAGCAGAAATGTCTGATTGCCATAGCGTTCTGAGGTAAAATTTGGCACCACACTGGCGTCAATAGAGTCACATCCTAGAGCCTTTATACTTTTAAGCTGTTTAATTCAACATTTTACTTAATTTAAAGTGGATATTTGGCAGGATGCTACTAAAACTTTAGGACATTATCGTCTTAATTCGGATTGTCTATAGAAGTTGCTTGAATCATAGATGATAAATGTACACCAAATGTTTTAGCCATTTCCTTATTAGATCTCAACCGTTTTCCATTGTTCGATAATAAACGATCGGACTTCTGCTTTCTCTCCCAAGATTGTTCTTATTATTTAATTAATATTGGTTTAAAGATGACAAGAAATTGAGCAGTTCCTTTTTTTTTTCAGAACTATTTCAAAATAGTTATTCATATTTTTTTTTATTTGGAGGAGGTCTATATAAAAAGGCAGCATTATGTATCATGTACGGTAATGATTCTATGACATTTTCTATGTCTAAGCCACATTTTATGGATATATTCAAACTGAGATGAGATTCAATCCAATTTTTTTTTTGTGTGGAGTTCCGCTAACTTATAATGGATTGCCGTGATATATGTAACAACAAATGGGAAATGATCTGAGCTTAATTCATTTGGCCGCTGTCTATAATGAATAAATAGTTAGAATATATACCTGAGTAAACTTCAAAATCAAGCACGTCACGTATTTTTCAAGGGTTACTAGGTCAATATGTAGTGTATTTTATTTTAGAGGTCAATGAAGTTTGTGTGAGAACTATAATGTTTTGTGAATATGTTTTCATTTTTTAAACTCACAAGTCGTCGGTCTTTATATTCACTTTAAAACTTGATGAAACTTTGTATAGCCGTTAATGCCCTGCTTAGGTTCTCAGCTCTCCATAAGCACAGCTCTTTATGACCAAAACTAAGAAACTAAGTGCTGAATAGGTTTGTTCGAACTCCCTAATGTAAATATTAAGAGATGTTTACTACCAACTAATAAGAAATTTAACGAATTGTTCTGAATTATAAAGCTTCTGTCGGGACCCTTAGCCTAAGTAGCACTCAATGGTAATTCCTACAAAAGTGTAAGAATAACGTACTGAGACACTGTCTGTCAAAAATGGACCACGAATATCACTTGCATGAGGAAAGGAAGATGCTCTCTGTTCGCCTACATAATTAATTGCTTTCGAAGCATTTTCTGATACTCCTACGAAATATGGCACCCTCACGAGTAGACGACGACGTTACAGAAAGAATATATCTAAATTGACACATTCTGACCAAATTGAGAAGCACCTCTTTGTATCCGGTAAGACTCAATAGCACAAAAAAATCATTTGAAGAGCCAATAAACTCTCTTCGGAACACTAATGTGTTCGATACCAGGTCGCAACTTATAAAGGAAAGAAAAATAGATTTAACTTGTAGCAGCAGAACAAATAACCACAATGGATATCTGGAGGGAGCAGCATGTTCGAGCGTTAATTACACAGCCACGCAAATAAAAGTATCACAGCCGAGATACTAAACCAGTATATCGCCATGTAATCCAATCTGATGTTTCTGGCTTCTGATTCGGACTGAACGCGAAAAATTCCATGGCGTGAAACCGTATTAATCGGCTTCAACTGATCTTTTGGATCTATGTACGCATGCAATCAAGGTAGCTTCGGTCCAAGGACTTGGTATCGAATTTACTATTTTTTTATTTTTATCTTCGGCTTATGAATGTATATGTGAACAAAGGAGACATATCACCCGCTTCATGTACATGGCTGCTATCTTAGTTAACTATTGGTAAGACATGGGTTGGTATAATGCTACTTCAGTGAAGAACGTCGCCCATCAAACAACTCTGTAGTCAGTATTGACGCGATAGAGATTGATATTAAGAGAAACAACAAGAAAAATGCCTTTCCAGACTGTTAAAACCCGAGAAAGCTTACCGTCCGTCCAAATTTTTTTTCAGCAAACTGTAATCTGGTTACAGAATATGGAGAAGATGCTTTAACTATTTAGAAGCAACAAAATACACGATGTCGCCGATAGAGAACCTATATATACCGCAACCATCTGGAAATGCTGCAATCTTTTGAATAGAGCTTGTCTTACATAGGTCCACTGGAGGTACTTTCCAGCACTGCACGAATTATATATGCTACCATTGAAACGTCATTATTCAGCCAAAAGTTGGTAATAGATTAATTTTTCTTCATTAAGTCCAATTATCTGTATGTTATGAACCTATTAGATCATATCCATGAATTTTAAAGTGTGAACTTTTGAGTCATGAGATCCTGAATGTGTATGCAGTGCATACTATGCACCTTACAATGAACAAAGGTGGTCGATGAATTATTTATCGCTGTGACAATATACACAGCATAAACAGTTCATCAGTGACATCGCTATGCAGTTCCTACTTGATGTCCTTATCGATGTTTAAGGAAGCCATTGTAAGTATGGCACATTTTTATTTATAGCAAAGATGGTGTCACGTCGGTTTTGCTTTATGTTTGCTTTAAAAGTGGTATCTTCGATAGTAGCAGCGTGATGTATCTTATATTCTCAGCATCCCTGCTGACAATCAAGCACATTCTAAAATTTAGGAATAAAAAGCCGGTAACACCTTCAAAATAGCTCTACTCCAACGATTAATTTTAATTAGAACTTCATACTTCAAAGTGGATCGTAGTAGAAGATACAACCGTCTATTGTTAGATTTAAGCATGATCGACGCCACTTCATAGAATCTACGGCTACTGAGAGAAGTTGTGAATGATTCTTACATAGATATAAAATAAAATTCTAGCAGTTAATCCTCGGAGAATTTATTCCCATCGTATTTGAAGATGTTCAATTAGAACAAACTCTGAAATAGAATTTCTACACAATCCCAATATTGTCCCCCATTGGCGCCGTTTCGCTTTTAGGAGTAAATTCTTCAAAAATCAGAAAAACACACAAGCGATCAAATGAGAACAATGAGAAGTTTCAACCCAAGCATTCTCATATATGCAGCTAACTCCCCCCAAACACAAATATTGTTCAAATGTAGACATAGACTGCATGTAGGGTATATTTCAGTCTATACATATATATGACAAATTCATCGTTCCTTGTTTTGCGCTGCAAACATTTCAACACAATTTGGCTAAAAGTTTTTCACGCCGTATAGATTGAGAGATAGAGAACTAACGGTGTATAGAGAAACCGTTGACTTTAGTGGGACCCGTGAGGAAAAACCAATTTCATATCTGATTTGCTTTTGTAATGCGATTTAATGTTGAATAGTAGCGCAACTGAGATAAAGATAAGGGCAAGGAGGGGACGGAGAAAGTGTGCGAGAGAGAATAGCGGAGCGTTTTATGGACACTATTAGCGGCAACTGTGTGCTGTCACCTACCGCAACTTCCTTCCGTCGAATCGGCTGTATTGCTACTTCCGCTTCCGCAGTCGCTGCCACTGCCACTGCCACTGCCACCATTGGTTGCTAACTCAGCAGCGTCCACTGCTCTGCATTTGGTGGCGTTGCATGTTACGCGAACATTTTCGGATGCCTCGCTAAGTGTAAGAGAAGAGGAGCGCAGCGCTGCGCACCATTATTGTGTGAAGTTTATTGTGTTGACATTGCGCTTGCTGGCTGAATTTATTACCGCTATACATGACCACCATGGCGGAGCGGCCATATTGTTTTAAATGTATGTGTATCTGTGTGTGTGTGTGTGAGCATGAGCTGACTTCCGGCCTGGAGTTTAAATTATGTTTGCCAGCGCATTAAATTGATGAATGCGTTTTGCAATTAGCGCAACATCAATTGCAGCAATATAATAGCTACCGCCGCCCCCTTGATGCCGCTGCTGTTGTTACTCACACCAAATAAAATGTCATAATTAAACGTACGCCGCACAAAATGGCTGCCACATGCCACATTCTATTGACCAGAAAACAAAAAAAAAATGAGAAAACACATCAACATCAGCAAATGGTTGGAAAAACAGCGCATTGTACTCGTACTCACAATTTATTCCATTCTCACGTGTCCCATTTCAAAAATAATTTACGCCTATACAAAATAATGACTGCATTGTACGCTTAACCCCGGCTCCGGCTTTTTGAGCACCAATTCGAGCAGCTCCTCTGCGTTCTGATATCTAATTAAACAGCGCTGCAGGTATACAATTCGCGGTTATTTGTTTGTATCGAGTCCCCCGACCATTCAATTCACCAAATTTACTCGTTCGCCGTGTTTGTTTTCGTACAACAACGCGGATCGTGTTTGGTTTTTTTTCTGTATTAAATTGAAATATTAGCCAACTGAATGTGCCTCAGACATGAAAAGCATTTCCACATTATTCATGTCTATATATATGTTTTTTTTTTTTTTTTAATATTGTACAAGCAGATACACACACATATACCAACTACATACATAGAAATAAATTACATGTAGTAGTCTGTAGTTGTGTCGCTAGAGTATTTCCTAGTCCATTCCATGTTGTTGGCACATCGATTTATATTTAAAGCATCAGGCAACAGAATCTAAGCTTCTTTAATAGCAGACAGACACGTACTAGCCATATAAAGGTGCGAATATATTGTATATGCAAATTTATTTAATAATTTTTCCAAGAAATACGTTTTTCAAATTGGTAACTAAAAGACTTTCAAACTATTTCTAATATTTATATGGCACATACGCCGGCTTGTCTTTGAATTGTGGTCTCTATATGCTCTAAATATGCCATGCTTCACGAATCTCCTTCAGTAAACGTATCACTTAGAACTATACGATGCACTATAGTCTAATAAACATTATTTGAATAAGAAATTTTATAAGGATAAAATTTTATTATGGCCCAGTTCGGACAATGCAAAAAAACGCTTATTTTATTAACTCTTTTTAATAAAACTTAAACAACAAAAAGTTGTTATACTAAAAAAGAAAACAGAAAAAAATATAAAATAACTATTTTCTCAAACAGACGGACGGCTAAACGAACGGATGGTCAAGTCAACAGTAAAACCTTTCGAAAACCTTTTACTTAGCTCATATAATAATGTTATTTCCAACAAAAAATTGCACAGAATATCATTATAAACAAATGTCAAAAGACGGATGCATTTAGTTGAAAGGCTTTAAATGGTGAGTCCATCATTTTGCTGAAGAACTAAAATATACTCCTTTGTGTACTTGGACTTACTCTCAGACTCCACAAGCATAATTTATATTTATTTATGAACCCAATCGGAAGTTCATATTTCGATGAACTCCAGAAACAATTTCTAAGTGCAATGCGATGCTTTTTAAGCTTCTTTCTTAAATCGTATCAAACGCGAAACCAATTTCAAAATTTATTTTGTTAGATTTTCATGCAATATAATACGAATTCTGTGAAACGGCGTGAAGGAAGCCTCGGACAAAACCCTATGATGACGACCCGCGCAAACGATATAAGGACCACAATTTGCAGATATACACCATGAATGTCCGCACCTTTAATACGGATGTTGTAAATATCCAGCAGGTTAATGTTCTCAAACGATACAAGGCTCGCAACACTGCAATCCAAGAAATCCGATGGATAGGACAGGGTTTGCTTTAAAAAGCATCTCATCACATCTAATATAGCTGGCATGAGAGTACGCACGAATTTGGATGCGGTTTCGTGGTGAGTAGGACACTAAGCTTCGTCTCCAGACTCAAACATGTTGATGAGCGCCTAGCCGCGTTACAAGGCTAAATATTTTAATATAAGCCTGGTTTGTGCGCACGCCCCAACGGAAGTGAAGGACGACGATGCTATATATGAGTTCTATGATCGCCTCAACATCCACTAGGCTACATGGCTGAGTTCCGATCAAATTACACGCAATCAACTTGATCATGTTTTGATTGACGGATGACACGCATCGAGGTTGTTGGTGCCAACATTGACTCGGATCACTAACTTGTCCCAGCCAAGCTACGCACTAAGCTCAGCGTAGTGCACGCCACACGTTCCAACATTCAACGAAAGCTAGACGTCGGCAAGCTGCAATCAGAACAGACCGCAGCAGCCTTTTCAAACACACTCTCCCGACTGCTCCGGGAAACCTCTCCATCTTCTCGAGATATATGTTAGCAGTGGAAACATATCACCCGCTCCATGGATAGGGCTGCCAAGGATGCCATTGGTTATACAAACCCTGTGAAAAATTCTTGGTACGACGAGGAGTGTCGCAATGCTACTGCAGGGAAGAGCGCTTTCTATCAGCGAACTCTGCAGTCGGGAGCAACAAGAGCTGTTAGAGAGCGATATCGACAGAAACGGAGAGAGAAGAAACGCCTTTTCAGACGCAAGAAAAAGAAGCAAGAAAGGCGGGAGTTTGAGGATGTTGAGATATTACGTGACAGAAATGAAGCTCGAAAATTCTATCAAAAGGTCAAGCGTTTGACTGAAGGATTTAAGCCCGGAGCAACTTTCTGTAAGGATGAGAATGGAAATCTGGAGTCATTTCTCCAATCTACTCAGAGGCGATGAAGGGCACAACTCCGCCGATAGAGAAATGACACCGGAACCACCAGTTGATGATGGCACTATTGTAGAGCCACCGGACTATTACGAGGTTAATTCATTTTTTAAAAAGCTGAAAAATAACAAAGCAACATGCTCTGATGGGCTGCCAGCTGAGTTATTTAAGACCGGCGGCGAAGAGTTGGTTAGGAGTAAGCACCAACTTTTATGCAAGATATGGTCCGATGAACGCATACCCAATGACTGGAATCTCAGTGTTCTCTGTCCTATATTTAAGAAAGGAGACCCCGCTGTTTGCGCCAACTACAGCGGAATAAGCCTCCTTTCCATTGGATATAAGACTCTGTCGAGCGTATTGTGTAATAGGCTGAAGCCATATACCGACTCACTGATAGGACGATATCAGTGTGGCTTCAGACCTAAAAGGTCGACCAGTGACCAAATATTCACATTACGCCTAATCTTGGAAAAGACCCGTGAGTTCAACAAAGACACTCACCACCTATTTGTCGATTACAAAGCCGCTTTCGACACGCCGATAAGAGCGAAGTTCTTCGACGCCCTGTCTGCACTAGGTATCCCGGCAAAGATTGTCCGTCTTTGCATGGCGACGCTATCTAACATACAAAGCGTTGTCAGGGTGGGGAAAAACCTCTCCGACCCCTTTGATACCAAAAGAGGTTTCAGGCAGATCGTTCTGCTCTGTCGCCTGATTTTTTCTATCTTCTGATGGAATACATCCTACGCGAATGCCTGTACATACAGAGTATGTCGGGCTCGATCTTCCAAAAGGAAATGATGCTCTTCGCGTATGCTGATGACATCGATACATTGGTACGCAGGAACGGCGAGTCAGCAAGGCGTTCTCGGAGATTGAAAAACAGTCTCGGCTCATGGGTCGGTGAACGAGGACAAGACGAAGTACTTGGTGTCTTCTCGCACTCCGTCAATGCGTCTTGGACGGTCAGTTACGATGGAGAATTTCAACTTCAGTGTTGTAGAAAACTTCGTCTATCTTGGAACAGAGATAACCAGCAACAACAATGTCAGCCTGAAGATCAGGCGAAGAATCATGCTTGCAAACAGATGGTTTTTGGGCTGTTTAAGCAAATGAGAAGTAAAGCCATCTCTGGAAAGACGAAAATAATGATCTGTAAGACGCTGCTGCTTTTCGGTCCTGTTGTGTAACGCAGAGGCATGGACCGTGATTGCGTCGGACGAGACAGCGTTGGAATTCTTCGAGAGGAAGATTCTCCGCAGGATTTTCGGTCCAATAGAGTCGGGTACGAATTTAGGTCTCGTATGAACCTCGAGCTGTACGAGCTATTCAATGAAGTTTGAACTTTGAGAAGTTATTGAAATTAGAATAAATGCAGCTGACGCGAAACTAAAAAGTGTCGAAAGAGAAGCTGAAACGCCAAGACAACTACTACACCAAGAGCAGCAGAAACTCGTCAACACTAAATAAATTTTGCCACACGAATTAAGATGAGGTCTAAGTGGTGAACGCTTGAATACAGCTTTCTTATTTGATGCTTAACATGCTATACACAAATTTTGCAGATGAATGCATAAAATAAAATATTTCTGATCTTACGAGTCACTCCATTCTATGTCCGTCTGTCTATATGTGCGCTTATCTTTTGCTTTGAAAGTTGGTATTGAGATATTTTGTAATCCAAAACAAAGGCACCTTCATCTGACCTTTAGAAGGTATAGTTCCCATACAAATACATTGTGAATTTATATAATATATAAGATTGAATAAGAGTGCTTATCATTCTTTTATTAAATGCGTTACAAACTTTGCGACAAACTGCGAATACTATTTCGCACTGAATGTAAAAAAAGAATTGCCACACCACATACCATGATCCACTTCAATATGCTAAAATAATGTTAAACGTTAGTCAGAGTTCATCTGTACTAACATAAATAAGTATTTAAAGCACATTCAAATCATAAAGGACCAAAAGCCCATAAAAATGTGGATAGTTAGCTCATGCGGTTTGGTTTAACTGCAGTCGAGTGAGTGTTTTTGTCGAAATGGCGTTGATAACCTGAAACCAGAACTAAAAAAAAATTTAACAATAATTCTTTGCTGTGACGACAGCGGACAGCATGAGTTCGAATTGGCAAAGTGGAAAGAATGCGAGCGGCACTACAGACCCAAATCATGAATTCATTACGTATGCATAACAGTGGCCTAGAGATAATTACCCAAAATACCCAAGCCCAAGCCGAAGCCGAAGCCACATAGCCCACCCTCGACTTTGAGTGTGTTGGCATACAATTTCGCAGATTTTCGCAAAACAGCATGAAAAAGCAATAAATTAAAGGATATTTTTCAATGGACTAAAGCCAAAGAGTTGAACGGAGGGAAAATCTGTGCGACCGAGGCAACCGAAGAAAAAGGGTTCTAAGGCATAGAAACGTTACGGAACACAAATTGACTTGGAATGGTCGCAAAACGCATTTCATTATGCAAAGCACAAACCCAAAATAGCGACGCCATTAACGGAACAAACAACCGTCATGGCGCATAGATACAACGAGTACGTGTGGCAAAATGGACAGACAGACAGACAGACATACAGCGTGTCAGGCGGATGTCCTCGCGGCGCTTGTCCTTAAATGCGAAATCTGGAGACAAGTCAATGAAAGCAACATTTTGAGAACTGTCAGCGGCACAGAATTCATGAATTGGAGGTATAAACTCGTATTCTTATGCAATACAATAAGTAAATTCATGCAGCTTTTCAGCAATATGGAAAAGAAGTTGCCCCCCTTTTTCTTGGAACGGAAGACACTCAAGTGAAAATGTTTGTTATAATAGTTGTGTAAAGATTTAATATATCTGGACGAGTTAGATTGAATAAAGAATGTCGATTGAAGTGTAAAGTCTCTAAGACTACCGTCGCTTCAAGCGTTAATGAGAAGATTACAAGAATATTTAGAGGTTGGCGATAAGATAAGAAGCTGCTTCGATAAAAGTAGTCCAATATCTCACGAGTTAATAGACTCCATATATAAGAAATAGATACGCTTTCAATAACTCATGTTCAGATCCATCTATTAATGAAAGAATAAGAATTAAATATGTTAAGTAGCATTGCTGGCTTTGCAACATGAACGAAGATGGGGTAATTGAATTTTAATAAAATATTGAAATGAAGAGAATAAATTTTTAAAAATGTTCATATTAAGCCATTGTACTTTAAGGGTTTATACCCTTCATCTTCTTTACAAACGCTAATATTTCATTTTCAATAGAATATCCAAGAGCATCCTCAAGACAAGCGGAAGAGCAAAGATTTATCCAAAGAAGATGTTTTTATGAATACCTCCTTCACCCTCCGATTGCTGTTTTACTTTTCACAATTCACTGCATTCCTGAAATCAACAAAGACTTCCCGTTCCAATTGAGATCTATGAGATGAATCATTATATCCATGTTCATCTGTCTCTTTTCTATATCACCAAATAGTTAAAAAAAAGTGGGAAAAACATGAAAGGCGACTCATTTAGAAAAGCATCAAAATCACGCAACAATGAAAAATGCGGTACGTAAAATGTGGTCATTCATGTTATTTCAAAAGATTAGCATATAAAAAAGACTAAAATTTAATATAAACTTTTGGACCACTGCCGTGGATTTATAGGCTAAAATGTTTTGGGATGGTTGACACATCAAATGTTTGGATCAGGACAACAAAATTCGAGAACAGCCGTACTAACCTAAGGCATTCTATTAGCTTGGAGCTCGATTCTGGTAAATTATTTGGCCAATTTGTAAAGTTTTGGAAACTGTAAAGTTTTGGATCAGAAAAATTTCAAAATTTACACTATTTGATATATTTTTTTTTTAATCTAGAATACTCCAATTAAATTTAAAACATATTTATATTCAATAAAATCAAAATAAGACAGACGGAGAGCTGGATATGTCTATATCAACAATAATTTTGATGCTGATAAAGAATATTTTATGGAGTCTACATCACCTCTTTCTGGCTGTTATATACATTTGCAAAAATTCATTAGACCATTTGTTAAAATATTTTTATTATATCCTCCATATATTCCCATAACAGGGGAAAAAAAAATACTCTACCGTCACAGTGGTACAGTTTTAGTGGTTTTATGTGTATATGTCTCTATTCCTTAGTCACACGTAATATCTGTGCCGAAAGTTTTGGAATAGATACAACTTGACAGAGTCTATGAAAGAAGGGAAATATCTTTTATTTCACCCACTTTGCTTGGATATAAGAAAAATATCTATAAAGGAGATATAAACCGTCGCAAGATCTTTCCATGTTCATGCAATATGATTTATGTTTACCCACTATTAGCGAAGTAATAAGCGGAAAAGTGTTTTTCATTCTTCCACTTTTTATCGCTAGAAGACACTGTAGATCGAAATTGAATTCACGTTATAAATATTTACCAAACCTACCCCAACTTGGTTACTCATATTAACCGGAGTGGTAACTATAGCAGTGCATAGAGTTGATAATCAGTTCAACCGATACAAGTTATTTTGGTTATCCCATCTCATATATTCTTGAACATGTGGCGCCTAAACTAGAAATGTTCGTCCTATGTGTACAAATTAACAAAGAAACAAATTTTTTGGACTCTTAAATCGTCGAACGTCTCTACTCTCAAGTTTCAAGAACGAAAAGAGAAAAGAAAAAAAATTCACTTTCTCATAATAAGCAGCTAACCGAGCGCATTAATTTATTTTGGCATATTTTCGATCTCGCTGTTGAGTATCAGGTGGAATATGTTAGAGCGATGTATATTGTGCTTCATTTTAATCAATTCCAAGAGAGAGGGAGATAATACGTAGAACTGATGATCTAGGGATGCGTTGGCTTAAATATATGTACCCATATTCAAAATTTTTAAAACCATTGATGTGTTGGTTAAGTGGAAAATTATTAAAGTATTGGCGAAGGGGGAATGCTAGTAAAAATACGAATATGTGATTTACATTCTCTCTCTCTCTCTCTCTTACTCTCCATTCAGTGCAGCAGTGAGTTTGAATATTCTTATTTCTTTCTCTGTATCTGTTGTCGTTTTTTTCTGTCATATGGCTTATGCATATGATACAATATAGCACACTTCAATCGTATCGTAATTACAATTTAATAATTGCCTTCATAGCCGTATAAACTAATGTTTTACAGTATTGCTATCAATCAGGAGAACATCAAAGGTTATATGTATATGTTGGGACGCCCCAATAAAACTGAAATAGATCGACTAGCAGAAAGTTTCTAGCTTACATAATATGTATTAACGTTTATTACCACGCCCCCTCATATTAGAAAAACAGTTTATGGATATAGCTTCATTATTTTCAGGTGTCCCGTGACACCTCCTTCTATTTTTGAGTGAAGATTGTTTAAGCTTTTTACACCCAAAATGAGCAAGCGATGAATTGTATAGATTGTGTTTAAGTCAAATAAAATAATTTAGCTGTTTTGACCTCACCTATTTATAGAAAAAAAGGGAGGGAAATAAACGGCCGTTATTGATAAATAATTGTTATGGGGAAGTCTACTAGATGGGATATAGTCTTTTAAAGCTTGTTTAATTACAAATATAATTTAAATACAAATATAATCACCAGATGAAACAGTATGGTGATTGGTGTTATATATATTATACTTTGGTATTACGTGAATAAAGTTTAACTAAATTAAGTAAATTCACAAAAATTTAGTTCGTTGATTTACATAAAAATTGAATAAAAGTATCGGAATCTCCACATAGCATAACATAATATCGTATGAACAAATAATCAAACGAACAGGGAATAAGAACACTAAACAAACAAGTAAGAAAATACAGTCAGGCGTAACCGACTGTAAGAGGCCCTGTACCAGTTCAGGTTTCCTAACAAACATATTAAATGTTTCCCGAGCTTATGACCAAACTTATGACCACTTCTCACTGCACGAATAAGTGCCTTATAAAACATTTTTTTATGTATGAAAAGAAAAGAGTTCAAATTCAATTGCTTATAAAATCGTCATTTATTATACGATTTTGATGAACTTTTTGGATTTAGGCTAAAAGATACTTTTTCTTCTTACTGGCATACTTAGTTTTTTTTGTGCCGAAGAAATATTTTGCCTTGGGGGTGATTTTATGGGGAAGGGAGCGGAGGTGCAAAATTTTAAAATAAACTTGTAAAATTCCGGAGCAGTCCTAGTCGAATGCAAAAAACACGAAGTCTCTATCTATTGCCGTTTCCGAGATCCTTTCGTTCATACAGACGGACAGACGGACATGGCTATATCGACTCTTCTATCACTCCTGACCATAATGGGGGTAACTTTGGGGGATCTCCGACCATTATTTCTACCTGTTACATACATTTGCACAAAACCAATAGGCTCTTGTACCTTCGGTACAGGGCCTCAAAATGGACTTTCACATAAACAAATAAGCAAATTATTTTGAATTTTTTTTTTTATCTCGCTATCGAGTATCAGACCGAATATTTTAGTGCGATGTTCATTGCGCCTCATATCAATCAATATCAAGAGAGAGGCTGATATACACAATCCGTAGAACGGACGATCTAGGGAGGAGTTGATATATTTTTTTATATATGTACTGTTTATGCCGCGAATGTCCATAATGGGTTAAGTTTTAGTTATTTTTCTGAAGTTGTACAATAGCAAATAGAATAGAAAAAGAGCAAGCGAGAGAGAAGAAACCGTTAATTATCTTCTCTCTATTAATATTTGTTATTGCAATAACCCACCACCTTTTGCACAGATTTTGTTTGTTTTGTTACTTTTTAATCGCTTGCATTAGAAAGTTCAGTTGCAATTTCGTCACCGCGCCTTCAACTCACGTTAAGTCTCTGCCACGGTGGGCAGAGCTAGTGCTTTTATAGTTTTTATGATCTAACGTTTTTGTTGTTAGACGCATTTTTATATACTTTTAGCTGTTTGATTTATTATTAGTAAATAATAAATATAATTGGTGCGTGTGTTACGCGGCACCATAGTGTATTTTTGAGTGTTAATTATAAATAAACCTTAAGCATTCACATTTCAAGTGTTTTTATTGGAAACCAAATCAAATCGGTTTTTATTAACAAGTCGAGCTACACTTTATTTTTGCGTAAAGAATAACCTGTGGCTTCTAGTGGTTTTATTAAGTTGGCTTACTCGTCCACTCGGTGGATCTTATTTGGTGCGTATACAAAGCATCTTATATGCATCAATGCTGTGCGAGTTAATTTCTCTTACAGGGAGTGAACGCAGCACCGCTAGCGACTAGTTCGCTAGTTCAGCTAAAGTGGCAACGTCGCCGAAGCTGGAGTTTTGGTTGACTGGTTACGCCGGTGAACAAACATGTACTATATATTGAGAGAAAGAATCATTGCTTATAGTAAGTATTACTTGTTTATGTGAAAAATTATTAAAGAATTGGCGAAGGAGGAAAGTTAAGGCAAAAAAGCATCAGACAAAACAGGAAATACCAAAGTGTATTAGTGAAAATAAGAAACTTATTTCCTCTTTCTCGTTCTCTCCATACAATATAGCAGTGATCAAATCTTTTAATTCAATCGGTTCGTTATTAAAATTTAATAATTGCTTTCGTAACCTTATAAGCAAATATTTTACAGTATTCCTATTAGTTTCCTATTAATAGGTTCTATGTACGTACATACATTTTGATTTTGGAATGCCCCAATTAAACAGATATTAAATTCACATCACATTGTGATTAATCGATCGATCGACTAGCAGAAAGTTGCTGGCTTACATAACATGTAATAATGTTTGGAACCGCGCCCCTCATATTAGATAACAGTTCGCCATATTCAGCATTTATGGAAATAGCTACTTTATTTTCGGGTGTCCCGTGACAACTCATTATATTTATGAGTAAAGAGTGTAGAGGCTTTTTATGAGCAAAATGTTCAAACGATGAAGCGTATAGGTTGTGTTTTAGTCTAATAAAATATATTTATGTGTTTTGAACTCGCCTATTTATAGAAAAAAAAAAAAGGTGAAAATTATGAGCCATGAAAAAAACTATCCTTTATGGATCATAATTGATATGGAGAACTTTACTTGTAGATGGGATATAGTCTTTCAAAGCTACTTTAATTACAAATATTATCTTTTCTCCAGATGAAACTGTACGGTGATCGGTGGAATTTTGTTTAAATTGACTAAATTCACAAAAATTAGTTCGTTGACTTACATAAAAATCGTATAAGTGTTTAGAAGTCGAGTATGAATAAATAGAAAATAAACGAACGAACAAAGAATAAGAACATTTAAATAAAAATGAAAAATAGGTTTTTATTATTCGCTCGAGATCATACAATTGTAGGCGTAATTAATTAGACGAAACATTGCAGTGATTATCGGTTTTAACAATATAGAAATTAAAAGATTACGGATATATTTCCAACGATCATAATACAGATAAATTAAAGACCACAAAGGGTTAAGGGTTTACAACATTTTTTTTTTTCTATTTAACATAACGTGGTAGAGATTGGGTATTTTAGTTTCTATCACCGGTTTCATCTGGTGATAAATTGTTAGAGGAATGATTTTCTCGAAAAATGTTGGTGTTAGCACCTTGGATTGGCCACCTCGAAGTCCGGTGTTAAAGGTCATAGAGATCAGAGTTGAAACCACTGTGTTTTGCAAAGCATTTATTTTGGTATCTTCTGAAGTCCTTCGAAATTCGTTATCAATTCGGCTTCAAAAAGTCATCGAAACCAAAGCTTTTATGGTCTCTCAATATTCTCTAACAGCAGCTCTAACATAAGAATATGGTATACGAATTATTGAAATTGGTGCAAGTTCAAATTACAAATGATTCGAGATTGTTAGGTCCAAAGCTTTGCAACTAGTCACTGCTTATGTTAATGGTACGTTATAGCTCGTACAGCGGCCTCAATTTGTCTAGCTTTGAGAAACAAACCTCTTTCTTCTTCAACAGGTCCACTAATTGATGTTAGCTTACCAAATTCGGCAGACTAGAGCCTTGATCATTGCAGTTTGTAAAACAAAACCGTAAATTCGTCGAAATTTTTATCAGTTTCACACCTGCATTAAATACCATTGGCCCTGTCTCACGCAGCTTCAGCTGGGGTTTGCGTAAAGAGAGATGATTCAATTTCTAATTAAACTGCATTTACAACCAGAACAGCGTATTTCCTCATCTTCTTCATCATCAGCATAGACAGGAAAGCCAACTGAAAATCTATACAGCATATTTTTCTAATCAAAGCATTGATTTTTGCTTTAACAGTCAAAAGAAATAGATGTCTTCTTAATCTTCTTAATCGAGATCATATTCTTTTGTCCGTCGATCCAAATTCGTTTAAGCAACAACAATAAGAACAAACCATGCTGTCACTGCTCAACTTTTTCAATTTTCTGCATGTGATAGATCTGACTTGTTTATTGATGATGAATGCAACATCATAGGTTGTAGCTATCTTCATATAAGTAACTCATCACATCTTCTACTAACATTTTTTCACTGTCCTAAAATTCAACGAATTCACGCTGAATCAGCTCCATTATACACAGAATCGATTGTTGATATATGAATGTATATGACTGTGTATAAATACAGAGACATGCTGTGCATGGAACATTAACTTAACCCTACCAGCACAGCGCAACGCAACAAAATGTCCAACCTAGGCTGACACCCCAACCTCAACCCGAAAACAGCAACCAGTTCGAACCATTGCTTTCCAAACGACATCCGTTCTGTTTGCTGACTTCAGTACATTTTCGTACATTGTCCGTGCTCGTGCAAAATCCGCACATTTATCATGATTCGAATGAATTATTGAAGGATATTCCGTTGGCATTTTGTTATTGTTCAAAAATCTGCCGACACTCGGACTTGGACATATATTCGGACTTCTACTAAACTCGGACATTTATCGTATGCCGTTCGTTCTTAGCGGGAAGCGGGGAAGCGTACATAGAAAACTTTCATTGTTATTGTTGTCACATTTCCACTTTGTAGTTTTCCACAAAGTCACAGCAAATCTAGCGTAAAGTGCGTGCCAATGCGGTTGCCTTTCAAAATGGCAAAATTGTCTTTCAGCAACAAATCCCACAGTCGTCGTCTCCCCACACCACTGTCAACTATAAAAATATCTATATCAAGTAAAGGCTTACGACAACTGGTTGTGAAAATTTATTAGTTAGTTAAATTACCATGAACAAAGTGAACAATGTTCGGTCACACGTAATCGCAATCGGTCACCGCCAATGGACATCGGCCAGCGAACCCTTTGAAGACAAGCGAACATTTAAAAGACCATATAGATGTGTATGTGCGTGTGTGTGTGTGTGCAAATATATGTTGTATCTATTACATATACATATATACACGTCCGAGTATCTCTCTGCTGCATGTCGTAAAGTCAGAAAATCCGATACGGAAAACTTTTCAACCCATTCAAGAGTATTAATTTCATTTGGTTTACAATTTACTCAAAGCATATTCCACAAGTTTATACAATGCAATGCAATACAATGTATGCGAATCATTCCCCTTGGACGCATAAATCTATATATCTTTTGTAGATCTTTTGTTCTTAACTTTTTCTTTTTCTATTGCATACTTCAAAGTGTTAAAGACTTGTACAGGCAGGCAGGCTGGCAGGCTGGCGACTTCTGGTTACAACGCAAAACTATTTCTTTTGAATTTTATCTCTGAGGATTATTTGTTTGTCGCATTAGTTTCGCTCTATTCGTTCAAATATATTTTAAAATATTTAACAATGAATTTTCATTGTAAAACTTTTTGCTTTATTCGGAATACAATTCTATGCAATGAAAGATCGATTTTGAATTGACGTCAATCATGAATTCACCATCAATCATGCGTAATTTTAAATGCATTTCATTTTTATTTTTTAGCAGTTGAAAACGACGGCATTTCTCGAGCATTCAATGCACAGAAACAAGTGGATTGGTTTGGATTGTGTATTTTGAATAGAGTCCTACTAGTCCCAATTTATCGCCAATCGTTTCAGAAATAAGTGTGAGTCACTAAATTTTAAGTATCAGCACCGATTTTTAGGCCCTGTACCGAAGGTACAAGAGCCTATTGGTTTTGTGCAAATGTATGTAACAGATAGAAATAATGGTCGGAGACCCCCCAAAGTTACCCCCATTATGATCAGGAGTGATAGAGGAGTCGATATAGCCATGTCCGTCGGTCCGTCCATCTGTCCGTCTGCATGAACGAAATGATCTCGGAAACGGTAATAGATAGAGATTTCGTGTCTTTTGCATTCGACTAGGACTGCTCCGGAATTTCACAAGTTTATTTTAAAATTTTGACTTTAATTTATTAGCATCCTTTGTTTCCCGTTTTGAGGTTAAATATTCGCTCTAGTTTTCTTTAGTGAACAGTATTAAGATCAGTAGACGAGAGATATAAAGTTGTATCGACCATGTCGGCAGGATGTGTTCTCCGCTTCGTCATAATGACTCTCGCTTTCCTGGGCTTCTTAAGTAGGCGCCAGTCTAGATCATTTGAATGATATTTTATACGCCGCAGCTTGCTTGCTAAGGACATACCCATTTATGAGAACATTTAAGTCTCTCCCAAGGCTCGCTATTAGCATGTACCAAGGGGACATTGGAAGGACATTGGAAAGCAATGCCATTGTCTTGCATCCCGTACCGCCAAGCAGGTGCAATTATGGCCTTGTACACATTCACTTTGTTTAACAAGAACAGCTTGGTTTTTGCTCTTAAAGTGCCAACCTAGTTTGCGCATCCATTCGCTGAGGGATTTTTCTAGTCTGTTGATATGTGTCTTGAAAGTGAGCCGCCCATCCAGAGAGACCACCAGGTATTTGTGCCCAGGCTGGTGATTCAGAAGCTGTTCATTGAGGTAGACTCCCAGGCAGTCATCCCTACGCAGTGAATGCGACACACTAACACATTTGTCAAGGTTCTTACTGGGCAATCTAGCGACGATATAGTTGGAGTTCATCAATAGCATTATAGACACATTTATCTTTGGCCAGGAAGGGTGTATCGTCAGCAAATTTAGCGATCATTAGATCATCCAGGTCATCTATAGGAATCGCTGGTGAACGGTGAGTAAAGCCAACGTTATTTGTTCTAACTGAAGAGTCCGCCCGATCCAGAACAACGAAGAAGGTCATATCTGTCAAATAATTTTGTACTAACAAAAACAGCTGAGGCGGCCGTATACCATTGAGTTTGAATTGGAGGCCAGCATACCACACTCTATCAAATGCCTGTCGTAAATCAAGAACAGAGGCCACCACTTACTCTTTGGCTTCATTTCCATCTAAAATGAAGTTTTCTACCATGGGACTTACGAAATCCAAACTGAAAGGGTGGAATCTCTCTTCACCTTCTTGATCCGAATTATTCTTGTTAGGATGCACCCATCGAAGAGCTTTGTTATGATGGACAGCAAACTAATTGATCTTTATGATTCGAAAGACGTTGGGCTGTTTTGAGCATTGTGAATGATACAGATTCTGGCCTTCTTCCATTGTGACCTAGTCTCAACGCGGCGTTAAATATGAGGACCAGGAAAAGTTCATCCACGCCTGCAGTCTTCATCATTGTCCGTAACTTCTTGGGCTGTAATGGAGTCACTAGAAGACATATCTGACCAGGGCTGTCATGCATTGTCTGGAAAATGCATTTTCTGTTTGTAGTCATATGGCTGAAAGCGGACCACTAAGTGCTCCTTATGGGAACTTAGCCCAGGAACTATCAGTTCTCCTGATAGGGAATTTCGGAAACACATGCTGTTAACGCGATCAGTGTTCTTCTATATCTGCAGCGCCAACAGCTTCTTAATTTAGCAATGTGTACCTTCTTAAGGAAAATCGAGTATGCGTCTTTAATGTCTTGTCGTTGAAGGATCTCGAGGTTTAGATCGAGGGGTTTACTCAACCTTCTTTGTCCATCATTCGTTAAAATCTCAACTTATTGTTAAATATTGCCAGAATTGAAAAGCATTTAATACTAATTTGCAAACCATTTGACGAACAGTAAATAAATATTCAAAAGCATTTCCGATTGACAACTAACAAACTTGTAATCAATTATCAAACTACACATTCACCAATTGAATGACCCTTTGTAAAACACACAAATAAATGCCAAACAATTCAATGAAATCTTAAATAAATATTGTAGATGATTTGTCGATTGCATACAAAATTTATACGCATTCATAGATCTTAATCAAAATATTTGGCAAGAAATAAAAATTGTATTGTGGAAAAGCGGAAAGCGTCGTTCGCTTACATATTTTCTAAGGTTTTTTTTTTAATATCCGTTCATATATTCGATGAAAATAAATATTAATAAATTATTATAAACACATACAAACAGGAATTGTAATCGAAGCGGAATCCTTTCTATGTTGGTATAGCTAAATTTTTTCTTACAATACATTAACAAACGATAATAAATAAACGTAAGACCTTTTCATAGAATTTTCAATACGGCCTGCAGATACAAAAAGGGTCATCAAAGGTACACATAGTATGTGACTGGGTGAATGGAGGGGGAATCGAGTTGCCAAAGCAGCGGAAAAAGAAAAGTATAAAAAAATATAAATGTCGCTGATATTTTTTTGCTGAGCGTGAATGTGTGCAAAGGCATGAACAGGAGCATGTTGAAATTTTGCAGCTGTAAGCGAAGCCTTTAGACTCTGCACTCATTTATTGAAATTTTTTAGTCTATAAAATATTGGAGTCTACAGCTTGTTTAATAACAAATGTGAAGTGAGTTATATATGCCACAAGCACGCTTTAGCTATATTAAAAGGATATAAACAACTTTCTATACATCCTTCAATGTGTTACAAACATTTAGTCAAACTAATATAACTCTTTATGCCACAAGTAAGTAGTGTAAAAGTAAAAAGGCTTTCGCCGGTTTGATTTTCAAGTAAATTTTCTATAAACTGAAATGATTTATTGAATTTCCTGTGCCAACATTTTTCCTGCGTTTTGCTTTCGTTTTATATATTTTCTTTTTTTTTAATATTATTTCTCTTCATTTCACTTTGGTTTGCTTCTAATTTCTGTGAACGCGCGTGTACATGGCGACTTCCGGGCAAGGGTAGCTAAGGCAACTCAATCCAACTACAAACTTCCGCTTCATATGTGAGTTTCTATGTATATGAAAGGATGTGTTTGTCTGTTGCACAGTAACAGCATCAGCACTTTTAACAAGATAAACATTACTCGATAAGCAGCAAAGGAAAAGTAATGCTGAGGCGTTGAAAAAAAAAAAAAGGCGTACCAGGACGAAACTTTCAAACAAATATACTTTATATCCAAAATCAGCACATTGAACTATTCGTCCTTGTGGCATACTATATACCTACTAAGTTGTTTATCGTATATAGTAGCAACAACAACAACAATTTCATACGATTTAGCGACACGTTGCTGTAATAATTTGCCAATTCGATTATATGCCAGAATGAGCACACGAGGCGCATCAGAATTTATTTTATATTTGTTCTGTTTTTCCCTCAATTTTCGACTGATTTTTACGTTACTTCCTTTTGTATATATTTCTGCTTTTTTCACTTCCGTTGTATGAGCCTTCGTCGGCCATTTTATTTATTTATTCTATTTTTTTTTTTTAATATTTTACTCATCTCATTTTTTTTTTTTCATTCTATCTGTTTTAGTTTGATTTCAATTCGTTACTTGCTTCTGTTACACGCGTGTAAGTTCCTTGCTTCCTGACTCTATATATACTCCTACACTAGTATGTGTTGAATGTGTTGCCAGATTGCGCATAATTTATATTTTTTAATGGATTTCATTTTCAACTTTTGTATGTTAAAGCGAAAATTTATGTTTTGCAATTATTTGCGAGGATATTGAAATTGGCTGAGATAATTCAATTGCAACGTAAATTTGTTAACAGTTTATTGGGGCGTAAAAACGTGTACAGGGGTTGGTAATAGAATTTGGAGTCAGTTATAGAGTGCCATGCATTTATCATACACAATATTGTTTCTCAGGAACAGCTAAAGAAGCGAAAATAACTAAAATAAAAACTCATAATATTATTGAAATATTTCATACGTAGAATAAATCATTTTAAATTTTTATACAATCCAGTCCATCTTTTTTTTTAATAAATTTTCAAATACTTTTACCTTACAAGAACCAAAAGGACATAGTTTACATACAGACTGGCAGCAGCATAGACATGGCCAAATATCCTTGCCCTTTTGACTAAACGAGCAACCTAAAACTCTTTAACGCCTCCTTCGTGGCTTAAAAAAAATTCGTATCTAAATGTTTGTACCAGCAAAATACTTTATATTATGCGCCTTGACAAGCCTAATTGATGTTTGGAATTTTTTAGCATCAATGTACGCAGAACGTTTTAAAGCATCATTTTTCGACGTGGATTATCAAAACAAAAGTGCATCGATTAACTTACTTCGATTTTTGGCGATAAAGCTCAAGTAAGACTCCTGCGAGAGTAGCTTGTTGGCTTTTACAGGCAACGGTGTATATAATCTAATGCGACATTAGCAACCGATATGAATGGGCCAAAAATACCGCATAAGGCTCGTGTTGATTGGTGCAAGCAAATGCTGAAGAAATGAGAAGTGCATCAAGAGCCGTAAACTCAATCGGAACAGGTGACGAAATGTGAATATAAGTGTCTGAGCCCAAAACAAAATTGCAGTCGGCCGTCTGGGTCTTTCAAGTTACTCGCTCGCGCAGCACATCGAAGCAAACGATCGCATGTTTCTCCTCGAAATCCGGACATGTTGCGACCGTGCCGCTCGTGGAAAGAAGGACGATCAACTCTGAATGGTAACAACAATTCGGCCATAACAAATGAGTTTTTGGACGCTCAAAACATTGAATTGATGTGTCATCCGGCGTACAGATCTGACGTGGCACCAAATGAGTTCTTGCTGTTCTCGCGCATATTTTGCAGATATCTCTTTCGGAGTGGCAAAACTTCTTCACAAAAAGGTTCGGGCGAATGCAAAAGTGTTTCGATCTTAATGGTGAATATTTTGAAAAACAATAAAGCGATTTTTTCCATAAATTACCGTGTTTTCATAGTTGGGCTAGAAATATATGTAGCAGCCCTCGTATAATGTATTGAAAAAGCTTAAATTTTTATGTTTCTATTTTTAAAATTATATAATTTCATACAAAATACAAGGAACACGGAAGAGTAATATTGTATGTTCACAGTTCAAATAGTTTTACGGACATTTTTAGTGCTAAGTCATAATTTTGAATTTATTCCATTAACCGAATCTAATTTTTGCCACACCATTGGGAGCGAAGAAGCGCGTCATATCATCGAAATTCGGCAGTTGGTCTGCAGAATCCGGCTGCTGGTTTTCGCTATAATAGCAATAGAAAATCGGATCAAATGCGCTTAGCAAACGCAGGCCGACTATATCAGTCAGATAGCTCGGCGGCAACTCATTGCAATAAAAGAAGCTGAGTTTCACCAGCTTGGGACAACGCATAACGAAACCCATTAACTCAAAGATGCTGAAGTTACTGCCAACAATTTTAAGTGTACGCAGCGAAGGCATTTTTGGAAACTTTGTGCAGCAGCGACCGTTCTCAAATGCTGCAAAACGCGTATCAAAAACGAGTTCCTCCAGACCAATGCAATTTTGTAGCGTATTAGAACTTAGCCAGCATGGCGGAAAGCTATCACACGGTGCAGTCAAATTTTTGATCGAGGAAGCACGTAGCATGATAATTCGCTCCATAAGTTCATCGAAATGGGATGTCAAACGTGTCACTTCCAATGTCTTCAATGTCCTCACAATTAAAATCTTGACGAAATGTTCGCATAAAATTGGCTCGCAGCACGTAATTCTTTCTAGTACTGTACACCGGCCTAGAAATGGCAAAGGCTGCGCTTGCTTTGCACTGTACGTCTTGGTTAGATGCAATGTCTTAAGATTTTTCAGTGTGAGGTTTTCGGAGGCTTCACCGAAATTTTCCATGTCACTTGAAAACAAACGCACAGTGTGTACGTATTCCGCCATGGATCTTATATAGAAACTGTAGTCGTCGAATGAGATGTCCTCATTCATGTTGTCAGCGATGCAGTCCATGAACAAGCATTTCTTGCGCCAGATATCATGTATAATAATATCCGCGAAACGTGTGCAAGTCCTTGCCAACCTATAAAGATCAATCTTACGCGTAGAACGAAAAATGTCCTCGATGGTATAATCATCCAAATGCAATAGCGTTGCCATGTCAAAATTATTTATTAATGACTCAGTTATTTATCAAAAGATATCCTTTCAGAGTTTATGTAGCTGACAATGGCGCACAAGTAGATAATTAGTCAAGGATCTGTTCTTTGCTGCTACACTGCGTGGCTGTGTCCTTGGCTCGTCAATGCGCAATTATTGTTTCCTCTGAAATTCGCCGTTTTTGCAAATTTTCCGCTTTTGATCCTATTTCTGCAGCGGTTCTGAATTTCATATTCAAATGAAATTTGCCAATATCTGTTGCGATATTTCGGCTATCTTTGACACAAACAGTTTTATTGTTTTTAACTCCTTTTATAATTTTTTTAAAATTTCTTAAATTTTTGTGTAATTATGTTACAAAGAAGTCTGTTTGTGTTATGATTTGAATTTTAACCAAAATTTTTGAATTTGAAGTATTTGTATGAGGTTGCTCAGTAAGATATAGCGAAAGAAGCCACAGAGAACTTGTATAACATATTCATTCCTCACATCAGCTAGAAAAGTCGACACTGTCATGTTCGTCCGTCCGTCTAGTTCATCGTCCTTACGTCAATGTTTCAGACTAAGTGGGAATTTCTAGAATTAGAGAAAACTTTGATAAACTGAACTCACAGAATAAGACACTCATTGTTGCTATATAATCTATATACTTTCTTAATCGTAACAAAATTTAATTTGCCTTGGCTTGCCCCAACAATTTTTTGGTTTTAGTTTTCTTAACCGAATTAATCCTTGCTATACGAGGATTGCTACATATATTTCCAGTCTAACCATGAAAAAATCGCTGGCGGTAGTTGTTTTGAATGCCAGGCTGAGATCTCTCCATACCTGAGCATATCAAAGCTCGAATTGTTCATTCGCACGACAGCACATCACTCTGCCTAATACTTTTCTTCGGAGAGGTTCTTTCCTACCCATATAACGCTTTGTGTGAAAGATTTCCGATTTAAATTGTATTCCCGTTCAACCTTAAATTTGTGTGGGAGATGTATTTCGATGTATTCCGATTTGGATCATTTTATTATGAAAGATGCCATAAATTTGTTGTCTTAAGCTAAACTAAACCACAAAAATAAGTTTCTCTTGAAAACCGTGGAAGGGGAGAGATTTCTATTTTTTCCTCTTTTTATTATAATTTATATAAAATACATAAAGTTTTGCGTTTTTAGAAGGTTTTTACACAGGGGTTGGTACATTAATTGAATACTAGGGGCCTTCAACCATCGATCGGTCATGGCCACATTTGAGAAGGCACACAAACAACTGTGATCTTGTGTGCATTGGCGTCAGTTGTTTTGAATGTTAAGTACGCAGATATATTTCCATACTTGGTCATTTCAACACGTGTGCGGTCGTCCTCTATTGGATCATCAACAATGCGTATTGGGGTTCTTCGTCCATTCGAAAGATCTGACCAGCCCAGTGCAGCCGCTGGAATTTTATGCGCTGAACAATGCCGATTTTAATAGGAACAAAAATCCTGCGGGGAATATTTATTCGAAGAATTCCAATGCCGTTTTATTTGACTCAATCACGGCCAATGCCTCCGCGCCATAAATTCCGGGAGTATCATTGAGAAAATCATACGACAGCGCATCGCCCTGCCTGAAACCTCTCTTGGTATCAAAGGGGTCGGAGAGGTTTTTCCCCACGCTGACAACGCTTTGTGTGTTAGATTGCGTCGCCATGCAAAGACGAACAATCTTTGCCGAGATACCTAGTACAGACAGGGCGTCGAAGAACTTCGATCGTATCGGCGTGTCTAAAGCGGTTTTATAATCGACAAATAGGTGGTGAGTGTCTTTGTTGAACTCACGGGTCTTTTCCAAGATTAGGCGTAATGTGAATATTTGGTCACTGGTTGAACTTTTTGGTCTGAAGCCACACTGATATCGTCCTATCAGTGAGTCGGTATATGGCTTCAGCCCATTACACAATACGCCCGACAGAGTCTTATATCCAAAGGAAAGAAGACTTATTCCGCGGATATTGGCGCAAATAGCGGAGTCACCTTTCTTAAAGATAGGACTGAGATTTCATTCATTGGGTTTACTTTCATTGGACCATATCTTGCATAAAAGTTGGTGCATACTCCTAGCCAACTCTTCGCCGCCGGTCTTAAATAACTCAGCTGGCAGCCCATCAGAGCCTGCCGCTTTGTTATTTTTCAGCTTTTTTATAACCAAATCGACCTCTTTATAGCCCGGTGACTCTGCTATTATGCCATCATTAACTGTTAGTTCCGATGTCATTTTTTGTTTTCGGCGGAATTGTTCGCTTCTTTGTCTCCAAGTAGGTTAGAGAAATGACTCCTCAATAATCTCAGTGAATATTGAGCTTCTGTCACCAGATTTCCATATTTGATTGGTTCTTCTACTGCAAGCTCATGCAGGGTGCTACCCCAACTATTAGCTCTGAAACAATTCCATTGTAGGTTACTACAATTGAAGACGCAACCAAGCAAAGACCAGATTTCCATAGATATCTCTATGGTTCAAACGGATATCAATAGTTCACAGGATAACTAGGAGCAGTCGAGCACAGTCGACTGCACATTTTTCTTGTTTCTTGTAGACTAGCTGAAATTCAAACAGGGGTCTTTCACAGTTTTAATTAGTCTTGTGAAAAACAGCAAAGTGAAAGCATCTCTATCCAGAGTCATTAACTTAAATTTTCAAGAGACAGTTAAATAATTTAACATGGCATAAAATGCACCAACGACTGATCTTTTTCCGTTGGCACGGACCTGCAAACGATTCGCAGATATTATCATACATGAAATCTGGCGCAAGGAATGCTTGTTCATGGATACCAATCTGAAGACACTGCATCTGAAAAAGATGTACAGTGAAAAGGAAGAACAACCTTTGCCATTTTTGAATCACTGTCCAATACTCGAAAAAATTAGACTCTGCGAGCCGATTTTAAGTGAACATATTGCCAAGATTTTGACTGTGAAAACATACAAAAAGTTAGATGCGACACGAATGACACCCATATTAGATGATCTTATGAAACAAATCATCATGCTGTGTGGTCCCTCGATCAAGATGTTGACTGTACCGTGTGAAGTCTTTCCACCATGTACCAAATTCCATATGTCTAAGGGAGCTCGCTTTGGATACGCGTTTCGCAGCAGTAGAGAACGGCTAACCCAAGGGAAATTTACAAGGCTTAAAGAACAATCTGAAGACAAAGCGTCTGAAAAAGATGTACAGTGAAAAGGAAGAACAACCTTTGCCGTTTCTAAACCGCTGTACAGTACTGGAAAAAATTACACTCTGCGAGCCGAATTTAAGTGAACATTTCGTCAAGATTTTAGTTTTGATAACAGTGAAAATGTTAGAAGTGACACGAACGTCAAGCGACTTCGACGAACTTATGGAGCGAATCATCACGTGCTCCGTCAATAAAGAAGTGGACCGTACCGTGTGATGTCTTTACGCCACGCTGGCATTTGAAAGCGGCCGATGTAAAGAAAATTTTCCAAGCTTGCCTTCGTTATGTAAGCTTATAATTATTGGCAGTAACTTCAGCATTTATGAGTTGATGGCATTCGTTATGCGTTGTTCCAACCTGGCGAAACTCATCTTCTTTTATAGCCATCAGCTGCCGCCGACATATCTGACTGATATGGCCAGCCTGCGTTTGCAATTCTCATTTGATTCTATCTGCTATGGCTATTATAATCGGAAGCCGTACTCTGCAGACTAAGAGGGAAATTTCAATGATATGAAGCGCTACTTCAGTCCCAGTGGTGTGGAAAAGATTATTTTCTATTAATATAATAAATGAAAAATTATGACTAAGCGCTGTTGTCCATATCCATTACGAAGTTCCTTAAATGTTGTATAAAGTACGAATATAATCAATTAAATAAATTAAAATTAAAAAAATAAATTAAATAAATAAAAAAATAGCAACAGCCACTTTATATATTAATTAACTTTATTTAATTTAATTATAGAATTTATATAAAAAATGCCGTAAAACGAATTCAAGCGCGCGCAGCGGGTTTGTCTTCATCCAGCGACTGACGCTAACAGACTGAGCTTGTCGAACTTTAAACAGCTGCCGGCTAAGCTGTAGAAAGAATAATTTCCAAAATACGGTAAATTCTATGCGTAGAGTTAACCGTACTAAAAGCTCGTCTGGATTCCATTCGAATGCAGTTACTGGCGGCAGCGCACCGCTTCCTCGCGCTATCGATGTTGTGCTCGCTGCTTGCAATCAATGACGTCATCGATACGCTACATTTTCCATTTTACTAGGGTATACTAAACATTCTCCCCCCCCTTTGATGACTGCAGACCATGTCATCAAAAACGTCGCTGCTTTTCTCCTCTCCAGCTCCAGCTAGCCACCAACACCTTGTAGCACCTGCAAACACTCAGAACGCTGGTCAGTGTTGTTATCAAGTTGGTTCTCTTGCAAAAGCAATGGGCACAACTTGGCAATAGGCCGATGGACAACACCAATCTGCGTTTTAAAAGTTACTACTCGAACTAAGCCTCCAGCTCCAGTATGCGTATGTGTGATTCATCCATGTGCCCAACGATTCAAAGGCACACGGTAATCTTTGATAATTACTAGATCCCCTATGTAAGTTTCTTTGAGTTTGTATCCATTTTGTCATTTTGGCATACGCTGCAAGCGTGATAAATACTCTGAACTCGAACGTCTCCAAAACTGCTGCACATAAAATTTACAATTTTTCCATCTCTCAGTTAAACTCAATTTTGATATATCTACCGCTGCCGGCGCCAATACCGCATCTCCAATGAGAAAGTGTCCTGGTGTTAATACCATTAAATCTTCAGGATTATGGCAACCCTCCTACATGTTAAATAATCAATTATTCTATATTCATTAAACACTGTCGTTTGGCCGTATGGGGACCATTTTTTGGGTTTCTGGTCCTAGGGATATTGAAGAAGGTAACCCCTTGGCAGAAGCAGAACCTATTAATCAAGTTTCAAGCTGCTCACGGGCTGTCTTACGGGTCATCATCGATTGAGATATTATCTCAATATAATACGTTTTTTTATAGAAACTGAGTCTAGAAGAAGTTGAGAGTAGTAGCCTGGGGTTGGCTCTGATTGGAATTGATTTAATTTCGGATGAAACGAAGAAACAAATAGACCAAACAATACAATTTTTTTCCGTAAAAGCCGCTCAGAAGTGGGACAAGTCTCACAGAAAGATAAAAACAAATTGAGAAACTGCGACATATATCCACACAGAAGCCAAATTTAAAATGCCGACCTCAGGGTATAATAGCAAGTGAGTCCCTCACCAAAGTTTCTTTGAAATCCATTTTACTGCATACGGCTGATAGAATTGTTGAGATGCAAAGAGAAATTTTTCAAGCTGCGAAGAACACGAATTAATATTAAGCTATGGATTTGATAGTAGCACTGTTCAAGCTCATTTTAAACAAATATTTGATGAGCCAAGTTTGTCAAATAACTGTGATGGCTCTCTTTTAGCTACAACAGTTATTCCCTAAAGCCAATTTGGAGCAACCGCACACCGCAATCTGTAAGATTTTGTTGGCCGATTAAACTGGAGTACATAAAGGAGACAAAGGAAGTGGTTTTAAAGGAAGACCTGGACCTAGAAAAAGAAATTGGCTCTTTGGAAAAAATACTAATATCTGTTGGGGAAGGAAAATCTGTTGAAGTATATTTTAAATTATTTTTACACTTATTAATGGAAAAAATTAAAAATAATAGTCTTAATCCTTTAAGAATGCAGAGACCAGTCTAGATACAGTAATAATACTTGAAAACAGAAGTTTCACTCATCCGGTAAGTTTGAGTGAGTAATTTCGAAACATCAAGGTCAAATGTGAAGAATTTAAAAAAAAACTAAACTCACCGATCAAAATTAAATAAAGATCACACCTTTTGCCATACATGTAAAGCCTCCATATAATACCCCATAATATTGGCGTGACATGGTTCTATAAAGTAAGTCTAGCCGCTGAAATATAGCTTGACGCGTTAAAATTGGTTCCGTAAAAATGCGCAGCAACTACATATATATTTTGGTTTAGAAGGACGTTAACTTTATACTGGTATACTAAATTTTTTTTGTGCCGAAGAAATTTTTACCATAAGGGGTGTATTTATGGGGAGGGGGGGGGGGGGGTGTGGTAGGTGTAAAATTTTAAAATAAACTTGTGAAATTCCGGAGCAGTCCTAGTCGAATGCAAAAAACACGAAGTCTCTATCTATTACCGTTTCCGAGATCCTTTCGTTCATACAGACGGGCGGACGGACGGACAGACGGACATGGCTATATCGACTCCTCTATCAGTCCTGACCATAATGGGGGTAACTTTGGGGGGTCTCCGACAATTAGTTCTTCCTGTTATATACATTTGCACAAAACCAATAGGCTCTTGTACCTTCGGTACAGGGCCTAAAAAAAAACAATTATTGGAGACTTAAAAAATAACTGTTATATCAAAATTTATATCTCGCAGGAAAGAAAAATGTTCAAAACTAAGTTCACTGCTCCCAGTTCACAATGTTTCGAATTCGGTTTTTGCTTTTATTGAGGAGTTGTGTATATCGAGGGTTCCACTGAGCAGAGATGAATTATAAGCAGACGCGCCCTTTCTTTGTTCTTTGAAAATCAGTTCTAATTAGTCTTGTGACAAACAGCCAAGTGGAAGCATCTCAAGTTTACATTTTCAAGAGACAATTAATTAATCCAACATGGCATCACTAATGCATTTAGACGATTACACCATCGAGGACATTTTTCGTTCTACCCGTAAGTCTGATCTTTATAGGTTTGCACAGACTTGCACACGATTCTCTGATATCATCATACATGATATCTGGCGCAAGAAATGCTTGTTCATGGACTGCATTGCTGACAACAAGGATGAAGACATCTCATTCGCCGACTACAGGTTCTATATAAGAGCCATGGCAGAGTATGTACACTCTGTGCGTTTAAATTCGAGCGATATGGCAAGTTTCGGTGAACGGTCCGAGAACTTGATATTAAAAAATCTGAAGACACTGCATTTGGAAAAGGTCGACAATGGAACCGAAGAACAGCCTTTGCCATTTCTAAGCCGCTGTACAGCACTTGAAAAAATTACGTGCGGCGAGCCGATATTACTTGAACACTTCGACAAGATATTAACTGTGAGGACACTCAAGACGTTGGAAGTGTCACGTTTGACGGTAAATTTCGATGAGCTTTTGAAGCGAATAAATATGCTGCGTACGCCGTCGATCAAGAAGTTGACTACTGCATGTGACATCTTTCCACCAAGCTGGCTAAATCCTGAAACGATGGAAAATTGCACTCGTCTGGAGAAAATCGCTTTTGAAACGTGTTTCGCTACATTTAAGAACAACCAATTCTACGAAAATTTTCCAGACTTCCATTCGCTGCGTACGCTTAAAATTGTTGGCAGTAACTTCAGCATCTATGATCTGATGGGCTGGGTTGCACATTGTCCCAACCAGGAGAGCGAATAATTATGCTGCGTGCTCCCTCGATCAAGAAATTGACCATACACGGTGTGATGTCTTTCCGCCATGCTGGCTGCAACGAGATGCGATTAAACGTTGTACTCGTCTGGAGCAACTCACCTTGGATACGCGTTCCGCTGAATTTAATGAGAGCGCACGGTTCTACGATTCTACGCTGGGTGCGCTTAGAATTATTGGCAGTAACTTCTGCAAATATGAGTTGATGGACTTCGTTGAACGTTGCGCAGAGAAACTCATCTTCTTTTATAGCCATAAGCGGCCGCCAAACTGTTTGACTGATTTTGTCGGCCTCCGATTGGTAACCGCAATTGATGCAATCGTCTATTGCTATTATAGCGACAAACGGAAACCGCACTCGGCAGACACATTGGAGAATTTCAACGATGCGACGCACTACTTCTCTCCCAGTGGTGTGGAAAAGATTATATTGCGTTGATATGATAAATAAAAAAATTACGACTAAGTGCTAACCCTGTGAACGTACAAAATTACTCTTATTTCTGATTTATATTTTCTAAAAAATTATATAATAATAATAATTTTGTTCCTATTTCAGGTTTTACTAGTTGAAATGTCACCCGTTTGATACCAAGAGAGGTTTCAGGCAGGGCGATGCTCTGTCGTGCGATTTTTTCAATCTTCTGATGGAAAACATCTTACGCCAGTGCCCGTACATACAGAGGGTTCGATCTTCCAAAAGAAAGTGATGCTGCTCGCGTAAGTTGATGACCTCGATATCATCGGTACGGAACGGCGAAGTACTTGGTGTCTTCTCGCAACTTCAGTGTTGTAGAAAACTTCGTCTATCGTGGAACAGAAATAACCAGTAACAACAACGTCAGCCTGGAGATCATGCGAAGAATCAAGCTTGCAAACAGTAAAGCCCTCTCTCGAAAGACGAAAATAAAGGTCTTTAAGAAGCTGATACTCGCAGTTCTATTATATGGCGCAGAGGCATGGACCGTGATTGAGTCAGATGAGACAGTGTTGAAGGTCTTCAAGAGGAAGATTCTTCGCAGGATCTTTGGTCCTATTAGAGTCGGCGACGAGTTTAGGTCCCCTATGAACCGCGAGCTGTACGAGCTATTCCAACAAGTTGACATAATCTAGCGCATAAGATTCCAGCGGCTGCACTGGGCAGGACACCTCATTCGAATGGATGAAAGAGCTCCAGCACGCATGGCTTACATGGGGGTCCCAAACTTGATTGGTGGACGCCGACATAGAGGACGACCGGGCACTCGATGAAATGACCAGGTATGGAGAAATCTCTTCGTACTTGGCATTCAAAACGACTGGCGCCAGCGCGCACAAGACTATGGAGGCTGGCGCGCCTTCTAGACGCAGCCATGACCGGTCGACGGTTGACGGCCATATAAGTATTATTTGTTCGTACAGCATTTTTAACATAATTTTAAGACGTATGAAACGAGAAAAAAGGAGAGAATTTATTATAGTTAGAACAGAGAGCTCGAAGAGAGTTATTGTGAACCGAATTAGTCGTACAAAAAGGCAATTTCATTGGCACAAAATAGCGAGTTGGTCGAAAGGGACATTGAATGAAATTGATTGAAGCAAGTAAGGGGAATCAATTTCGCCAAAATGCATTTTGTGGAGAAAAAGCACAGAGAGCATCGATCTACGTGATGAAAGGGTTGGAAGATTAATAAATTTTAATCTGTCATTATAAGATGGAAGATTTACGTGGATATCCCAATTAAGACTGCGAAGAGCAAAATGAAGAAACTGTTTTTGAACAGATTTAATACAATCTTGGTGAATAATATAATAAGGATTCCATACACAGGATACAAGTTCTACAATGGGGCGGAAAAGTGAAGTGTAAAGAAGTTTAGTGGTATAAGAGTCATAAAACTCCTTGGACCAACACT
This sequence comes from Leucophenga maculata, assembly GCA_035044805.1. Lineage (NCBI taxonomy): Eukaryota > Metazoa > Arthropoda > Insecta > Diptera > Drosophilidae > Leucophenga > Leucophenga maculata. The sequence goes on along the minus strand of JAWNNP010000102.1, from coordinate 142,445 downwards.
TAACAAAACCAAGAATAGATTTTGCTTTGTTTAGCATTGATCCAATGTGTTTATTATAAATAAGTTTGGGTTCCATAAGGATGCCCAAATCATTGAAACAATATTCTCTGTCGAGGATATTGTTATTTAAAGAATAATCTACTATAAATGAATATCTACGATGAAATATCATGCATATAGAAGATGACGCATTAGCAGGTACAATCGAAATTACAGGTTCGACCTGAGAAGGTACAACGTTTGAAGATTTTGATTTTGGAGAAGTTTTCTTCTTTTGTTTCGGTACATTTAAAATCATTGAACGATTTTTCAAGTTCTTCAAACTTATCGTTCATGAGTTTAAAACCACGCCTGAGTTCCGAGAAACCAGACCTAGTCTGGCTCATAAATCTCATCATCTCAGTCTCGGTAGATCTGCATTGGAAACAAGGACATTAGATTCGGCTTATTTGTAAAAGTCTCAGGATCTAAAAATCTTCGTTTTGGTTTACAACAAAGATATGTAAAGGTATAGTCCGATCCGATAAAATTTAGAGATGGCGACTCGAGACCAAAGTCGCATTTGAGGAATCTTTGCTAAAAAAAAATTTTTTTTTTAGACTTGAGACTTTTTAGTAAAAAAAATAAAAAATTAAGGGTTTTGTCGAAATTGATGAAAATATATCCTTTTATAATTATTTGCATGGAGCTACAAATATGCCGTAGCTAAAAGTTTCAGTACTTTAAACAATGGATTTAAAAAGAAATGAATGTTCTGATCTGATCATACAAAGTTTGAAGTTAGCGACTTAAGCTAAAACGATTAGAAACCAATATTTTTTTTTATGCTGGCTTGCGCTGAGCGCAACAAAGCAACCAAACAGCGATGAGTCCAATGATCGAATGACAAATTTTTAATATTTCTTCAACTCAAACTCAAGGTTTTTTTAAATTGCAGTAAATGAATTGGAATAAAACAGTTCATTGAAATAAACAGCAAATGCGCATAAGAGAAAATAGGCAAAAAATAGAAAAAATATGAAATACGCAAAAACAGTAGGCTGCAGCGACATTTAAGTCACCTTCTCTGAACATTCTCCTCCCCATTGGAAGAGTCAAGCTGCCAATATTATCATCAACAATGGGCCGACGACATAGTTTAGGCACGGCGCGTTTTACCAAACCGCTGCTAGTCTTAATCAGTGCCTTTGAGCACTTCGATAACGCGGCCAAGATGTCATCTCAACGGAAGAAGATATTCGTCTTTCATCAGAAGAAGAGTGATGTATTCTGAATTCCGCAGAACACAAACTCTTTGCCATCTGCCAAGTCTGTTTGTGTTGATTGATGTAACATCTGGTTCAACAAACGATGTGAATGGAGCACCCACTAAGAAGTGAGCTGGTGTCAAAACATCTAGGCTATCTATGCTATCTATCTAAATGGGCATAGAAGTCTTGATTTTATTATAGCTGATCTTTGTGCGAGTTACTATAAAAAAGTTGCTTTAAATCATCCAGTTTTTACTGGAGGACAGTAGTCGACACCTGTTATTAAATATGCGCGATTTGATTGTACCTACTCCGCAGGCAGAACTCCCATAATATGATTCATGGATGCTCCGATTCAAAATCCACAGGCATTCTACGATATTTTTCTGTTAAGTCGCTGTCGTGCCGCTGTTATGGCGCTGTTACGCTGTAATGCCGTGCCGCTGTTGATGCTGTTATCATTCTGTTAATTCACACACTAACGCAATGCAAAAATATTACTGTGTGGGAGCCGAACACTGTTCTAGATCTAAAAACTGTTTACAACGATGTAAAGCATATTCATTTGAACCGCAAAGAACACACACATTTGCATAGTTGGACGATATAACAAATGATTTTCAAGATTGAGTTGAGTAATAGTGAGCATAAGAGAAAATAGGCAAAAAATAGAAAAAATATGAAATATGCAAAAACAGTAGGCAGCAGCGACATTTATGTCACCTTCTCTGTACATAGATCTTTTGACAAAAGTAGGTTTTCTATAGAAATATTGGGGTTTCGCAAAATAAAGGAAATGTTTGTCACTGATTTGAATAAAGCAAATTTAATGTTTGTCACTGAAATTAAATTTGATTTATTCAAAATAAGCAAATATGAGATCCAATATCAATAATAAATATGATATCCAAATGTCAGCCATTCTAAATGTAGTTTTGAAACTCAACTCGTAGGCATGGCCTCAGATAATCTACGAATTACTTTCTGGTATGCAAATGGGCTAATGCAATATGTTCTGGATATGACAATAGCATTGATGTGGCACTGATCTCAGAAACTCATCTCAAAATATTTCCTAAGGCTCACAATGCTCTCTAATTGAAAATTATGCCTATGACTATATTCAAGCTACTACTATTCATTTAGATGATCTTAACGGACCCCTGACTATTTAGGTCTTGTATAGTCCTCCTAGACATACAAGAATTACTTTAAATCCTTAGGACCAAGATTCATAGGTGCAGGTGAATCTTCTAAGGAATCAAAATAATTATTGGCAAAATCAAATATCAGGGTTATGATATGATAACTGAAAAATTGCTGAAAGAACTTCCAAAGAGTGCTATACTATATCTCCGAAATTTATTAAATGCTATAAGAAGAAACAAATATTTTCCAAAGACTTGGAAGGTATCAGAAATCATAGCAAGACCTAGGCCTGGCAAAGATACTTCCAGTGCAGCTTCCTATCAACCGATAAGTCTTTTACCGATTTTATCAAAGATGTTTGAAAGAATATTTCATAGCAGACGGCAACCCATACTCGACAATAGTTACCTTCTAGTTACCTGACCATCAATTTGGATTCCGAAAACCGCATACAACAATTGAACAAATACAAAATTAACAAAATTACTACAGACCTTGATGACAAGAAATATTGTATAGGAGTTTTTCTCGATGTCGAGAAGGCATTTGACAAGGTATAAGGCATTGTTATTCAAACTATAATCTCTCCTTCCGCAGGAGAGATTAAAAAGTTATATATCAGATAGACACTTCTATGTAAAAGTCAAAAACGCTTTCTCGTCAATCAGGCAAAAAAATGCTGGAATACTCCAAGGGAGTGTTTTAGGACCTCTCTTATATGTTGTTTATACTCAAGCTATACCACACCCGAATGAGCCCTTTTGCTACTTTTGCAGACAACACAGTCCTGCTCTCTGCTCAAAACGATTTATCTGTAGCTTCTAGAAACCTTCAAGGTACACTTGATACTACAACTACTTGGTTTGGAAAATGTGCTATAAAAATTAATGCAAGCAAGACCATCCAAGTAAAAATAATCAATGATGATAAACCCATTGAAAAATCAGCAAAATATTTAGGAATACTTTTAGACAGTAAACTGACTTGGAAATCAAATAAAATAGAAATGCAGACAATTGTACTGTCTACTATGAACAGGAGGTCTAAGCTATCGATGTTCAACAGAATATTATTATACAGAAACATTATCAAACCTATCTGGACTTACGGTTTTCAGATATGGGGCACATCAAAAACATCGAACATTGATATTATTCAACGGCAACAGTCAAAAATACTTCGACAAATTACAGAAGCTGAGGCACAATAAAAAAGGAAATAGAAGCAGCAAGCAGTATGCATCACATCAGAATTATTGCCCGCCAACACCGCAAAACTGCAGCCGCTTTTAATCTAACCGAATTGGATGCAATTGTATCAAAACAAGCTACCACAATTTTATCAGCGATGTCCCATTTAGTCAGAAGGTCAAAAGTTTCGTCAGACATTTCTACTCCAGTAGAAGTATATCTTTGGTACTCTAAGAAGTTTTTCGCCTTCAGTATGTGAAATAAGGATCAGCAAATGTTTCACCTTTTTACGCCCCGTTCAATTCTGTGAGCATTTTACCATCCCAATGCACCACTGCTGATATCTGAAATTAATTTAGGTAAAGGAATAACGCAGTCTGTTGAAGGGAAAGCCAAAATTGAAGCTTACGAATAATTGAAGCTGTTTATATGTAAAATATCGAAAAATCCTTGAAAAATCCTTATAAATGCAAGTCGCCACCTCTAAATTGTTTTGGATGGAACTGTAACTTCACATTTCTTTATTTTGTATCAAAACAAACATTTTTAGACCCTGAGAACTTTGGGAGGAGCATTTTCATAAATAAGCTGAACCCTATAAGACATAAGCTGCAGGGAAGGAGGGAAATTCTTTGAAGATGATGCTTGTACTTCTGTTACAAAGCGAGCAATTTGGTTCCTCAAAGGCATATTTTATATTTATTTATATATTGCCTAACTAGGACCTTGGCAACTTATTTCAAATACAGTGGCTACTGTTTAGTATTGCTTTGCCAACAATATTCATCATTGAAAGTCAATCTTCCAACATAATATTCTTCCTTAATTTGGTCTCCGACGTCGACACCAGCTTTGGTTCCATTATAAAATTTTATAATTTCAGGCTTTGCAGCAGGCACAATTTTTTCATTGATTTTAACATCCTCAATCACGTCGAATTAAAACATCGAAGACGGTTTCGACCGATTTTTTGTGTTCATAAAATTATTTTGATTTTTTTTTTTTTTTTTTTAGTCGTTATCGGACTTTGAAAATGTAAAGAAAGCGAAATAACAAATAATCTCCTCAACATGATATCTCTGTTTATATCAAAAATATGCAAATAGATCTTTGAATTGCTATATGGAATGCAAATGGGCTTTCCAACCACACAGAAGAAGTAAAACTTTATGTACATTGAAATTTTCTTATATCAGAAACTCATTATACCAACAGGACACACTTTACAATTAATGGATATAATCTAATAGTTGCAAGTCATCCAAATAATAGAACTCATGGCGGCTCTGCAATATTAATTAAAAGAGGGCTTACATCAGTGATGCTCAGCGCCTATGCCAGCGATACCCACTTGCAGTTTGCTTCAACAATAAACAGCCAATAAAAAAAATGCAACGGGACATCAACAAGCAATTGTTGTTGTACAGCGCTTCTGAAATGAACCAATGAAATAATGTCACCAGCTCATAGGGCTGGCTTACATATAATATCGTGGATTTAGTTCAAGAAAACGCTATACAGGCTGCTCGCTTTATTATAAAATACAGTCTATGCAGTGTATTTTCTTCCACAATTTGGTTTCAAAGAACAAGATTACAGCAACTTTTTTAGAAAATTTGGTTGTAAACACCCTTAATGGTGATCAAGTTTAGCAAATCCCAATGGAAGAAAGCTGTATAAATGCATAAACTCGAACCATTTTTCAACATTGTCTACGTGAAAACCAACGAATTGGCCATCAGACCCTCGCAAAATACCTGATCTCTTGGATTTTGCAGTTTATTTTGGAATACCACGACATCATCTGGATATTTCGGACAACTACGACCTTAGTTCAGACCAATCGACAATAATAATTACATATGGCACGGCTCTTCCAGCACTATCAAACATATCAATAATAAAAAAGTAATGTTCAAGGTAGCTATTTATGCTGATTTATGCAGCTATAATTGCATCTAAGGACACTGCGGCAGAAGTATCTCAAGATATTCAGAATGAAATAATTGAAATGCAGCAATGGCTTGAGAAATGGAAAATAAAGTTTAATACTGAGAAATCAAAACACATAACATTTGCTCTAAGACGAGGAGATTGTCCGCCAGTATTTTTAAATAATACACAAATTCTTCATTGTGATTCCGCAAACTATCTTGGACTCGATATAAATCGGAGAGTAACTTGGAAAAGTTATATTAAAGGCAAAACAAAGAAACTCAATATAGAAACAAAAAAATTCCTTGGTTGCTTGGGAGAAAATCGCGGCTTAGTTTCGAGAACAAAGCTCGGCTTTAGAAGGCCATTTTAAAACCTGTGTGGACAGACATATGCTATCCAGTTATGGGGCACTGCAAGCTAATCAAATATTGAAATTCTTCAGCGATATCAGTCCAAAATGCTTAGACTAATTGTTGACGCTCCTTGGTTTTGTGGCTAATGAACAATGAATGAATATATTTTATGCCATATTTGGCAGGTTTATTTGGCCACCCGGAATTTACATCGTTCTCTGAAGTATATCAACATCTCATCTATAGTACAATATTCTCCGATTTGGTAATATTTTGGCAAATCGTAACCAATTGAAAGTATTGAACATGGCTGCCATATAATCATGGCTTCTTTATCGACATAGTGGCCCTGAAAATATAATTTCTCCACATTTCTTGAATGTTTAAGCGGTTCATCTTTTTTAGTCCAGTCATAAGTAGCAATCCGATGTAATGTTTGTCTCTTTTGCAATTGGGAAAAATTTTATTTATGTGCATTGAGTCGGTAATAAACAAATGAAACATTCTACAATTGTTGTAAAAAAAACCTTCAAATATTTCTCTCCTGTCTTGTTCGGAAGTTAGGTGAATTAGCCATATTTTCCTTGGTACATCGGAACTCTAGTAGCTTGTCTTCGAAAAGCTGGAACAATAGACAAAAGTTAGATCGAGCTGACGTACTTGACTGCGGGGATGGTTCAGTTTTCCTAAGGCGAACTAGCTATGCTTATGGTTCACCTATATCGCTGGGCGTACGTGTTGGAGATTTATCACCGAGGCTGATGACATATTATAGTAGCTGGTGAATAGCTACGACTTCTCTCTGAAGTAGATGTCCATTGGCGTCGAATAGGTGGCACATGAATTGGAGAACGTTCTTCCTTGTCAGCATCGTCGTTGTCTGCTCACTGTTTTGTCTCCGTCTTCTTCTTCTGTCTAATTTCTCCCGATTCCATGCAAAGTTAAGTCGAATTTTTTTATGGTGGTGGAGCACTGCCCCCTTCGATTTCATTTGTGCTAGACCAAGATCGTTTGCACACAGAGTTGACATGTTTGCATCAGAGTGCAAAAGAGTTTTGGGACGAGTACGCTAACCAGTGGTACTCCATCTTCAACCAAGTGAGTAGGAGACAGCTCTGTTCTTACTTAAACTCTGAAAGTGCGATCTTACAAGTAGAATCGGTTCAAGGCAAAATATGGCGTTGGTAAAACATTTTTAACTTTAGCAAGTAACCCGGAGTGTCACAACCGAGTGATAGCCTATGCGACGTCCACAAATACAGCGTTCCAGTACCTTTTTTTGCTTTTAATGCCTCTAATACGTAGTTTATAACATCCTGAAACTGTAAAATTGTGCTGAGTCCAGCACGCAATGCATACTGGTAGGCTGGAATTAGGTTCCGGAACTCGGAGATGTTTACAACTTTGAAGGCGATAAGTCATATCGCATACCTACGATAGTGAGGGCACAACACTGATCGGCTTGTAAGATTCGGGTTCATGCTTTAGCTTGCCACCAAGGGCGTATCCAGCTGTCTTCGAAGAGTGGTTGGGGAGGGGGATGGCTCGGCAGCTCTTCATGAACCCATCTTTTAATTATAGCCACTAATTTAGTACAACAAAAATATTTGAATAAAACAAAGAAAATTTTATAAAAGTGCGAAAATATGTAATAAGATACATTTTTTGACGAACTTTTTAAAACTCGGGGGGGGGGGGGGGGTGTCTACGCCCGTTTGTAAATCATCGTTACATTTGCTTGTTCTAACATCCTTGGAAATGTTGCGGCAAAGACTTAAGACTGACCCCCGAGCATTCCCGAATTTTTGGTGTTTTATGAAGGCTGCGGTTACCTCCAGTACATCATTCTACAGCGTTGCTATATTGTTCCACTGTAATTGCTCTTCTAGGTGTTCAGCAAGCACTTCAGCTCTGTCAACAGCCGAACAACATTAAACACCATTAGGGATCTGCAATGCCTCTTGTCGTAAAGCCTGGCGTTTCGAACTTCTTATGGCGTTCCAGAGGCGGAAAGACACTTTTTTGGGAAGCATTGCATAATGCAGCTGTAGCTCCTGGTGAAGCTATTCAACGACTCAGAGCCCAATGATTTTGATGACAATGAAGGAGTATATTGTACGGAGGCAATGTTAGTCTATTACACAGCTCAGTTGAGAGTCTGTATATGTCGTCTTTGTGCCTACCAGGTTGGGTATGCGGTTGAAAAACTTTGTTAGATCATATAGTGGCGCCTAAATACTTCAAAATTTATGTCTCGATCAATTAGCCTCACAACTCTGAGGTAAGACTTTCCATCAGACTTACACAGATAATTAGGAGAAGTTCCAAAGGTTGTTGATTGAAACAAAAAGAGTATCTCGTGGAGCTGTCCGTTGTCAGGAACGCAGCTCTCGCCGTAATTGAGAAATCATAGTTAGTCACCCGCTATTCTGAACTGCACGAATGCAGTCCATCGCAGCCTTATGTTGTGTCTCAGCTAGCGAAGGTGGCTTCAAAATTTGACAACGTCCAACGAAAATTTAAGCAAATTAGGTGACATGTCTTGGTATAATCGTGGATAACAAACTGACTCTAGCCAGCCACATTAAGATTAAAATATAGAAATCCAAAACAAGGATGAGACTGGAAGTTGAACAGCCCCAACTGTATTAAAAAGGAGCGATATATGGTGCAGAGGCATGAACCTTGATTGTGTCAGATGAAACAGCGTTGGAAGTCTTTGAGAGAAAGAATCTTCGCAGGATTTTCGGTGCTATTATGAGTCGGCGACGAGTTTAGGTCCCTTATGCACTGCGAGCTGTACTTTTCGATAAGGTTGAGATAGTCCAGCGCATAAAATTCCAACGGTTGCACTCAGCTGGGTACCTTATTCGAATGGATGAAAGAGCTTCAGCAGGAGCCGAAATTGAGGACGACCGGGCACACGTTGGAATGACCAGGTATGGAGTGATCTCTCCGTACTTGGCATTCAAAACGACTGGCGTCAGCGCGCACAAGACTATGGAGGCGGCCATGACCGGTAGACGCTTGACGGTAAGCTATACACGCATGTCATGAAGGATGACCATAAAAGGTGAAAATTGGGCTGCATTCGTGAAGTTCAGAATTCTATACAGCGAACTGAAACTTATGCCGATTGTAGATTAAATATCATTCTACAGGAGCCGCTATAATGTTCGACTTACCACCACAAATAACAACCACCGCTCCGTATCTCTGGCTTCAGCTAGACCAACGCAACGCTTACGCCCACTGAATTATAAAAAGGACTGCATAGCACGGCGTAATACAAAATATATTTCAGCTTGAATTTTCATATTCTAAACAGTAATAAAAATAGTACAAAACAATCCTTAGGAATTACTTCATTTAGAAATAACAACTGTCAGTCGAATTAGTTTAAATTAGTTCGTCACATCCCGAACGAACAGACATCAAAGCATTGCAGCTATAAACATATTTCGTTAGAAAAAATTATTTATTTTATAACAGTGCAGGTAGTTAACAGTTAAAAAAAAATCCGCAAGCCTAATTGATTTGAAATTCTCGAGAAACATTGATAACCGTTGCTCAGATAATTAGGCTTAAGGATTGTCCAGACCTATAAAAGGTGACAGGCACAGCAGCTAGCAGCCTCAGTCTCCTACGACCGTTGCAAGTACCAAGACGAAGTAGAAGAAGGTTACTGCGAACGCTTATATGTAAATAAAATTGCCTTCATGTAAAGTTTGCAAAAATAATTATTTAAATTTTGTAAAATTTTAGAGTAACCTCCGCCAAGATGTCGCTGTATCGGTTGGACGACTATATGCTCGAGACCATCTTTCGTTTGGTAAGACCCAGTGACCTGCATAAGCTGGCACAGACTTGCCAACGTTTCCGTGGCATTTGCATACGCATCTGGCGTCAGAATCCCATGAATCTTGATCTCATCTCGAGCACCATGGAGAACGATATCACCTTCGACGAGTACACCTTTTTCATATGCATCATGGCGGAGTATGTACAAACCTTGCGTTTGTATACCAGCGACATAGTAGCATTCAGCGCCGCATGCAAGGATATTGAGCTGCCGAATCTCAAGACACTGCGCCTGGTGAATGTCTACCATACAATCTACCTTGAGCCTCTACACTTCTTAGGCTGCTGCGTTGTTTTGGAGCATATTTCACTGTGCCAGCCACTCTTACGCGAGTATCTGTATGATATTTTGGCGCTGAACACACTCAAAATTATTGAAGTACAACGTTTGACCAGAACCTACGATATACTAATGCGGGATCTCATCGTTGTGAAGGGTGCGCAGATTACAAAGTTGGTTACACCCTGTGACAACTTTCCGCCATGTTGGCTAAGCATTGAAACCATGCAAAACTGTGACAGGCTCGAGTTTCTCATGTTCGATACGCGTTACTCTCGGCCGGTAACGATGCGCTTGCCAGAAGATATTCCAGAGCTGCCGTCGGTGCATACTATTAAGGTGATTGGTGAAAACTTTAACACACAACAGCTGGTGAATTTAGTCGTGCGTTGTCCCAATCTGGAAATGTTGGTCGGCATGTTTTGCCCAGAGTTTCCGCGAAATAATTTGTACGATGTGGCCGGTATGCTGCCTGCACATATAGAAGAACCCTTCTACTTTGTCTACTATAAAGAAAATCGGCCAATCGTTGCAAACGATTTAAGCGATGAATTGAAAGAAATCGGTGGCTTGTTTTCTGGAAATACTGTGGGTCAAATTCATTTTGATTAAAAAAACTTTTTCAAAATTGCAGCAAATGACAAAATTTAAAAAAAAAATCATCCATGAAAAATACTTAAATCTAAGAAATGTACTCGTTCCATTATATTTTTTATGTTTTGTGTTAAAATATACAAACAAAAAAAGCATTTTTATTTTTTTTTTATTTATATCTGACGGAGTCGTTTAAAAGAAACAGAGTAGGAAGTAGCACACTGTCCTGTCGGATACTTCATCTTCAACCAGAACAGGTTAAACTCTGTTGCTCAGTTAGGATTTCAAGCACAAAAAGTGTGGGCTAACCTTATATGAAAGTCCTTTATGTCAGACCCTATCGAATGCTTGTTTGACATCTAAAAAGACGGCAGCACACTATTGTCGGTGTTTTTGGGCTTCAGTCATTTATTGGCACTGTTCCGGACAACCATGCTTCAATCTAAATCCAATTTGGTCCTCTGTGATAATTTTGCGCCTATCCAATACCATCAGTACTCTACCAAGAAGTAATCTTAGCGCTTAACCTACTGTGCCGTCAACACTATCGACGAAGACTTTTTTTTTATTATTATATAATATGGAAAATCCATCAGTTCAGCTTAGGAACTATAATCGAATTTGATTGCAACTTAAATGATAATTTAACAAAGTCAAGGAGTACTTCCTAACCCTATAAGATGTTCGTCATGCCAAAAACTAGGACACACGATTACACATTGCAAAACTGAACCAGCAAGCAATATTGGAATGCAGTTCTTTCAAAGAACAGAAGGAAATTCTAAAATTGAAAATCCAGAAAAGATGTACATTTCGTGAAGCGAAGAATTTCTTTAATAGCAACTGCACCATTAAAGCACCTCTTGCCGAAGGGATCACAGTTACCGCCTTTGTGAGTCCAGTTCTCAACAACCAACCCGAACCCACAACTCCCTTCTCTCTCTTCACAACACCTTCATTCTTTAAATCATCACCTAACATCACAAGTCCAGCACAAAGGAAATTCTAAAATTGAAAATCCAGAAAAGATGTACATTTCGTGAAGCGAAGAATTTCTTTAATAGCAACTGCACCATTAAAGCACCTCTTGCCGAAGGGATCACAGTTACCGCCTTTGTGAGTCCAGTTCTCAACAACCAATCCGAACCCACAACTCCCTTCTCTCTCTTCACAACACCTTCATTCTTTAAATCATCACCTAACATCACAAGTCCAGCACAAAGGAAATTCTAAAATTGAAAATCCAGAAAAGGTGTACATTTCGTGAAGCGAAGAATTTCTTTAATAGCAACTGCACCATTAAAGCACCTCTTGCCGAAGGGATCACAGTTACCGCCTTTGTGAGTCCAGTTCTCAACAACCAATCCGAACCCACAACTCCCTTCTCTCTCTTCACAACACCTTCATTCTTTAAATCATCACCTAACATCACAAGTCCAGCACAAAGGAAATTCTAAAATTGAAAATCCAGAAAAGATGTACATTTCGTGAAGCGAAGAATTTCTTTAATAGCAACTGCACCATTAAAGCACCTCTTGCCGAGGGGATCACACTTGCCGCCTTTGTGAGTCCAGTTCTCAAAAACTAATCCGAACCCACAACTCCCTTCTCTCTCTTCACAACACCTTCATTCTTTAAATCATCACCTAACATCACAAGTCCAGCACAAAGGAAATTCTAAAATTGAAAATCCAGAAAAGATGTACATTTCGTGAAGCGAAGAATTTCTTTAATAGCAACTGCACCATTAAAGCACCTCTTGCCGAAGGGATCACAGTTACCGCCTTTGTGAGTCCAGTTCTCAACAACCAATCCGAACCCACAACTCCCTTCTCTCTCTTCACAACACCTTCATTCTTTAAATCATCACCTAACATCACAAGTCCAGCACAAAGGAAATTCTAAAATTGAAAATCCAGAAAAGATGTACATTTCGTGAAGCGAAGAATTTCTTTAATAGCAACTGCACCATTAAAGCACCTCTTGCCGAAGGGATCACAGTTACCGCCTTTGTGAGTCCAGTTCTCAACAACCAATCCGAACCCACAACTCCCTTCTCTCTCTTCACAACACCTTCATTCTTTAAATCATCACCTAACATCACAAGTCCAGCACAAAGGAAATTCTAAAATTGAAAATCCAGAAAAGATGTACATTTCGTGAAGCGAAGAATTTCTTTAATAGCAACTGCACCATTAAAGCACCTCTTGCCGAGGGGATCACACTTGCCGCCTTTGTGAGTCCAGTTCTCAAAAACTAATCCGAACCCACAACTCCCTTCTCTCTCTTCACAACACCATCATTCTTTAAATCATCACCTAACATCACAAGTCCAGCACAAAGGAAATTCTAAAATTGAAAATCCAGAAAAGATGTACATTTCGTGAAGCGAAGAATTTCTTTAATAGCAACTGCACCATTAAAGCACCTCTTGCCGAAGGGATCACAGTTACCGCCTTTGTGAGTCCAGTTCTCAACAACCAATCCGAACCCACAACTCCCTTCTCTCTCTTCACAACACCTTCATTCTTTAAATCATCACCTAACATCACAAGTCCAGCACAAAGGAAATTCTAAAATTGAAAATCCAGAAAAGATGTACATTTCGTGAAGCGAAGAATTTCTTTAATAGCAACTGCACCATTAAAGCACCTCTTGCCGAAGGGATCACAGTTACCGCCTTTGTGAGTCCAGTTCTCAACAACCAACCCGAACCCACAACTCCCTTCTCTCTCTTCACAACACCTTCATTCTTTAAATCATCACCTAACATCACAAGTCCAGCACAAAGGAAATTCTAAAATTGAAAATCCAGAAAAGATGTACATTTCGTGAAGCGAAGAATTTCTTTAATAGCAACTGCACCATTAAAGCACCTCTTGCCGAAGGGATCACAGTTACCGCCTTTGTGAGTCCAGTTCTCAACAACCAATCCGAACCCACAACTCCCTTCTCTCTCTTCACAACACCTTCAATCTTTAAATCATCACCTAACATCACAAGTCCAGCACAAAGGAAATTCTAAAATTGAAAATCCAGAAAAGATGTACATTTCGTGAAGCGAAGAATTTCTTTAATAGCAACTGCACCATTAAAGCACCTCTTGCCGAAGGGATCACAGTTACCGCCTTTGTGAGTCCAGTTCTCAACAACCAATCCGAACCCACAACTCCCTTCTCTCTCTTCACAACACCTTCATTCTTTAAATCATCACCTACCATCACAAGTCCAGCACAAAGGAAATTCTAAAATTGAAAATCCAGAAAAGGTGTACATTTCGTGAAGCGAAGAATTTCTTTAATAGCAACTGCACCATTAAAGCACCTCTTGCCGAGGGGATCACACTTGCCGCCTTTGTGAGTCCAGTTCTCAAAAACTAATCCGAACCCACAACTCCCTTCTCTCTCTTCACAACACCATCATTCTTTAAATCATCACCTAACATCACAAGTCCAGCACAAAGGAAATTCTAAAATGGAAAATCCAGAAAAGATGTACATTTCGTGAAGCGAAGAATTTCTTTAATAGCAACTGCACCATTAAAGCACCTCTTGCCGAGGGGATCACACTTGCCGCCTTTGTGAGTCCAGTTCTCAAAAACTAATCCGAACCCACAACTCCCTTCTCTCTCTTCACAACACCATCATTCTTTAAATCATCACCTAACATCACAAGTCCAGCACAAAGGAAATTCTAAAATTGAAAATCCAGAAAAGATGTACATTTCGTGAAGCGAAGAATTTCTTTAATAGCAACTGCACCATTAAAGCACCTCTTGCCGAAGGGATCACAGTTACCGCCTTTGTGAGTCCAGTTCTCAAAAACTAATCCGAACCCACAACTCCCTTCTCTCTCTTCACAACACCATCATTCTTTAAATCATCACCTACCATCACAAGTCCAGCACAAAGGAAATTCTAAAATTGAAAATCCAGAAAAGGTGTACATTTCGTGAAGCGAAGAATTTCTTTAATAGCATCTGCACCATTAAAACACCTCTTGCAGAGGAGATCACAGTTACCGCCTTTGTGAGTCCAGTTCTCAACAACCAATCCGAACCCACAACTCCCTTCTCTCTCTTCACAACACCATCATTCTTTAAATCATCACCTACCATCACAAGTCCAGCACAAAGGAAATTCTAAAATTGAAAATCCAGAAAAGGTGTACATTTCGTGAAGCGAAGAATTTCTTTAATAGCATCTGCACCATTAAAACACCTCTTGCAGAGGAGATCACAGTTACCGCCTTTGTGAGTCCAGTTCTCAACAACCAATCCGAACCCACAACTCCCTTCTCTCTCTTCACAACACCATCATTCTTTAAATCATCACCTACCATCACAAGTCCAGCACAAAGGAAATTCTAAAATTGAAAATCCAGAAAAGGTGTACATTTCGTGAAGCGAAGAATTTCTTTAATAGCATCTGCACCATTAAAACACCTCTTGCAGAGGAGATCACAGTTACCGCCTTTGTGAGTCCAGTTCTCAACAACCAATCCGAACCCACAACTCCCTTCTCTCTCTTCACAACACCATCATTCTTTAAATCATCACCTACCATCACAAGTCCAGCACAAAGGAAATTCTAAAATTGAAAATCCAGAAAAGATGTACATTTCGTGAAGCGAAGAATTTCTTTAATAGCAACTGCACCATTAAAGCACCTCTTGCCGAGGGGATCACACTTGCCGCCTTTGTGAGTCCAGTTCTCAACAACCAATCCGAACCCACAACTCCCTTCTCTCTCTTCACAACACCATCATTCTTTAAATCATCACCTTCCATCACAAGTCCAGCACAAAGGAAATTCTAAAATTGAAAATCCAGAAAAGGTGTACATTTCGTGAAGCGAAGAATTTCTTTAATAGCATCTGCACCATTAAAACACCTCTTGCAGAGGAGATCACAGTTACCGCCTTTGTGAGTCCAGTTCTCAACAACCAATCCGAACCCACAACTCCCTTCTCTCTCTTCACAACACCATCATTCTTTAAATCATCACCTACCATCACAAGTCCAGCACAAAGGAAATTCTAAAATTGAAAATCCAGAAAAGATGTACATTTCGTGAAGCGAAGAATTTCTTTAATAGCAACTGCACCATTAAAGCACCTCTTGCCGAGGGGATCACACTTGCCGCCTTTGTGAGTCCAGTTCTCAACAACCAATCCGAACCCACAACTCCCTTCTCTCTCTTCACAACACCATCATTCTTTAAATCATCACCTACCATCACAAGTCCAGCACAAAGGAAATTCTAAAATTGAAAATCCAGAAAAGGTGTACATTTCGTGAAGCGAAGAATTTCTTTAATAGCATCTGCACCATTAAAACACCTCTTGCAGAGGAGATCACAGTTACCGCCTTTGTGAGTCCAGTTCTCAACAACCAATCCGAACCCACAACTCCCTTCTCTCTCTTCACAACACCTTCATTCTTCAAATCATCACCTACCTTCACAACTCAAGCACAAAGGAAATTCTTAAATTGAAAATCCAGAAAAGGTGTAATTTGTGAAGCGAAGAATTTCTTTAATAGCAACTGCACCATTAAAACACCTCTTGCAGAGGAGATCACAGTTACCGCCTTTGTGAGTCCAGTTCTCAACATCCAATCCGAACCCACAACTCACGTTTGACGGTAAATTTCGATGAGCTTTTGAAGCGAATAATTAAGCTGCGTCCTCCCTCGATCAAGAAGTTGACTACTGCATGTGATATCTTTCCACCAAGCTGGCTAAATCCTGAAACGATGGAAAATTGCACTCGTCTGGAGGAAATCGCTGTGGAAACGTGTTTCGCTACATTTAAGAACAACCAATTCTACGAAAATTTTCCAGACCTCCATTCGCTGCGTACGCTTAAAATTATTGGCAGTAACTTCAGCATCTATGATCTGATGAGCTGGGTTGCACACTGTCCCAATCTGGAGAGTCTCGTAATTTTTTATAGCTCTCGGCTACCGCCGAACTTTTTGACTGCTAAGGTCGGCCTGCGTTTGCTAAAAGCAGTTGATTCGATCTACTACGGCTATTATAAGGAAAATCGGCAGCTGAATGCTGAAGATCAATTGGAGAATAACAATGATGTAACGCGCTTCTTGGGTCCCAATGGTGTGACTGAAATTATATTTGAATGATATCACTTAATAAAATAAACAAAAAAAAAAATTAAATAAACTCTCTTAATATATTATTGAATAGATATTACTTCTGCTGATCACATTAACATGCATACTAAATATCATCCCCGTCCCTCAAATGGTTGCAAAGATATGTCGATTTTTGATTATGGCTTTTATGGGGGACGGCACATCGCTCCTTCGAATTCAAAGAAATATATTATCTCTGAACAGCATAGCTCACATTTGATATATCGCACACAGCGGCGATATATCAAATGTCCTTCTGCAACAAACTCAAAGTTTCCCCTATGGAAAGCGCGAGCGGACATTGAACCACCGGCTGAAGTCTCCACACCCATAAGAAACCACTCTGGAAAGTGAGCTTGCAAGTACATAGAAAAGGCAGAAGTGTTTCCAACCCATTTACGAATTGTGTTTCAGTCAAATCCATTCGCATTCGTTATTCTCTCCATTTCGACCACGAATAAAGTAAAGCTCCATCGCAAAAAGGCTGCAGGTCATGATTTAATTTCCTAAAAATGATCATGAAGCTTTCCTGCCCAGCTTTTATGTAAATGCGGATACTTTCCAACTGAGTCGAAGAAATCGATCATAGTCCTGATACCGAAACCCGGAAAGGAAAAAACACAGGCAGCATCATATAGACCCATAAGCCTACTATCCTACCTATCCAAACTGTGTGAAAAGTTGGTTCTTATAAAAATAAACTCAAACATGCAGAACGTCATTCCCACTCACCAATTTTGGTTTCGTGAAAACCATGGCACTATGGAACAGTTAAACCTAATAACCTCAGATATTCGTACATCAATGTCTCGATGTAGCTCAAGCATTTGATCGCGTTTTGGCTCATCGGTCTTAAAGTCTAAATAAAGTATTGCTTCCCCAAAACCCACATAAAATTCTTGACTAATATCTTAGTAATAGAGCATACACAGTAGGACAGAATGAGTACATAACATGGGAGTTTGATATTAAAGCATGAGTGCCCCAAGTCAGGATTCTCGGTCCTATGTTATATGTTCTATATACATCAGACATACTAACGCATCACAGACATCAAAACATCCACAAGCAACTTCACGACTATCAGATCACCACCTGACTCTAAACGACATTGTGATCCCACAGTAATGTTGATATATTACAAAGACTTTAATCAAAAATAATTAAGGAATCCCAATCCTGTGATGTGCTCTTAAGCAAGCCATCGATACAAGCACATCGCTCACAGCACATACCTCCATTTGACTAATCTTTATCTGGCCAAATTCTTCAGAAATTTTAGAATTTCTCAGTTTTGAACGATGAAGATTGAATAACCGAGTTTCTTCAAGATATCCATGAACTCTGATGTCGGTGATTGTGTTGACTTACTATGTCGACATGCCATGTGTGATACGGCAAAGCACCCTTTTTGGGCTTTCTCATGTTGTATAATTTTTTGAGTTATTTTATTCAAAAAAAATCTTCACCACAAGAAGGGTAGATTAGCGAACGATTTTGATACCGCTGCTGTCTCTGAACGCCACCGTCCGCGAACTCCTGTGTACGTCTGGTTCTGTTCGCTGCTAAAATCTTTTCAACGGCGTCCACTCGAACATTTTCTCTGCTGCCGACGCTTCTGCTTCGGTTTGACTTCGCAATTCCACGTTTCCAATGCGAAATCATCCGCTACACGCCAGATGTTCATACCCTGCACATACTTAGAGCACAGGTGTACGCGATCGTATGGCTATAACATGCACACAGCCTTATGCGTTCGTTATTATCGGCGCAGCGGCAGCGACGTAGCGAACGCCAACTCTCCGGCGTAACCGTTAGTCGACAAATGTTGATACGCTTCACACACTTCGAACACAGGTGTATGCGAACGTCTGGCTTTTACATGCATTCAGCTCCATGCGTTCGTTGCTATCGACGCAACGCAGGCGCAGAAGCGCAATTTTCATTTCTCTGCGTATGCGCGCCGTTCGTTTCAAACGATTCACCGCTGCTGCTGCAGCGAATCGAGACACTGCGCGCGTGGAATTCCTTGGGGTACACGTGATAACGCATGGAATCATGTGTGCGGTGCTTTGACTACTTTTATCGGCTGCGTAGGTTCTATTGTGATGCGCGCACTTGTGTTCCATGCTTTCGCTAGCGCTTTGATCATATTGTTTGTAGGGTGCGTCTCGGCTATTGTCGTTGTGGTGCTCTAATTTTGATGGGGTGTAGTTGCCCTATTTATACGCTTGGCTATTATTGTGTTTTGCTGTGAACTTGCTTATGTGTTGTGCAATGGCCTGCAACCTCCTTTACGAAATACGATTATTTCTGATTTATATTAAACTTCTTTTACCATTTTACTAGTTTTTTTTATCATAAGCTGAAGTTTCTCAATGTCAGTAGAGAGTATCACAAGATCGTCTACATAGAGCAGGAGTCTCAGATTTACGTTGTCAATATAGAGTCCATCATCAAGGCTATCATGGAGATCGTACAAGTATAAAGCAAATAGCAGGGTAGATAATAAGCATCCCTATTTGAAAATCCTCAAATAATTCCTCTCCTGTGCATACTACGTGTAACTCAATAAATTTAAAAATCTTGGTTGCCCATTTAAGGCTTTTTTAATATAATGAAATTTTTCGGAACTCAGCCATATGCAGATTTAAAACCGACTTCCTATTTCTCGGAACACTTTGTGAATTGTCGAATAATTCTTTGTAAGTCCAACAAAATATCTACGTTCAAATTTTCAAGGTTTTGTTGTTCTTTATACAATGGGACACAATTTGCATCAATAAAACTAAATAAAAGCAAAAAAGGATGGAACGCGAATAGTTTTTATGGTGCATTTCTAAGTAGCTGATATGATGATCGATTTATGATCCGCGGAATTACCCAAAAAGGTTCTTAACTAATTACCTGCTTGTGCGCCTTTATCAACTATATAAACTGGCGAAACTATCACAGTTTTAATTAGTCTTGATACAAACAGTCAAGTGAAAGGATCTCAAGTTTTAATTTCCAAATTATAATTCATAAATCCGATATGGCATCAATAATGCATTTGGATGATTTCACCATCGAGGAGATTTTTAGTTTTACCCGCAAGTCTGATCTTTGTAGGTTGGCACAGACTTGCACACGATTCTCTGATATCATCATACATGATATCTGGCGCAAGAAATGCTTGTCCATGGACTGCATCGCTGACAAGAAGTATGAAGACATCTCATTCGCCGACTACAGATTCTATATACGAGCCATGGCAAAGTATGTACACACTGTGCGTTTGAATTCGAGCGATATGCCAAGTTTCGGTGAAGCGTCCGAGAACCTGCTATTAAAAAACCTGAAGACACTGCACCTGGAAAAGGTCGACAATGGAACGGAAGAACAGCCTTTGCCATTTCTAAGCCGCTGTACAGCACTTGAAAAAATTATGTGCAGCGAGCCTATATTACTGGAACACTTCGACAAGATATTAACTGTGAGGACACTCAAGACGTTGGAAGTGTCACGTTTGACGCTAAATTTCGATGAGCTTTTGAAGCGAATAATTATGGTGCGTGCTCCGTCGATCAAGAAGTTGACTACTGCATGTGATATCTTTCCACCAAGCTGGCTAAATCCTGAAACGATGGAAAATTGCACTCGTCTGGAGGAAATCGCTGTGGAAACGTGTTTCGCTACATTTAAGAACAGCCAATACCAAAATTTTCCAGACCTCCATTCGCTGCGTACGCTAAAAATTCTTGGCAGCAACTTCAGCATCTATGATCTGATGAGCTGGGTTGCACACTGTCCCAACCTGGAGAGACTCATAATTTTTTATAGCTCTCGGCTGCCGTCGAACTTTTTGACTGCTATGGTCGGCCTGCGTTTGCTAAAAGCAGTTGATTCGATCTACTACTGCTATTATAAGGAAAATCGGCAGCCGAATGCTGAAGACGAACTGGAGAATAACAATGATGTAACGCGCTTCTTGGGTCCCAATGGTGTGACTGATATTAGTTTCGTATGATATTATTTAATAAAATAAACAAAAAAAAAAAAAAATTAAATAAACTCTTTTAATATATTATTTAATAGATTTTACTTCTGCTGATGACATTACCTTCACCTATACCAAATATCATTTCCGTCCTTCAAATAGATACAAAGATATGTCGATTTTTGTTTTTGGCTTATATGGGGGACGGAATATTTTCGAATATTTTCTTTGAGTAGCAAAGCTCAGAGGTAATATAGCATTCATATGGTGAAAGAATTTTTGAAATCGGTTCAGTAGTTTTTAAGTTTATTCGTTGCAAACAGACAAATATATTCTTGATCAGTACGTTGAGATGAGTCGATGGTGATGATTCTCTGAATAGAGAAGTCTTTCTCATGGAATAAAACTTTACATTTGGAGAACTTTTTATATTACAATAACAACAAATATTCTTGAAAACAAATTTTCGAAACACTTTTTCCAGTCCGATTGAGACACCTCCAAAACATGGGTTGTATACGCATCAATAGCTTCTTCGGGGGGCCTAGAAAAAAGGTTAACCACGCAGTTTATTTTTAGTTTTATGAAACAAAAAGACATCATTGGGTGATAAATCAAGGCTGTACGGCGAATGATCCATCCATTCGATATTTTTAGTGCTCAAAAAGAGAAGTTTCTCTTGTGTGAACCGATGTGTGAGAGCTTGCATTGTCATGGTGGAAGGTGCTTTGTCTGCCGCGGTTGGTTTTGCGAATTTCTCTGAAAACTTCAGGCAAACAAATTCCATTCTGAAAAATCTATCTTTGAACTTTCTTAATGGGACCTTGCCCGGAATAGATCGCATCTTAGACCCACAGGAAAATAGTAGTTAAAGTCTGGTAAAACTGGTACATCATTGACCAGCCTCCGTATACACCCTATGTATCATCGTGCGCTAAATTTCTTCTCCCTTAAATAAAAACTGCAACGAAAGGGTATTTTTACAATGACTTTCCAGCCATTGACACAGTTGCTAAAGTTTCAGTAAGATTTTTTTAAGAAAATGTGCATCAACAATATTTCTGACTGCTTAACCAGCGAAGTTTCGATGAGCTTGGTGTTCTTTGGATTCCAATTTTTGTATAATTTGAATCTCATACAGTTGCATGTTGAAGTCTTTTTTGGAATTTCAACTTTGAAGATTAAAGACAGAAAAATGTTTTCATGTTTTCAACTCAAAATGGAATTCATTTAACACATTTTTTTCATTCAATCTATGTAAATATTTCCGGTCTCTATAAACCCTTTGATAAATGATTTTAACCAAGATGAAAGCAACATAAATGTTCAGAAAACTGTCGTGAAATTGTCATTAATCGTATTGTAATTGTTCAACACCCTATTAGACATTGATAAATGACAACGAAATGGTCACTCAGTCGGTCGGTCGGTCGGTCGGTCGGTCGATGGGTCAGCTCAGTTCAGTTCCTTTGTCGTTTATTTCCTAAAGGAATAAACTAAGATTAATCGCACAACTTGAACTAGAAAAGCACACAAAAACATGTCACTCCAACGCCTCAAACCGCTTCAAAAGAAACCTACTTCATTTAGCCTTTGTATAGTCTAAATGAAGTCCAGCAAAAGTTTGTTAATTATGGCAAAAAACGTGAAATAATTGCACCAAAGTCATTAATAAGGTAAGTTAAGTACCTCCAACCCTCTCTACTTCGCATACGGCATAGAATGTTTTTTAATAAACTCATCAATTACGTGAAAAATGCCAAAGCAAACTTAACTCAACTCAACTCAAATGCGATGTCAGGCATCCTTTGATGGCTGCCAGTCAACCTCATTATATGCCGAGTGCGCGTGTAAATATTTTTTTTTTCAGAAGTTTTATGTGAATTCAAATGAAAAACGAAAAACGAAAGGGAATGCAACGCTTTGAAGTGGATTTTTTACGATTTTTCTTCGACTTTGGCTGAGTTGACATGAAAGCCGGAAGGAAGTTTGAAGTGTGTTCAAAATGAACTGTTTCCGATTTAATGAGAAGAGGTGCGAAAAAAGTTACAGCAAAAACTTTTATTTGAGTTCATGATTGATTGGCGAGGTGTCGAATTTTCTAAGGTAGTACAAACAGCTTGTGGCATCGAATGTGGAGTATTTATTCCATCAATTAGACAAACTGTTTTATGCTATTTTATTCTCCTTTACTTTTTTTTTATACGCATCACACGTAGTGTGTATAGCTGCAGAGAAGTTCGATTAAGGACTAAATTATCAAAAGAAATCTTTAAAGCCTCTAAGGTAGTCATTAAAATTTGCAGCGCCTTTTACTCTGACACCTAAACGCCAAAAAAGAAATTAAAACAGTTTTTTTTTTTTTTTTAAGAAATCTGTCATTTCTTAGATTTTAGAAGGTCATTGTAGAAGTCTTGGTAGGGTAAAATATATTTTTTTTAATTTCCTTTTAAATTTTATGCGTCTTTTCATAGACGGATCTTTTATCAAATGATTCAAGGTTATAAAGTTTCGCCAGCATGAGTATCAGCCGATTTTGACATTTTCTTATCGTTTACAGCTTTCGTAATCTATAGGCCTTTGTCTACAAAAGATCCTTAATTTATGACTTTTCTCTAGACAGACTTTCCTCCAAAATCCATTTGACTTCTGAAGACATATATATCTGCCGCTTGCAGTCTTTTACGGAAAATTTTTGTCCTGACATTAATCACATCAGTGGTAATCACATCAGAGAATATGTTGTGGTAGAAATTGTACTTTTATATTAGGATGTCATAAGTCTTGTGGATAACCAGTAGCATTATCTATCAGCAGCAGTGCTTTCAAGTCTACAGTCTTCTTTTTTAAATATTTCAAATACGCGTGAGTTTAAGGACTTATAAACTAACAACTGCTTTACCATATAGTTTTCTAATGAACTACTGCATAAGGGAAAAGCCGAACTTCTGATAAAAATTTACGATCTGGTATTTTTTTTATTACTGACCAGTTTTGACAGTATTTAAAACCTCATTCGAGAAGTAATATTGCTCTGTAACCATTTTTTTAATTCTTGTGGGTAATTCAGCTACATCATTTAGAAACCAGTTTTATTAGTTTTAGGTAGGCTTTGGTCTAAGTCAACAATTTACAACAACTAGGGAAAACTCGAAGGGTAGAAAGGCGGATTTTAAGTACATACATTAAATATTTGCCGCAGTTACTTCAGTTATTCTGGGTATATCTTTTCACAGACTAACTATCATAGAGCTGGAGAGAAGTTGCAGCGGAACTCATTGTCAAGCTTCAGAAGGTTAACGAATGCAGATCAACAGACTCAAGGCCATTTCGTTTTTATTGGAGAAGACCCTACAATAGAAATAATCTTTATCGATAGCGAGGGAACCCTCAGTAATTTCAACATGCTTCGCTGCCAACTTCAAATTCTCTTCGGTAAAAATAATGTAAAAAGTCACAGGGAGAAGTTTTGTATCCTCTACTATAAAATTTATGCTTAAAGCACTTCTTTTGAAGTTTAAATGTCAAAGTATACATGTATGTAGGGTGACTGCCCATGCAGACAAAGCGTTTCTTCTGGTAACTATCCATTTTTTATCCATAATCAGTAATCACTTGGAACTACCGTAAGATACGCACAAAACGAAGGTTTTGAGGTCAACCCACAAAAGACCCAACTGTTGTTCTTTACACTAAAGTATACGGTCCGGCTTTAGGGGCTTTAGGGAAAACGCAGCTGAAAGGCACATTCTTCATTTTTTAAAAAAGAGTTTGGTTGGAAATAAGAAGTGGAACCATATAACATTTATTGGTTTTACAATGCGGTCAGCTGGCATATACTAACTTAGGGAACTTACATCGGATAAAAACTGTCTGATAACAAATTTCATTTACTCAGCTTGCATAAGGTATAAAAACCTACATGGCTGTGCTCAGCTGGCTCATTGAAATTCACACCCCTCCTCCCAATTCAAACCGTCTTAAATGCTATTACGAATCGGAAACTTCTAGGCATATCTCTAAAACACATGGCAGTCAAAAATGCATCTCGACTCCGCGAACTAAATCTTCTTAGAAATTGTGCTAGAATTCACCACACCAATATTCCTGTTGGGGTCAAGGAGGGTGACTAGTGCGTAGTAAAGTTCGAATGGAATGAAAAATTCGAAACAAGGTTTTCGGACCGGAACCCTGGAATCAAGAAACCCCCTGGATGTGAACTTTTTGAAGGAACTAGCATACCTACCATCTTCCTGACTTGTGTATCATATTCTATGTAGATATATATGGAATCTGACAGTCAGCCTAACTGGTTAACATCATGGAGCAAACTCTATGGAACATATCAAACTATGTCGACAGTGGGTTTGCAATTGAAGCTTACCCGGCACACAGTGGCAGCCCTAAATCAATTCCAATAGCATTCAATCGAAGTTCGAAAAAACAAACAATCTTTCTCATTGATGGCTTTAATCACATCATACACTCCAACTACACATTCTCCTCTACTCGAAACCCTTCATATATGTGTTTTGATATACTTCTTCTGCCTGGAGCTAATTTAAAATTTCCACACTTAAAATTTAACGATTTCCAATGTAATTTTCTATTTGCAAAGTTATTCAATTTTAATGCACACAAACAGTCGACAGCTGTGAAGGATGTAAGACTTCACAATTTAGTTGTTGGTTTACAAAAAAAAAAAATAAAAAGAATAAAAAAAGTTCAAAGTTCAGCTGCGCCGCCTCATAAAAATAACAAGACGCCCGTTTAGGCTCAACTCGAAGGCACACATAAATAAAAGTTTAAGCTTAAAGTGCAATTACCTAAATGAAACGCCCCAACGCCCTGGAAATAGGTCTAAGGAAAATATGCCGTTAATAGAAATATAAAGTTTAACAACTTCAAGTTTCTTTATGTGTGGAAGCAAAGCAAATGAATGCCGCATTTTCTCGAAATTACGAAAAACTATCAAATTTGACTTTTCGGCAAGGGGTATGTATTTTCGCTTCGTCCTGATTGTTTGTTTGTCTTACGGGCGTTTTTGTTTGCGGGCTTGATGGATGCCTGATTGGGGCGCTCGTAAAAAACCAACAAAATATTTAAGGCGTAACTATTTAGTAACGAAACATGGAAACAAGAAAATTACGAACATTGTCGAATTTATGAGTTTACAGTGAGCCATAAAAGTTTAGCAGTGTACATTATGAAGATAGATACTATTTAGATAAGAGAAGGTTTACGATTCCATGACATCCGGCGAAAGCATTTCAACTTGAAATAAGTAGATTTGGTATTCGCAGTAAATTATTTGCCTAGCAGCAGTAAAACGCATAACAAGTTGATGTTGCTTAAGCGAAAAATAATGAAATTAGTCCTGTTTAAATTTTATAATTTTTAGAGAAAAAAAAAGGTTTATTTTATATGGGTGAGTAAACTACGTTTGTTGATTATAAAATAGTAAACAGTATATCATAAATGACTCCCTATGGACTTCTAATTTGCACAATAAACTGGACACGGCTTGGTTAATTGCGCAATATATGATTCGGACCTTTTTCCACTGCTTTGAATTAATAAGTGATAAAAAGACTAATTCCAATGTGATAGATCACAAATGGAGAAATGGAGAATAAACCACCATCATTTCATACACTTTGTAGAAGCTGCTAGGACTACATCCACTGTGTAATTGGAATTGGTGGTCTCTGGTCTGGCACTGTATGCTTACTATGAATGTTCTAAACAGACCAATTGGTAGAGAAATGCAGTCAAACAGCTCAAAGAAAAACTAGTCAAGAGAAAATTTAATTATTTCGACCAGCTTCTTTGATAAGCCATGTTCCGTCCACGTTCCACTTCCCAAATCAGTGGAAGTTTGCAACTCTGGCCAATTAATTCCCTTCCGAACTTCTCCAAAATATTCAGAAGTGTATTTATTTGTAAATATAATGCTCAAAGGAGATTGGAACTCATTTGCCCAAGCTCACATTGTGAGAGAAGTTGTTGACTGCCATTCACTTGGGAACAACAATGTTTCTTATTACAAACGGTCCAAGCAACTCACGCTTCTGATAGGACACGTATCTTTTGGGAAGCTATTGAACACCAGTTGAGAGGTAAGCTAACATACGAAGACGAAGGGGCCCCGTCTCCATTAATAAGGGGTTGGTGTGCTGGGCTTGGGACCCACCACTTTAAAAAAAACAAACCTCCAATGAATACGAACAGGAAGCCTCGGGAGGAACACTATGAAGACGACCCCCGCAAACGATAGAAGGATCACGATTTACGGATATGCAACTGGAATGTAAGCACCCTTAATTGAGATGGTGCAAATATCCAACTGGTTGATGTCCTCGAAAGATGCAAGGCTGACATCAACGCAATCCAAGAAATCCGATGGATAGGACAGGGTTGTTCTAAAAAAGCATGCTGTAAAATCTACTATAGCTGCCCGAATTTGGATGTGGTTTCGTGGTGAGGTCTCTAGGTTCACGCCTGTTGACGAGCTTCTAGCCGCGATACGCATCAAGGCTAAATATTTTTCTATTAGCCTGATTTGTGCGCACGCCCCGACGGAAGAGAAAGACGACGATGCTAAAGATGAGTTCTATGAGCGCTTGGAACGCCTGTACGAGCGCTGTCCCAAACACGATGTCAAAATCGTGCTTGGCGATTTCAACGCCAAGATTGGGAAGAAAGAAATCTTTGGCCAACCGTCGGAAAATTTAGCCTTCACGGCAATACCTCCAATAATGGAGAGAGGCTAATCGATTTCGCCGCAGGTCGGAACATGGTAGTTAGAAGTACCAGATTTCAACATCTTAACATCCACAAGGCTACATGGCTGAGTCCAGATCAAATAACACGCAACCGAATTGATCATGTTTTGATTGACGGAAGGCACGCATCTCGCGTGTTGGATGTGCGAACGTTACGTGGTCCCAACATTGACTCGGACTACTATCTTGTTGCAGCCAAGGTACGCACAAGGCTCAGCGTGGTGCACGCCGCACGTTCTAACATGCAACGAAAGCTAGACGTCGGCAAGCTGCACTCAGAACAGACCGCCGCAGCCTTCTCAAACACACTCTCCCGACTGCTCCGGGAAACCTCTCCGTCTTCTCGAGATATATGTGAGCAGTGGACACATATCACCCGTTCCATGTATAGGGCTGACAAGGATGTCATTGGTTATATAAAACCTGTGAAAAATTCTTGGTTAGGAGTATGCACCAACTTTTATGCAAGATATGGTCCGATGAACGCATACCCAATGAATGGAATCTCAATATTCTCCGTCCTATCTTTAAGAAAGGAGACCCTGCTGTTTGCGCCAACTAGAGCGGAATACGTCTTCTTTCCATTGGATATAAGATTCTGTTGCGCGTATTGTATTGTTTAATAAGCCATATACGGAGCCACTGATAGGACTATATCAGTGTGGCTTCAGACCAAATAGGTCGACCAGTGACCAAATATTTGAAATAAAAGAAAACAATTCTTGCTCAAAGGAAGTGATGTTGCTCGCGTACGTTGATGACCTCGATATCATCGGTAAGCAGGAACGGCGAGGCAGCAAGGCGTTCTCAGAGATTGAAAAACCGTCTCGGCTCATGGATGCATCTGTGAATGAGGACAAGTCGAAGTACTTGGTGTCTTCTCGCACTCAGTCAACGCGTCTTGGACGGTCAGTGACGATGGAGAATTTCAACTTCAGTGTTGTAGAAAACTTCGTCTATCTTGGAACAGAGATAACTAGCAACAACAACGCCAGCCTGGAGATCAGGCGAAGAATCACGCTTGCAAACAGATGCTTTTTTGGTAAGAAAATGGGAAGTAAAGCCGTCTCTCGACGGACTAAAATAAAAATCTATAAGACGCTGCTACTGCCAGTCCTACTGTATGGCGCAGAGGCATGGTCCGTAATTGAGTCAGATGAAACAGCGTTGGAAGTCTTCGAGAGGAAGATTCTTCGCAGGATATTTGGTCCTATTAGAGTCGGCGACGAGTTTAGGTCCCGTATAATCCGCAAGCTGTACGAGCTATTCGATGAGGTTGACATAGTCCAGCGCATAAAATTCCAGCGGCTGCACTGTGCTGGGCACCTCATGCGAATGGATGAAAGAGGTACAGCACGCATGGTTTACATGCGTGTCCTAAACTTGATTGGTGGACGCCGACATAGAGGACGACCGGGGATGAGTTGGAATTACTAAATATGGAGAGATCTCTTGACATTCAAAACCACTGAATATGGAGGCTGGCGCGCCTTCCTAGACGCGGCCATGACCGGTAGACGGTCATTTAAGTTAGTAGTGTTCTATTTAGTTCAAATCTCTCGTATGTTTTGAGAGAACTTTTATATTTTGAAAACAAATTTTGGTTCGATATGATATCGCCTTGGTTTCCTTTGGCTATATCCTTGCACCATGGTAAGATACAGCGTTGAGCAACACTTTTGTCATCAGAAAATATCATCAGTCGATACTTCTTCGATGAATACCACTGGCATATTTGGTTTTAATAGGACAAATGACTAGCGCCTCCAAAGTCAATACAACCGATGACATCGGTGCAACATTCAGCTTGAATTTCAACTTGATCTGTGCGGCAGAATCTAAAAATGTACAACTCGAGTGCGCGTCACCAAGTGAAGTCGTGGCCTCTATTTAAACAATGTCATATGCCACACAAAATTGTCATCGATAGACATTTGAAATAAAAGAAAACAATTCTTGCTCATTCTCACAAACAGTTTGATTTATTCTATTTTCGCTTCTAACCGAGTTTAATGGAAATCCTATACACGGAATATTTATACTAATTTATAAATTCTTAGCTAAATAAATAGAACTAAACAGAATAAAACTTCCCCATGAAACATACAATTCAACGCAAATTTTGATATGCACACCGTTGAAAATTCTGCTCTGCTCTGCCCCAAATGAACGTTCCCTAATAATATGCGTGTGCGAGTATATGCATGTGTTTTCTTCTCTAATTCAAATGAATGAACTCATTAAATCAATATTTTGTTGAAAATTTCTACAAACTCATGTAACCATGATGAAGTGCTGCATATCAATTTCAGAAGACTTTCATGTTTTCCGTGTTTTGCTACCAGCAGCTCTTTTCGAACAAAGTCAGAGTTTGAAGACAACCCAGAAAGCATCACCAATCAAAATTGATATTGAAGTTCGTTTGGTTTTAATTGAGTTGTTGCGTGGTGAAATTTTGAAACAAATAACTTGACTTAATGAGCAAAATTCGATACGTTTTGTTAAATCGTTCCATTAGTGGACTGCGCGGAGTTTGAATAGAGTTTAGATTGACTGAAAAACAAAAATCGTTAATGGTTTTAAATAATTCAAGCATTTTGTTAGATTAAAGTCGCTGCTTAAGTTACTTCAGTTACTCGGCATATTTTTTCTTTATTTACTAAAAGAGAACTCCAGCAGCGAAGGCTGGATTTAGTGGAAGATGATTTGGTAAATCGAAAATCATTCTAGCCAAACGAATCATGAGTCTGTCTGTCAGTCAGTCAGTCAGTGAAGAGCAACTGATGTAATGGCCAAAACAGGCTGACTAGAAAAAGAAGAAGAAGAAACATAATAAAAATAAGTAAAAACGGGAGGCTGCTAAAAATTTCATACTATAAACCAAGTACTTAAAAAAACATAGAAGAGCATTTGTAATAAATGCGATTTAGGGCTGGAGTAGCTGTCGTCGCAGCAGGAAATTTACGCATTTTATGCAAATCGTAGTTGAAACATTAAGCAACAGAGGCTGGGGCACAAAAAAAAAAAAAACCAAAAAAGAAAAAGAAGGAAATGGCAAGAAAGAAAATGGCGGCAGCGCCATAACATCAATTCATGTGCAAGCAACTTCCGCTTGTTAAATGCCAGCAAAGATGCCAGTGCGGAAGGAAACGCGCAGCTGTATGAATGTAGGGAATTGTGCGAAGCGCATAAAGGACTTTCAGCAGAGTGCCAGGCCGGCTTACGTCAATGCTATCCTCCATAGCATATTCGCTTGAGTACGATATTTGGAGCAGTAACGGAAGCAGCACTAAAATGGACACCAACTGCGTCGATAGTGTATAGCGAAAGGACAACGTCGACGAGAATGTTGACGATTCAGTACGAATACTGGCTGCTGCGCTCAGCTGACGCAGCATTTTAGGCGGTCTTATTTATGGTCAACTTTTGGCATTTTCGATAAAGTAAAAACATTTTGCTGGGAAATCTTCTTTTGAAGCAATTCAATTTTTTTTCTTATTTTTTTTTTTCTGCTGCTGCTGCTGTGGTTCTGCTGTTGACATTAAGCGTAAAGTAAGTTCGAGTCGATGAAAATGGCTAAGGACAATGGACAAATAATGGCAGAAGTTTAAGCATTGTGTATATATATATAAAGTGGAAATATAATGCATAAAGTTGAGCTGGAAAGCTTCAATTTCCTAGATCCTACAATTTTCGAAATTGTTTTAATTAAGTCTAACAAGTCGCACAAGTTATGTCATTTCAAAAGCTAGCTGTCCAATTCAAACTATGGGCATTATCTTTTTTTTTGTATACAGCTGGCCTTCTCCTGCTACTTTGTTCTGAAGAAAGTAAACTCGTTTATACCTACATATATATATATATGTATTCCGAATAATCAATAGAAGCCATATTGATATTCAAATAACCGCCAGTTTACCTGACAGTCTGACCATTGAACAATTAAATCTTCGAGACTATAAAAGATAGACTTTCTATTTCCGCTTCAGACGATTTATACCTAGAAGTCGAGTAAACTTATTGAATTTGCTTGGAGGCCTGGCTATGCACAAATTTATTATTTAATATTATTGCTCTGTGAAGAGTACAAACATTTTTTTTCTATAAAACCACATATCAAAGCCGAGAAATGTATTTGAACGGAAAAAATGGACATCACAAACAAATTTGATTTATGTGATTTATGCGTGGAGAAAAAAATGTTTCATCCTAATTCGTCATATGCCAAAATCTTTTGATGGATAAAGATGACACAGTATGACAATAATTAATTCAGTTGAAAATTTAACAATGTATCATAAATGGTTGAACTCCTGTGAGTATTAAGAGTTTATTTACCATTTATACAAAACTTAATCTCTAAAAGGTAAATAAATCAAACACGTGAATTCTTGGAGTTATAACATTTATATCTAAATGGCCTATAGCCAATATAAGTCCAGAATAAGTCTAAGCGTTTTTGAATGACGAATTCAAATACTTGATTGGCTTGCATTACCCCATAATTTGATAACATATGTCCACACAGGCTTTAAAATGACTTTGCAAGACCGAACAATGTTCTCCAAACTTATCTGCGATTTTCTCCTAAAACGCCAATACATTTCTTTCCAGTTTCTTTGTTAGTCTCCGATTTTTAACAAATACAAGATAATTTGCAGAGTCACTAGGTGGCTATTTATAAACTGGCTGTACATACATGCTCGCTTTGCCTCGCCAAGTAAAAAATATTGATATAAATGGTCTATGGTCTTTACAGACAGCTAAACCCTCCTCTCCTTTTCAATGAATCTTACATTTCCCGGTCCTATTAACATGTACACAAAATAGATGCCAAGATATATGCAATTTTTGTTTATAGCCTACATCGGGTCTTTAGATAGCCCCCTTCGATTTTGACCAAACGTAACAGGATTTCGTATCTCGATTCCAATAACAGGTATACAAAATTTCAACCCTTTACCACATATGGCTGCCAAGATATGACGAATTTTGTTAATCGATTCTTTCGACTATGCAAATACTCTTCGCGGAAGTCTACTCAATAACTTCCCAAAGTTTCATGATGATCGGATAAATGTTGTGGAAATTTATAAAAGGACATAAAAAACATACTACATACATATATTAATTTTTATATATAAAGATACTGGCGTATAATTTCCATTTTCTTAAAACCAATGTGACGTGTTTCGACTTCTCTATTTCAAACATTTCATGTTACATGTCTTTAGATACTTCTATGTCTTTAGATGCAATTGTAGCTGTACTATCTGCATAAGAGGCTACTTGAACATCACTGAAAACAGGAATATTAGCAGTTAATATTGTGTAAAGCCCAATTACCTGTGGGACACCAGCATGGATACTGTTTAGTTTTAACTTAAAATAGTCGGTTGTCTGGTATGATTTCAATAAGAGTTAAAATTGAGAGGCTGCAGAATACAGTTTCTTCTCGAATCCACTATTAATTATATTCACTATTCGATGGCATTGCTCTGATAATCCATGGCATCTCCAAAGTACAAAATGATGTTTCGGTATTTTTTCGAATACTTTGGAGAATATCAGCAGCAACTTATGGCACGGTAGGACGAGAGAATATTCACCTTCGCACATTTCGATTGGGTACGAAAGAAATCCAGCCTCAAAATAAGATTCAAAAAATTGAATACACTTGCGAGAGACCATTTTTCGAACTCTTCCGTCTACTTTGTCATAGCCTGATGTCTTTTTTTCAAGTTGGTTTGAGGCTGTATGGGTTAATTGGGTTATATGCTAAACAGCTTTTCGTTCGTAAATTTTTTGCTTTTGATTTACATGGATTCATTAAGTTCAGCTGATATAAAAACATTATTCACAGTGGAACTTTAGGCACATCAGGCCTACTTCATGTATAATGTTTGAAAATTATTCCACAGCCGTATCCACTTCTAAAGCAGTTTTAAGAGATAATTATTTAGCTTTAAGGAAAAGTTTTACTTCTGCGTGGTTGTAAAGACAATTTGCATTCCATATAGCAATTCGAAGAATTACTTACATATTTTCGATACCAAAAGAATTATATTTTGAGGAGTGTTGGGATAAGATTGCCAAAAGACTTATGGATCTATATGAAGCTACATTAGTAGCATCTTTGCCAGGCTTTGGTCTTATTAGTCTTATTATAGCATTAAACAAATTACGAAGCTATAACATAGAGTGCAATGGAGCTTCTTTAAGTAGTACTCCTGTTAACATATCGCAACCAGGCGATTTTTTCATTTTAATATTACCAATAATTTTTCTGATATCTTTGACATTAACAAATCGAATTGAAGTGGTTCAACTGTTTGAACGTTCCAGTATATCGTCGCTGTTTTGTAGGTCGTTCGTGAAGACGTTCTGATAATAGTCTGCTAAAACTGTCGATTTTTCCAGTTCTGCTTTGGCCCATGTTCCATCTGTCTTTTTTTAAAGGACGAATGTGAGTTGTGGTTCTTTTAAATTTTTTTGTGGCTTTCCAAAGAGAATAATTTGTGTCTATGGTAGGGGCCAAATTTGTTAGAAAAATTTCTATATTTAGGCCCTGTACCGAAGGTACAAGAGCCTATTGGGTTTGTGCAAATGTATGTAACAGGTAGAAATAATGGTCGGAGACCCCCCAAAGTTACCAACATTATGGTCAGAAGTGATAGAGGAGTCGATATAGCCATGTCCGTCTGTCCGTCCGTCCGTCTGCCCGTCTGTCCGTCTGTATGAACGAAAGGATCTCGGAAACGGTAATAGATAGAGACTTCGTGTTTTTTGCATTCGACTAGGATTGCTCCGGAATTTCACAAGTTTATTTTAAAATTTTGCCCCTCTCCCCCCTTCCCCATAAAATCACCCCTTAGGGTAAAAATTTCTTCGGCACAAAAAAAATTTAGTGTACCAATATAGAGATAACGTCTCTCTAAGCAAAAATCCAAAAAGTTCATCAAAATCGGATAATAAATGGCGATTTTATAAGCAATTCAATTTGAACGACCCCCCTTTTCTTTTCATTCATATTCGCGCAGTGAGAAGTGGTCATGTGTTTGGTCATAAGCTCGGGAAACATTTAATATGTTTGTTAGGCGACCTGAACTGGTACAGGGCCTTTTACAGTCGGTTACGCCCGACTGTATTTCCTTACTTGTTTTGTTTTCGATTTTGCGAAGCGAATCTTTTAGCTTCTTAGTTGCACGATTGAATTTCTTTTTGTCATCGGGACATCTTGTAGCTTGCCAAATTTTACGAAGTTTTCTCTTCGATGCAATTTGATTGCGTATAGCAGCGGGTGTAAATTGCGCATCCTTTTTTTTTTTTTGTTATAGACGGGCTTGCATTAAGCACCGCCAAGGCTACCGTATCGTTAAAGTATATAACGGAACTTTCTATGTCATCTGGAGATTTCAATGGAACGTCTAATCGTAAATGAGTTTCTAGAAATTCTCTGTAAGCTTGCCAATCTGTTTTCGAGTTGCACAGGGTAGGCGTATGCTTGTTTGTTTTGAAGGTAGTAAGATACTCAAGTTCGCCCTATGCTCCAACTAGGAGTAATACTTTAAGTTTTTGAAAATAAAGTATTAGGGAAATATAAAAAAAAAAAAAAAAAAAATTTACTCAAGTTGGATAGGGGAGTGATCGGAAGACAATTCGAACCTAGATTTAATAGTGAAATTTTCCAAATTTATGTTTTTGATAACACAAAAATCGATAAGATCTGGCTTTTTGTTTGGGTCTGTTGGCCATTAAGATGGTTCACCAGTTGAAAGGTGCGTTTTTATTTGTCAGCCGTGTACCCCATGATGTGTGTTTAGCGTTAAAGTCGCCTGCAGCTATAAATCTTGGTCCCAGAGTTTTAAAAAAATTTATATATTGAGCCTTAGAAATTTTGTGTCGCGGAGGACTAAACAATGCTATAATGGTTAAGGGTCCTTTTTGGTCATGCAATTGAATAGAAGTAGCTTGTATAAATTCGTAGCTTTACTTTTCAGCTTCTGTGCATTTTATGTTATTTTTAATAACTATTGCTGAACCCCCATGGCCTGTGCCGTCCGGATGATTTGTATCCTGTAATTTTTAAAAAGTGTTTTATAGTGAAATGTGTTTCAGAAATCAGTGCCAAATCGATGCTATTTTCATACAAAAACTGTTTTAATTCAAGAGCTTGCTGCATTAAACCATTAGCATTCAAGAAAACGACTCTTAAGTTGTCTGAGTTCATGTCTACGTGTTTAGTTTAGAGACAAGGAGCGTGACTACATTTAAAATGGCCGGTAATAGGTCGGTCGTGTAGCTATAATATATAATAAATCAATTAATATGCTTTGGGTCTGAAAACTCCTTTAAAATTTTCTCACTCTGTTATCCTGGTATAACGGCTAAATACTTGGATAGACTATATACCACGCCAAATTTAACCAGGCATATGAAAGACATGGTTCAATCAGTTATGCTTAACGATAGAAGTGAAACTTAATAAAGAAATAAATTCGGTTTTCGCCTTAAACTCGTCTATCGTAAGCAGAGTACCGCAGATTCAGATCTGCTAAAGCAATATGAATGTGGTGCGAGGTATAGAAGCGCAGATCGGCAGCAAACCCGAAGCTACTCTCTTCTTGTCACCAGTATATTTCCACTCGAAGTTCTGTTCTTGGTCGTCCACCAAAAGCAGTTGATTAAAACACTTCCATTCGCATGGTCCAATCTTAACAGTTGTTGTGAGTGAATAGATCCGATGATACCCGTAAGGAATTCTTTTTCTGGGTTGACTGTACGTTGGTGCAACACAAGTAGAGCAAAAGTGGATTGCCGTACGAATGATTTGGTAGCACTCCCACTCTTCGATTCAACCCACTCCAAAACCGTACCCTTTTCGACCCTGGCCGTGCTTTCCGACTGTAAGGAAAATTCACTTACCCCTAAAATTATGCAACATCGTCCCTGATTTCGTTACGTTGTTAAATTATAAGACCGACTTATACTAAAAGGCCTTAAGAAAATTTACTTCAACAAACACGCCTTTTGGGTTACATAGTTTTCAAAAAAATTTTAACCGATATACCTAGGTTTTTTGAGGTTAGGAATACACCTGAGAGCGACGGTGGAATTTCAATAATGAATTTGGGTTCAAAAAGCATATTTTTCATTGAACTCCTTCTGTCTACCCTAAGCTCGCGTACAGCGATCGATTTGAGGCCAGTAGTTTTCCTTTTACTATTGGCTTAGAACTCATCTAACTTTTTAAAAGTTCCGTGAAGTGGTTTGTTAACTAAACTACACTTGCGAGCGCACTTGAGTCTTTTGATGCACGAAGCAAATTATTCTTATGTGGGCTGTAAAGCTAAGCGTGTTTTTCATAATCCTGATCTAACCCGTTTCGAATAGGTTCGTATCTATTAGAGATATGCACGAAATAACATATTTCTTACTTTTTGGTATGCACCCAGGATAGCGGATACTTTTGACTGGATCTTAGCAATTTTGATGGGCTTTGATTTGTTTTTGACTGTAATATAGATGAGCAAGACTGGTGCTAGCGCTTTTGGAATTGAAGTCACCGAATTTTAAAACAAATACACGTTGCTTTTTTTTTCTAGAGCCAGGATAGAATGCTAGAAAGAACTGAAAAAAATTGCTATTGCCTAATGGAAAAATCTTTAATTAAAAATAAATAAGAATTTTTACATAAAATTAAATTTCTGAAAGGAAAAAAATCGGCTTTGAAAATTGCTTCCGTTTAATATGCCAGCACAAATGAATTGAACTGCCGCTCTCAACTGTCTAATTTAATTGCATCATGGAAGAGTATCAATCTCAAAGTCATGCATATCAAATGCGATTCAATTAATTCAACAATTCAATTTGTATTCCAATTGAGAAACGATAAACATGTAAAACCGAACGAAATTGAATACAATAAAATGAATATATCGCAGAACATTAGAAACAAATTCCTTGCGCGTCAAGAAAGCACATAGAAAATATTTAAATGCAAATGATTTGAATGATGAAAAAAATTTGGGGAAAAAAAACTCGAACAACGAAAAGAAAATGCGTGAAAATTTGGCATTCAAAGGCAAAAATGAGAAAAAAGCTTATACTTCGGTTATAAAGTAGAGTAAATGCCCTACAATCAAATGTTTATATGTTGGCTGAGTGATATTCAATATGAAAGAGTTTATTTGAAGGACAATATGGAAAGGGTTATAAGCTGACAGATGCACAAATATCAGCCACATAGTTAGACTTAGCGCGTTGTATGCCTTCTGCTTTATATGCCTTTATATATATTTTATAGGTCCTTTTAGATAGTAAAAAAAAATGTCCCACAAACTAATAATTCCCATTTTCTAACTTAGCTGTGAAGTGTATAAGCATGAACCCGAATGCGACCAACGGAATGTGGAAATCACACGAGCGTAACCGGAGCAAAGGAGGGAAAAGTTTGCTCAATGCGCCAGAAATATATTTGAAAAGTTTTTCACTTTACGCGTTTTTATTTTTCCTATTTTCCTTCTTTTTTTTTTTTTTTTTTTGATTTTTTTGTGCCATCAGCTTTGAGCAGCTATTTTGACTTTGTTTGTGATTGTGACTCGCTGCTGCTGCCATCTAAATAAATAAATACATTTTTTAAGCCATTATTGCCGCGCACAGCAGTTCACCATTTTTTTTCACTAGTTCTTTCTTTGCTTCGTTACGAAACTTCCTTGAAAGGATTTGTTGCCTGTTTTCAATTCGAGACATTATAAAATAATTTAGTTTACAGTTAAAATCCCAAAGAACAACAAACAAAGAAATCGTTAGAGAAATTCTAAAGATAGCGCGCAAAGTTGCGCATTACGGCTTATCCCTTTGCATCCGGTTTGGCCTACTTTTTACCCCACTCAACTGAAGATGGCGGCTGGCAGTTACCTTTAGTCCTTGTGACCTCTTCTTGCGCTTTCGTTTTTTTCTTCTTCTTCTACTTCTCCTTCGTTTTTTTTCATGCGCTGCTAAGCGTAAAAAAGTTACTTGATTAAATCAATTCAACTCGGGCGCGAAGAAAGTTCGGGTTTTGCATCAACGCAGGAATGCGTACGAATTTCCGTACTCCGTTGCGCCAACCAGCCACGTCCTGTTAATACCATCAACATTTTTCTCGCCCACATTGGCAAAGCAACGCGAATCCTTTTTCGTTTATTATACCCGTTTAAATTCATGGAATTTCTTCTACTGCTGTGGACTTTTAATACAATTCATAGATAATGTGAAAAAGAATATTATCCTTTTTTGGTGAGTTCGTAAAGTGTTTATTGAAGTAGGTGTTGCATATAAATGTTAACCGTTGCGAAACCAGTATTGCTGATCAATTCAAATCATCTGAAGTCCTATTTATTCAAAATTCTTAAATTTTTACAATAAAACACAATGTCGCAGCGAAATGGGAAAAGCTTGTCCAGTCTTACAGATCGATAAGCCTCCTTCCGACATTCTCAACATTGTTCAAAACACAGCAGAGACCAAGCATTAGTTTGGCTATAGAATGTCTTGACTTAGGTTTTTTCTTAGCCTTCTATTTTAAATTTGTTTTTGTAAAAAAAAGTTGCAGATTGAACCATTGAATGGGATAGCTTCTATAAACAAACCTGTACGCCCTTACAGCATTTTAAATGACTTAATTTTAGTTTTGTTGTTGTTAAATATCTCACACGGATTAAGATAGAAAAGTTTTTACTTAAGTTCTTAAATAATTTGTTTGGTTTACTACCAAAATCCGATCAATGAAGTCTTCCAGTATTGTGGATAGGTACTACGCCTGTTTATACAAACGTTAAGCGTAGGTCCATACAAGCCTCCAATGTGCAATACATTTAATAAAATCGTAGACAAAATTTTTGATTGTTTGTGCGCGCATCACGACTTAACCGCTACACCAATTTGTATGAATTTTGGTATAGAAATTGGTGGGAAGTTGGAAAAGAACATAGGCTACATTTTGTTAATATCGGAGTAAGCTATGACCCACGCCTTTCTACATGCGATATCATATATTCGTCGTATCTTTGCAGCCATTGAAAAGTGGCACTTATGGTTAAGATTTTGGGGGAAGTATTTGTATTAAGTTTGGTCCGAATCGGAGGGTGCGGAGGTTTGAGTTTATATTGAGTTGAATGACAATGAATACTCGGAAGGCATGCGCTGATCTTCCCATTAAATATACACCAGAGAATGCATTGGCTTTTCGAATTACTGTCATGTGCAAACCGGGTTTTGATGATATTAAAAACTATTTCAACTATAAGATTGCAAGCAAATAGAAGATAAATAGGAAGAATTTCATGGAAGAATTTTCGGCCCTCTCCTAAAATTTGGAGGCAATTTAATCTGATCTGGGAAGAATTTGTAAAAATAAATAAATCTGAAATCAATCCCAAAAAATGTGTTGGAAACGCCAAACGTCATCGGTAAAGTGGCAGATATTCAGTATAGAGTCTGACATTTACGAAATGGGTCGCTATTCGCTTGAACAAAGTTGGGAAATATTAAAAACTTATTTCCAAAGTGATGAGTCTCCAACTCATCTTTTCGTACGAAGCTCATTTCCACCTCGGCGGTTATGTTAATAAGCAAAACTGTCGCATCTGGGGCACAGAAAACCCGCACGTCATTGAAGAGAAGCCGATGCATCCACAACGAATGACTGTTTGGTGCGGATTTTGGTCCGGCGGCACCATTGGCCCATTTTTCTTCGAAATTGAGGAAGGAGCCGCCGCAACCGTCAATGGTGAGCGCTACCGTGCCATGTTGGCTGTTTACTTTTTTGATCAAATTGAAGGGGAAGACTTGGACGATATTTGGTTTGAACAGGACGGCGCTAAGTGCCATACAGCCCACGCTACAATCGATCTTTTGCACACAATCTTTGAAAATCAAATAAATTGCAAAAATGGTGCATTTAGGAACTCGCGCCAACCTCCATAATCTTGTGCGCGCTGGCGCCAGTCCTTTTGAATGGCAAGTACGGAGAGATCTCTCCACACCTGGTCATTCCAACGATTGCCCGATCGTCCTCTATTTCGGCGTCCTGCAATATATAAAACTTAACTTAATGAGGATATTTTACTTAGGTTGTCAGCTCGTAATATAGTCTGTTAAACCATAGTAGAGATTATATTCTTTATTGATTTTATATTATTTTATATTTGACAAATAGTATATTCCGTTGCAACACAGAGGAAAGAAAAAACCTTTGGATACCCAATAAAGAATTAGTTATAGTATATTCGCGATCAGCACGACGTAACAAGTTGATTCAGCCCTGTTAGTTTGAAAAGTATCTTCAATTTTCCTAAATCGTTCCAAAAAAGCTGCGCTATATATTATTGGTAATTCTAAATAACAAATTGACGCCCGACGTGGGGCCTAAACAACAGAAATCTAAAAGTTTGTAACAAAATAAATCAAATTTTTTTTAAATGTGTTTTACAAATTAAAAGATTTTAAAATATTTAATAGGGTTCTATCGATCGTCTGGTGTCTGTGCAAATTTTAAGAATACTTCATCCAATGAAGGTTGTGAAATCGAATAGTCTTCAACATTTAGTTGAGAGCGATTACGTTCCATCAAAGCGAATATTGTAGACCAACGAATGGCCTTCGGTGGAATCTCATAGGTCAGCAAATCCTGATACTCAGCGCTTAGCTTTGCGCTGGGTATATTAGTTGCAATGAAATCTTTTATCGTGTCTTGACCTTCATTTTGAATTTCATCCGTTTCATCTGTTTCAAATTCCGTAGATCTTGTGGAATGATACCGTGTATGACTACCGCTTGGTGAGGCAGGCTTCATTTTGATTTTAAGTATGAGACCCTTAGAGAATTTATTTTTTAAATACTGCGCCGAGCCGAGGCAACGCAATTGACCAGCAACCATGATACCCAAACGCGTACACAACGCTTCACACTCTTCCATACTGTGTGATGTGAGCACCAGCGGCTTGCCAATGTCACGGATTTCAATTGCAACATCCCAGAATTGACGACGTGCAACCGGATCGAGACCTGTAGATGGCTCATCCAAGTAGATGACCTTCGGGTTGCCCAACATGGCAAGTGCTATACACAATTTGCGCTTATTGCCGCCGCTGTACTGCTTGACCGGTTTGTCAATATGCTTCGCAAAGCCAAATTTATGCGCCAGCTCGTCGAGTAGAGGGCGCACCTCACGTTCACGCATGCCCTTCAACTGACAATTAATCTTTAGATTTTCACGTCCTGTCATATTATTGAAAAGCACATCGTACTGTGGACAGTAGCCAACCTGCAGTGTAGGTTTGCGCAGCACAGTGCGTATGTTGCGGCCCTCCAGATAGGCATTGCCATTTTTTATGTAAATTGCGCCAGTGAGCATCTGAAAAGTGGTGGTCTTGCCTGCACCGTTGACGCCCAATAGACCAAAGCAATCGCCCGTCTGCACGCTGAAGGAGATCTCGCGCACAGCACATAATTTGCCGAAGCATTTTGAGAGGCGATCAACCACTAGCGAAACTTTTTCGCGTGCTTCGTTGGACATATTGGCAATGCGTGCCTGTTCGGCGAGCACATCTTCATCGAGTTGGCTAGCGGAGAACGAATCCTGGCCACCGCCGGAACGTGGCTTTTCAGCGGATTTTCGCTTTTCATCGGAACTTCTACTTCGCACCGATTTTCTAGAATCCACAGATTTTCGTTCTTCAGCGGTTGCAGGTTTCTCATCCGATTTTGCATTTTCAGCCGTTGCCTCTGTATCAAAGGTTGTTCGTTTCACATCAGAATTTCTATATTCATTTGACTGCTTAGCTCCTTTAGGTTTCTTTTCACAACAAGTCGCACACATACACGACAGAAGATTAGTTTCGAGAAATATAATCAACAGCACACAGACAGCAGCTATGCCTAATAACCAGATCAGCTCCAAGCCAATGCCCGGATGTTTCATGTCGAAATAGGGCGTCAATTGACAGCAGGAACGTACAAGCTGACACGCGTCGTAGCCTTGCTTATCGATATCCGCGCATGCATTGCGTTGTAGAAAGTTCTTCAATAGTTCAGACTGAGCCATTATCATGTTGTACATATGACTAATATGAAGTACCGTTATATCTTTGACATCAGCTTTTAGTTGCAGGAAAACAAAAACCATTGCAGATACAATATACAACATAAAATTTATGAGCATGATCCAACCAACGCCCTTGGCGGCATCTTTGAAGCAGAAGGAGAGCACATAGACCATGGCCAGTAAAGCCATAACAGAGATAAGCAACAGCAGCAGCTGTATGGAGACTTCAAGCGGCGTTTGAAAGCCTGGCTCATGAAAGGCAGCCAGCACCAACAGCAATAAGAGTACAATGATGAGCATTACCAGCAAATCCCAGATGTAGTTTGCCAGCCAATAGTTGCATATGGAGACGCCACACATAAACTGATGTTGCTTAAGACCCGTAACGCGCTCATTGATAATCAAATACGCTGGTATGGCCATGACAATAGCTAAAATGAAGCAGATATTGAAGATGATAGGATTCAATTGTGTTCTGCGTGCTGCTTGCTCGTGCTCATCCGATTTATAGGCCACTGGTGCATTGAAGACCTCCACTGTAGCATCAGCATCAACCAGTGCGCGCACCAAGGCATTGTGCACGAAGTTGAGCGTCAACGGCGCGGTGTGCAACGGCGCATTATTCAGCCAGGCAACTACGGCTTTTGGAGTTATAGTGGCGCCCACTAGATAATACTTGTCAACCCTGAAACGATTCTTAGCAGCTAGTGCTCCAATGTACTCTTCAAATTTGCGTCCATTTGTACTTTCGAATTTAAACTCTCGTCCGAATGACTTGGCATATTTCTCGTATGCAACAGCAATTTCCGTATCAGCCGTAGACTCGAGTACTGTCACCGCGCGTCCATACGAGGAAATCTTAATAGCTAAACGCTGTAGCGCTATGTCATGCACTGCATAGTTGTTGGTGGCAATGACTAAACAAAGAAAGATCGCAGGCAGTATTAAGTATAAAATGAAGCCAAGCCAATTGCGACGCACCAGCAGTGCGCGCTTCAGCAAAATGCCACGCCAACGCATGCAGCTACGTTGACAGCTGCCGGCAACGAAGAGCGCATCCGAGAATATAACATCTCCGCTGCTGTGCTCTGCACCGCCTGTCTGTCTTTCATGACTGTCCTCTGCACCTACACGAAAGAATACTTCCTCCAAAGATGCCATGCTAACGCCAAAGCCGGTCAATTCAAGTTGCACCAAATTTTGTTCCAGCGCACGAAACAGCTTCGCGTATTTGGAGATCGAGCGCAGCGGCAACAGATAGACCAACTCTGTACCACGTT
The DNA here is from genome assembly GCA_035044805.1 of Leucophenga maculata. Taxonomy (NCBI): domain Eukaryota; kingdom Metazoa; phylum Arthropoda; class Insecta; order Diptera; family Drosophilidae; genus Leucophenga; species Leucophenga maculata. The sequence goes on along the minus strand of JAWNNP010000102.1, from coordinate 98,544 downwards.
GGCTTTCGAGTTTTATGCCCGATAAAATATGCCGCAAAAAACTGCTCACTTTTTCCTGACTACAGTCCGGTTGCATATCGCAAACCAAGCGGTAACCGCGTCCATACTCTCGCTTTAGATCGAAAGAGTTGCCATGTGCACGTAGCTCACCGCCACACAGTATGACAATACTGTCGCCCAGCGCATCAGCCTCATCCATGAAATGCGTTGTTAAAAGCACGGTGCGTCCTTGCTTTGCTGCTTGTAGCAACTGCCACAGCTGACGGCGTGCATGCGGATCCAAGCCGGAGCTGGGCTCATCACAGAGCACGGTACGCGTGTTGCCACACAGCGCGCAGCAGAGCGACAGTTTGCGTTTCATGCCACCCGACAGTTTCTTTGCAGCAACATTCAATTTTCTATCAAGCTGCATTAGACTTGCATACTTCTCGATCTCCGCTTTTAGTGCGCCACTGTCACGTACGCCCTTCAAACGGCTAAAGAAGCAAATGTGCTGCTTGACTGTGAGTTTGTTGAAAATGGGATCATTCTGTGGACAGACACCAAGTGACCGACGTGCTGCATTGCGTTCGGTGCTTACGTCATAGCCGTTGACGATTGCGGTGCCCCCATCCGGACGCAACATGCCGGTTATCATCATGACAGTCGTCGTCTTGCCAGCGCCATTGTGGCCCAGCAGTACCGTGATCTCGTCGGTGTACATATTGAATGAGATATCGTTGACGGCAACATTATTGCCGAATTTCTTGTACAAATGCTTTACCTCCAGGCCGAGAACCTTTCCAGCTGCTACATCTGCACCAGCAGTGCTGCGTTTGCCGCCAGCTTCGATATGCTGTTCTTCTTGCTGCTGCTTGCACCAGAAATTGCGCTGACAAGGATAGTTCCACTGCTTTGCTACGCCATACTCACCGGTTTTTATTTGCTCCAAGTAGAAGCAAATCAAAAGGCAGCCTAGCGCAGCCAGCAACATCATCGGAAACAGATAAACAAAGCACATGTCGCCATAGATCCAAGGCTCATCTAAATTGCTCCAATCTAAACCATCTTCCTCCAATTCGTGCCGCACAATGATTTTTGCTCCCACACTTAAAGCCGTATTTGGCAATAAGCAGAAAAATAACTGCGCGCCCAGATGGAATTCGTTAAAGGTACGCAGAAAGGTGCAGACATCAGTTAAGAAAAGCGCCAGATAGGTCACCACAGTAGCCAAGACCGCACGGTTGAAGCAGACTGCCAACATGAAGCAAAAACAGATCATTGTTATGCAATAAACGATCATGAAGACCAGCACTAGGCTCCAATTGCTGTAGGTGAGTATGGCGCCCCTTTCCAGTTTAACCAAATAGAGTGCCATTAGAATCAAAGCCGTGATCAACATCAGCACTACGAACGATTTGATGAACCAAGCCAACCAATGCAGCCAGTTGCTTAGGCCAACAATTATCATAATCTCCTTCAGTTGCGACTCACGTTCGTTGGCAACTGAGGAGACTATGCTCGCGCAGGGTATCAAATAGCAATAATACAAAAGAGGACCCATAAATCTCTCCGTTATAACAAAGAAGAGTGTTGATGTGTAGGCAGCATAAGGATAGCGCTGCATCTGTATTGTAGGCAAATCTGTGCTGCGATTACTTGCCAACTGCAGATAGGCCATGACCAATGCGTTTTGTAGCGGCACAAAACCTTCTGCAATATACCAGGGCATGCCACCATCGTTCTCTCTGGGATTTCGTTCAATACCAACCGAAATATTCTTTACATTGTATGTGTTCCATGTGAGCGGAATTTTGCCAGTGGAACCACGCAACACGCTTGGAAAGCGCAACGCGAATGTGAATTTCTTCGGAAAGCTGTCTATATTTGCTGTTCTATCGTCAAACTCAATGCCAGCTAAATAGTCGTCGGATCTTAGCTTTTCATCGAGCGCTTTTGCATCTGTAAATGCTTCGAATTTTTCGATTTTTAATTTTGCAGCAGCCGATTTTACAATCTCAGCATAAAATGCATTACGGGGCGAGTAGAGTAGTGTGTTATTCTTTGGCGGCTTTTTCAAACTTAAACTTGAAATATCAATTGCTGTGTATTTGTTCTCCGTGAAATCTTCTGAGGGCAACAAGTTACGGAAGAGTAGAAGTATTGTAAGCATTACAAGGACAACAACTACAATGCAAATTGTTTGCACTTTGCTGTTCCATTGCAGGAGAAAATTTTTCCAGAGTAATAGCTTAAATTTGTTCCAATTGTTGACATCTGTTGTAGACATATTTTTTATTGAGTTTAAATTTTATTTCCTAATTTTTGATTAGAAAGTGATGTGAAAATACTAAAAAATAAATGTAGAAATAGTACTACTTGAGGAATATATCCATAGGTTTGGCATTTTCAGAAAGGTCTTTCATGCTGTTTCTCAAACCTATCTCAACGAAAAAGAAATACCAAAATAAGGTAGCACTCCGAAAAAAAAAAAAAGTGTTGTCGATATTGATATCTCCGTCTGTTTGTCTATGAAAATCCAGAAAATTGAGACTATAATAGATGAAGCCTTTAAGTTTGTATAGTAACTCTCCTACTGTCTTTTCACATTAGTAGTAAATGAACGTGCCTACCGTACTCCAAAGGGTAGTATCCATAATATGATGTCGCTGACGGTTACTTCTGGGAGCTACAAATTCCATGGTGAAATGAATATACACTATGTAAAAAAAGTGTTTAGGTGGAACCGAATAAGGGGGTTTCCCATATTTCTTTAGGTGTTGCAAACTTTGTGACTAACAGGATATATAAATTGACCACAGTTGTTTTAAATTTAATCGACTAAGCGTGAACACCCCTAATATTATATATTTATACATCGTTTTTTATTGCATTTAAGCAAACGAACTAAATTTATATGATTAAGGTGTATCGAATACGGTACGGCCAAATTATGAAACCTTATTACTTCATCATTTCAGGTCGCAAATTTATCATTCTTAGACATTTATAATCTGGAATAATGTACCATCTAACGCTAATCCATTGAATAAAGCTATGAAATTCGAAACAGGAGCAAAGCAGTTTTGTTGCAGATTGATTAGTTCTGAAATAGAGAAATTCACAGAAATAGAGTGAAAGAACATCAGAACATTTCAAATGTTACGTGGTGCCAACATTGACTCGGACCACTATCTTGTCGCAGCCAAGGTACGCACTAGGCTCAGCGTTCCAACATGCAACGAAAGCTAGACGTCGGCAAGCTGCAATCAGACCAGATTGCCGTAGCCTTTTCAAATACACTCTCCCGACAATTCCGGAAAACCTCTCCGTCTTCTCGAGATATATGTGAGCAGTGGAAACATATCAGCCGCTCCATGGATAGGGCTGTCAAGGATGTCAATGTTTATACAAAACATGTGAAGAATTCTTAGTACGACGAGGAGTGTCGCAATGCTACTGCAGAGAAGAACGCTTCCTATCAGCGAAATCTGCAGTCGGGAGCAACGCGAGCTGTTAGAGAGCGATATCGAGAAAACACCTTTTCAGACGGAAAAAAAGGGCAAGTAAGGAGGGAATTTCAGGATGTTGAGATGTTACGTGACAGTAATGAAGCTCGAGAATATAATCAAAAGTTCAAGCGTTTGATTGAAGGTTTTGAGCCCTGAGTTATTTTCTGCAAGGACGAAAATGGAAATCTGATTACAGATGCTCAAGAATCAGTGAGATTATTGAGAATTCATTTTTCTAAACTACCCAATGACTGGAATCTCAGTGTAAGTTCTTTGGGCATTTTTTGTACATATCACATAAAATATTTGCGGCTAAGTCTATTTGATTTATGGAAATCTCAAAATCTATATATCATTGTAAGAGTTGTTTCGTATATCCGATAAAGTTCATATTTATTCGTGGTCAACACAATGAGACGAATCCACGACAAAGCCATTCTCATCCATTCTACCGTCTGCATATCTTGCAAAACGCATAAGTAAATAAAAACGGAAGCACGCCAGAATGAGTGCATATCAGGTAACTGGTACGGAAAGCCCTACACGAATCCAGATGGGAATATATCATACATACAAATTTAAGGTTCGATGGAGTTGCAGTGTATCACGAAGCCGAGCATACTTGACTGCAGATTTTTTGCAATTCTTAAGTAATCCCATCCGAAGCCATCAATCAAGTTGACTCCATTTTTTATGTGACTTAAATTCATAAACAAATTTTTAAACAGACATCATTTGTTATAAGCAAACACAATTGAAGCACCCTTTCATCAGAGTTTGACTTGACCAGCTTATGTATAATAAAAGTCAAAATAAAAGAAATTAGCAGATATCAGGCTAAAAGTAATAATAGATCATATATTGATTTCAAATACTTTTCCATGAGATACTTTTAAACTGTAAAATGCTGTAAAATAAATTATTATTCCAGAACCTTGAACTAAATACCAAAAGAAACAAAAAAAATGTAATATATAAAACTAATTAAAATGCAAATACCTTGTTTAGAGTCGTGGCACGTGTACCAAGGCACCTACATACTTAAAACAACAGATGAATTGACTAATTTGTATCTTAAGCAGTTGCAGATACTTTTTGGTTGACAGTGTTAGGCGCACGTGGCCGCCTACGCCAACAGTTCATAATTTATTTCTGTATTTTTAGAGAAACACGCGACGATGATGTGGTGGCCCAATGACTACAATGACTTAAAAGAAATTAAAGAAGAAAAAAATATTCAATTAAAATTAATTAGTTGTAGTCAAGTAAAAATAATAAAACTTAAAATAATCAATTTTGGATTTGTGTCTTGACAGTTTCCAATGTCTTCTTTCTTCTGCTCGAAGTTCCGTCCCGCATATAATAACAGATACATCTCGCTGAAAACTCGTGTCGACTTATGAATATGCATGAAAGATTATAAATAGATAGCAAAAAAAAAAAAACAAATCATTTATTTTTTTTATTTAATTTAAAACAATTTTTATTTATTTCTTATTTTTTTTTTTTATTATTTTTTCTGTTCGCTCAACTCTTTCGTATGCAAAATGATTGATTTGATTTTTTACACGTGCTGGCATTAATAATTCAAACAAAAAAAGAAAAAAAAAAACTGCGGTCGAGTGTGCGGAACTATAAAGTGCCCTGTAAATTGCTTTAAGTTTTTTATTTAAGCTTAAGATTTGCATGGCATACAGCTGCACAATGCCGGTCTATTTTATTCGAATGATAAGAGCTAAAAGTTGCAGATTCTTCTACACCGACTTAGCTTTTGATATTGATTCGCTTTAATGTATTTCCTCAATTTACATAAACGATATACCTCTTCCCTTTTATTACAGGGTATAGAAATTAAGACAATGTCAAATTTCTGACTGCATGAAATAGACAAAAATTAAATCAAAAGATACTTTAAGCTAAGAAAAATAATATTAAATTCAACTTGCTCTGCCGGTTCGCAATTTGGCAAATAGTTTGACTTACTCGTACAATATTTCGCTGTTTGCTCACATCTGAATAAGTTATCTTTGGGTTATGGAAACTTTCCATTGAATAATTGATCGTTTGGGCTAAGTGGCAGTCTGTCTAAAAGAAACACATTGCTCATAGCAAATCATTTGTTTTGAACGACTTATATTGAAATTAAGTATTTCATGGGTGTTAATATAAGAAAATTTAAAGACTCTATAACACTCCAGAAATTTGCCTTTCAGAACCACTTTTTATTAGTGCTAAGTGAAGCTACTTAATTAGTTGAATATATTTTTCAATTAATCAAACCTGAAGCCTCATATATTCACAAAAATCATCACCAAACCATTACAGTCTCCATCGTGATGTGTTTGGGCTTAAAGTCTACTTGATTCGGATTTTGTTTATATGGCACCTGAGCCGAAGCGCTATTATTTTTTTTGCTAACATAGTAGAGGAATCGGATGAGATCGGATGCTACCAATATTTCGATGTTGTGCTAAGTCATGTATGAAGTTGTTTACACCTGCGTACCACACTGCAACTCGGCAATGCATTAATGCATTTTAAATATGTATCTCGACGTTGGAGTGAGCCATTAGTCGGATGTGATGCATTCTGTTAAGTTTTATCTCCTCCTCGACAGTTGGATTCTTGAGATCTCGTTGAATGTCTGCACTAGAAATATACCAGCACTGGATATTAGACGAAGTATCTTGAACTGTTGCCGTTGGATGATGTTAATAAAATAGAAGAGGATTTGAATTTGCAGTGCCTTGTGCCAAACCTTGTCGAATGCCGTTTCCACATCAAGAAAAACTACAATGATGAAATTTTATTAAAAACTCTGTGAATTTGTTCAATAGTTGAATGTTGTTTTCTAAAGCCAAACTGATGGTCAGGTATAGAATAACTTTTATCAAGTATAGGTTGCAATCTGTTTTTAAATAGTCTTTCAAACACCTATGATAAGATTGGCAAAAGGCTTTTGGGTCTGTAAGAAGCTGGATTAGTAGCATCTTTGCCAGACTTTGACATTGCTATTACCTCTGCTACCGTCCAAATCTTTGGGAAAAACTTTAGTCTTATTATGGCATTGAACATATTTCGAATACATAACATAGAGTACAAGGGTGCTTCTTTAAGTAGTAATCCTGTTATCAAACGTAACTTGCACCGATTTTTTTATATTGACTTCAATTCTCCACTTTTTAAGCCAGCACTTTACACTTTATTATTGTACAATATTGGTAGCTTCTCAATGGGAACCACTTAATGCCATAATGGCCTTACCGCCAAAGTCACTATTAGAACATCTGAATTCAAAACGATTTCTTGTGGTACTTCATTTCCATCATATAAAGGTATGAAATGATATGGTTACGGGTTTGTTTGGCTTTTGAATCATTAAACCTTCCGCATACTTTCATTAAATCGGATTATAACCCAAACTTAACGTTGTGATATATATGTTGTAAGAAAAGCAATATAAATTTTAGTGGCAGTTTCTTATTCCTAGTGAATACATTTTGTCCTAACCGGGAGCCATCTTATTAATATATTAATTTTGTGATAGGAAAACTTAATATGTATATCTTCTTCCATATAGCCAGAGAAAAAGTTCAGTGAAGATGATCTGCAAATGACTTTTCTTTATCTTTAAGACTTACATCAAATTCCGTTGTTGCAAAAGTAATTTTTTTTAGTGTGATACAGTTTACAAGTATGTAATCTCAGAAATGGAAGTTTTACCACAGGTAAATCCATGGAGATCGAAAATAAATCCATCAACTGGTCTGGTCTGCATGTGCTTAACAAAGAAGTATTACAGCTCTGCTGATCTTTCTGGATAGTCAGCAACCATTTGATTATCTGGCAAAAATAATTGCTATAAATGTTAAAGTGTTCCTTAGGTCATACTTCTTCAACACCTTGAAGTTCGAGTTGATCGTTGATATATTTGCTGCATCGAGCGAGAGTACAACAGGTAAATATTATTAAACCTATCCAATAAACACTGTACATTGCAGTTATATGAGCATTTTACTCAATGCTGGCTTCAAACACGGATAACACGGTTTAAGTGGCCAGTTTAGCAAACCGTGGATATGGAACTTCAACCGATACACCTCGCGTTAGTAATAAATAAAAATAGACTGCAGCGGCTTCATACCATCTAGGAATGTATTGATACTTGGCAGCAATAGTTGAACTAACAATATAATTTTTTTGTTTGAGTAAATAATATAAAGTATCGATACTATTACTTGTAGTACGTTTATACGATGGAGTTATTCATGAAAACATTTCATGAAAAATCATAAAAAATATACAAATTTAGGTTTAAGTAGGTACAGGGTATCTCAATGTCGAGCAAACTCAGGCAGCGTTCTGTTTTTCTTTTAAATCTGTTACCAGAAATCCTCAAATGATGGCGTTACTGTTATGTTAATTAACATCATTACTTGCTGTTAATAACAGTTTGACCAAGCAGTAAACTATACTATTTCATATTAAAAGCAATTAAACATTAGCTAAGAATTGCTTTACATACAAAAAACCTTTCACATTTACGTGACATCGAAAAAAAAATCGTTTGATATACATAAGACAACAGTGGCTTCCTCCACTTTTTAACCACTTCCCACCGAATAAATTATGTTGCATATAAAATACAAATCATTCCACAGTGCAACACCGTCAACGTTTGAAAGCGCAGAATTGTTTTTGTAGTTCATGAACGGGCAGCGAACCGAAGCAAGTCGATTCGATTTGCGTTGAATTGAATTGAGTTGAGTTGCCTCAATGCATCGCATTGCAACGTACGCGAGTATCGATCGAGTGCATGAAACTCGGCTGCACGTTGCAGTGCACACGTTGCCCCATAGTTCGTTTGGGTATTGGAGGCGGTGTGCAGTTGGTGTTTGTGTTTTATTTTTTTGAATCGGATGCGGGTGTTACGGGGTATGACTTTGGTTGACTTCAGCCGTCGACGACGAGCTTTGGTTGTAGCTGCCATGCGCTGCTTTGTAATTTAGGCAAAGTGCTTGAATTTAGATTCGCGTTTCGCTTCGAATTCGAGTTCAACAGAGATACAAAACAAGCTCAGCCGCTGCAACACCTCACCACTCGCTCATAGAACATAGCGTTGAACTCGTTCAATGCAACAAGAGTTGCATGGTACCAAATTGAATTAAGTCTCTTATTTTTTTTTTTTTTTTTTGATACGCTATATAATAAAAAAAAAAGAGTATTAAATGTTTATTGGAAAGTTTGTAACATATTGATGAAGGCATTGGAGGTTACACGGAACAATACAGTCCGTCTGATATGCTAGTCATCCCAATATCTATTTGTCTGTAGTTGGTCTTGACATTTATATATGCAAACTCCCTATAGAGAATAATTTTTATTGCTAACAGTTGAAGTCTTAGATAATAAAACCTTAATAAAGTCTGCAATAATTTTATAAAGATTTCCAGCAGACACTAATAACATATTGGCACAAGACAAGCCTATGACGCAATTGTGGTATCTTGTAAACTTATTTTTCTATTTTTAAAGCTTCATGTAGGGTATCTGATAACACTTAAGCATAAACACTTAATGGAAAACTATTCAGAAGCTCTAAGATATGAAAGCAATTCTTGTGCAGGGCATTAGAACTTCGACTCCATTGTAACAAATGTTTTCTCTTGTATTTTTTTAAAAATTGTTTTTGAATTTTTGATTTTTATGCAGTTAAAGTGGGTGTGGCACACGCCTCAAATGCAATGCATTGGATTTCTTTATAATTTATTTTTATATATACACATTTTTTTTTTGCAAACGTATTTATTTTTTTTTTTCATTTATTTTCTATTTTTATTTTTTTCCAATTTGAGTCGAAAGCGTTGCATCCGATCCATCGTTTTCGATTTGTTGCCCGGTCACGTTGAGCTTTGTAATTTGTTATGCAAAGTTTTTCAAAAGACTCGTAGCAGATTTTTATGAACCGCTGGAAATTTTGTTATATTATTTCTAACGCTTTTCGCATTGCATCGCAGAATATCGCGTGTTGATTAGTGGAATACAAACATGTTTTTGGGACACTGGAACAGAATTTCCTAAGTTGAGAGATTTACCGTTTACTGGTTTTAGTATGCGGGATAGAGTATGGTGCTTTTCAGAGTGGAGTGGTTCCTCATTTTTTTTTTTAAGTTAAACTTTTTTAAAATCGTTCTGATTTGAAACTCAATGAAACGAAATGCGTCACGATAAAGACAAAAAAACAAATACAATGTATAGGATTAAGTTGGCTAGAGAATGGATTAGATTATATAACACATCATTTTATATTCTCGGTTTCCTCTTTGTGCGATGCTTCGTAGCGTATGCTGTGTTTGCTTGATGACGGCGCCTCACTTCGACCAGCTGCCGATACTGGGGTCTCCCTACTCCGTATCGTAATTTTCTTCCCTACTTTTTAGGCAAATTTAGCCAGAATCAATTTTTTTCGCAAAAATCGAATGAGATTTAATATCTTTATGCGACCAAATAAAAATACTGTGTGAAAAAGGATGCTAGGGCATCAAGGAGGTAACGAGTTTGTGTTTTGTGGTCTTTTCAGGTATCATCAACCAAAAAACAAGTAAGGAAATACAGTCAGGCGTAACCGACTGTAAGAGGCCCTGTACCAGTTCAGGTCTCCTAACAAACACATTAAACGTTTCCTGAGCATATGACCAAACACATGACCACTTCTCACTGCATGACTAAGTGCCTTTTAAAACATTTTTTTATGTATGAAACGAAAAGGGGGGTCGCTCAAATTCAATTGCTTATAAAATCGTCATTTATTATCCGATTTTGATGAACTTTTCGGATTTTTGCTAAAAAGGACGGTATCTCTATACTGGCATGCTCAATTTTTTTTGTGCCGAAGAAATTTTTACCCTTGGGGGTGATTTTATGGGGAAGGGGGGGAGGGGCAAGTTTTTAAAATAAACTTGTAAAATTCCGGAGCAGTCCTAGTCGAATGCAAAAAACACGAAGTCTCTATCTATTACCGTTTCCGAGATCCTTTCGTTCATACGGACGGCCAGACGGACGGACGGACAGACGGACAGACGGACATGTCTATATCGACTCCTCTATCGCTCCTGACCATAATGGGGGTAACTTTGGGGGTCTCCGATTATTATTTCTACCTGTTACATACATTTGCACAAAACCAATAGGCTCTTGTACCTTCGGTACAGAGCCTAACAAGTAAGGAAATAACAGTCGGGCGTAACCGACTGTAAGAGGCCCTGTACCAGTTCAGGTCGCCTAACAAACACATTAAATGTTTCCCGAGCTTATGACCAAACACATGACCACTTCTAACTGCGCGAATATGAATGAAAAGAAAAGGGGGGTCGTTCAAATTCAATTGCTTATAAAATCGTCATTTATTATCCGATTTTGATGAACTTTTTGGATTTTGGCTTAGAGAGGCGTTAACTCTATATTGGTGCACAAAATTTTTTTTGTGCCGAAGAAATTTTTAGCCTTGGGGGTGATTTTATGGTGAAGGGGTGGAGGGGAAAAATTTTAAAATAAACTTGTAAAATTCTGGAGCAGTCCTAGTCGAATGCAAAAAACAAGAAGTCTCTATCTATTACCGTTTCCGAGATCCTTTCATTCATACGGACGGCCAGACGGACGGACGGACAGACGGACAGACGGACATGTCTATATCGACTCCTCTATGGCTCCTGACCATAATGGGGGTAACTTTGGGGGGTCTCCGATTATTATTTCTACTTGTTACATACATTTGCACAAAACAAATAGGCTCTTGTACCTTTGGTAAAGGGCATAAAAATTTGGGGATAGACAACCAACTCGACTTTTTTTGTAAATTGAAATGCCAATCTAGAAACCAAACCCAAAAACCTAGGAAAGGAAAGACACCTTCTGGGTACCGACCTTCTTTTTGTTTTGTGTGCTGTTTAATCGATAATATTTTCTTAAAACGAATATGGATGATGGTAATAGAAGCATTCTTTGGAATACAGAAAAATTGAGGTATCAATGAGGTGGAAGATATTTTAAAAAGCGTTTGAGGACAAATTGATAATAAATTGCAACAGAAATTTTGAATCATTTAAAGAACTGAATATTCTAATCACGTCTTCTTCTTCTTCTTGAATAAACGAAAGGAATGGAAAGTACATTTAAAGGGCCTCGCTTCCAAATGAACGAAAAACATAAAGATCCACCGTGTTCTCTAGTTTAACACTTAAAAATTATTTAAGCTTCTTTAAACTTAGTCGCACATATTTTGTTATGTGAACGGCGTGACGAACCACACAGTTCTGTCAAATAAAAAAAAAAAACACAATGAATGCTATTTAGAGCATAGGACGTTTTAGGACGTTGTTTGGCATTAATAATGCTCACTGGGGAGCACTTAGGTTGTGCTTAATTGCGACCAAAACCCAACAAAATAGAAATCACAAAACACATAAAAGCCCAAAAGAAAGCCAACTAAACTTCGCCATGAAGCAAATCGAAATGGAATCACGTTTTGCGCATGCAATTAATGCGCCACGGCAAATGCCAAACCAGTCACCACGAACGATGGTGCAGGATTGGGTGAGGCGAATGAGTTGAGGTTTAACCGAGTCAGCCATTTGGACAGTCAATTGTTTGTTGCTACATCAACGATAGCCAAAAAAAAAACAAAAATATTCTTGCTTAGATGATTTCAAAGCTTCAAACATGCACCAGGTATACATCATCTCTACGAGTTTATATATTTATGTATTATGTACATCGCTCGCTCGATTGTATTGAACTACTGGCAAATTGCAGCATGCAGTGCACTCCCTTCGAATTCGACGCCTCATGCTTCAATTTGGTCTGACTGCGCTTGGGGCAAGTTCAGCTTCGTCACAGTTGCAAACAACTGGCAGATTTCTTATCGAAAACTAGTTTTTGGCTTTTTATAAACTGTGCCCCTAAAAAGTACGACAACAGCAGCCATGAAGCCATGAAGTCCAAAGACGCTGGTGAGATGCAGCGAGAAGTTTTTGTTGCATCTGAAATCCGAACCGCAAAACAGTGGCAGACAAGCGAATTTAATGGAAAATCATTAAACATATTTTTTTTCTTCGTTTATTTTTTATATTTTTTTGGAGTCTTAAGTATAAATTAAACAGTCAATAAATCATGCAACTGAAACTGGTTTCGTGCAAACACACGTACAAATAAAATTATCCACTGTGGCAGCGCGCAACTTTAAGCTATAAAACTTAATTTTTCGACATTTGATTGCTCTTGATAGTATCTTAAGAAGCATATAAGTGCTGCGAGGGTAGTTACTTTAGAAATATATAAACAGAATGTTTTAATAAATGCTGAAATGAAATTAAATGAAAGAACACTTTTATGGTTTGCTGGGCTACTAATAAAAGTTGGCTTGGCATGAGGAACAAAAGCTGACCACTAAGAGTCTTCAAACCAGTGTTTACTAAGTATGTGGGAAAGATTTGTTTAGGCGCATTCAGACAGACGGACATGGCTCAATTCATAAATATTCATAAATTCTTTTGAAAAGCCTAAATAAAACACAAAGATTTTCTAGCTCCGAGTTCTGTTGTTGTGAAACAGCTTGATGTATCCTCTTATACAATGAGAAGCTATTATTCACATGGAACTTCTGAAATATGCAGTTGGCATTGAACTATGGAGCTACACTAATTAGTATCTCCAGGCCTGTGTCACAGCCCTTATTACAAATGCAATGAACATGAGCCTTGCGTTTATTTTTTTAAAAAGTCTAACGTGACGGGCAGTGCTTCTGTGCTGCGTCAAGGGCAAAGTTTAACCATTTGGCCAATATAGTGGCTGATAAGAATGATTTCTTTAACGTCTTCATTTGGCAGTCTCACCAAATATCGTGCTAAGAATCGTAGATTCAGGTTCATCATCCTGCTGGTGAAAATTGGGAAAATGTTATTATGTTCCAAGTAGGTTTCATTAGAATCTGAAGATACTTATTAGCAGATTTGTGCGTCAAGTCATGGACACCGAAGACACGCAATGAATATGCAAAGCAGACCCGTGACCACTAGGGGTGTTCTTATCTACATGAAAATTTCGATATGAATAATTTTTTCTTTTAGCCAAAAATTATTGAATATAAAATTTGAGGCCGATCCGATGATATTTACTGGAACTTAAAGATATAAAATGTCTTCCAATCTAAGAAAATCGGAAAAACTATAATAGTATTGGGCTTTTGTCCATAAAATGTAAATTTTCTTATTGACATATTTTTTACTTACTTAAGTGTCCTTCAAACGCCTTGGGAAGGAGCTGGAGCTCTTTCATCCATTCGAATGAGGTGCCCAGCCCAGTGCAGCCGCTGGAATCTTATCCGCTGGACTATGACAACCTCATCGAATAGTTCGTACAGCTCGCGGTTCATATGGAAGCTAAGCTCATCGTCGACTCTAATAGGATCAAAAGTCCTGCGAAGAAACATCATCTCAAAGTCTTCCAAAGCTGTTTCATCTGACTCAGTCACGGTCCATGCCTCTGCGCCATACAATAGGACCTGGAGTATCAGATCTTGATTTTAGTCTTCCGAGAGAAGGCTTTAGTTCTAATTTGCATGCTTAGCACAAAATAGCATCTATTTAGCGTAGTTCTTTGCCTGATCTCCAGGCTGTCATAGTTTATGCAGAATATTTCGTATCCAAGATGGACGATGTTTTCTCAAACATTAAAATTGAAAATCTCCATCGTCACCATCGACCGTCCAAGATGCAATCACGGCAAGCGAGAAAAAACCAAGTACTTCGTCTTGTCCTCATTCACGGCTAGACCAATTAGCCGAAACTGTTTTTTAATCTTTGAAAACGCCTTGCTTACTCGCCGCTCTCGTGTGCCGATGACACAATATCATCCGCGTACGCAAGCAGCATTACTGCCGTTTGGAAGTTCGAGCCCGACATATTCCGTATGTACGGGCACTGGCGTAGGATGTATTCCATCAGAAAATTGAAAAAAACGTACGACAGCGCATCACCCCACCTGAAACCTTTCTTGGTATCAAACGGGTCGGAAAGGTTTTTCTCCACCCTCACAACGCCTTGTGTATGTGGCAGCATCATCATGTAAAGACGAACGATCTTTGCCGGAATATCTAGAGCAGAGAGGTCGTTGAAAAACTTCGTTCGTATCGGCGTGTCGAAAGCGGCTTTATAATCGACCAATAGGTGGTGAGTGTCTTTGGGTCTTTTCTAAGATTTGGCGTAATGTGAATATTTGGTCACTGGTCGACCTTTTTGTTTAGAAGCCACACTAATGTCGTCCTATCAGTGAATCCGTATATGGCTTCAGCCTAATACGCAATACCCGCGACAGAATCTTACAACCTATAGAAAGGCGACTTATTCCGCGGTACTTGGCGCAAACAACGGTTTCTCCTTTCTTAAAGATAGGACAGAGAACATTGAGATTCCAGTCATTGCGTTTGCGTTCTTTGGACCATATCTTGCACTCTTTTCCGCCAGTCTTAAATATGTCAGCTGGCAGCCAATCTGAGCCTTCCACTTTATTATTTTTCTGCTTTTTAATATCCAAATCGACCTCATTATAGTCCGGTGACTCTACAATAGTGCCATCATTAACTGGTGGTTCCGGCGTCATTTCTCTATCGGCGGAATTGTGCGCTACATCGCCTCCGAGTAGGTTGGAGAAATGACTCCTCCATAATCTCAGTGATTCCTGTTCATCCGTTACCAGACTTCCATTCTCATCCTTACAGAAAGTTACTCCGGGCTTAAAACCTTCAGTCAGATGCTTGACCTTTTGGTAGAATTTTCGAGCTTCATTTCTGTTACGGAACATCTCAACATCCTCAAACTCCCGCCTTTCTTGCTCCTTTTTCTTGCGTCTGAAAAGGCTTTTCTCCTCTCTCCGTTTCTCTCGATATCGCTCTCTAACAGCTCACGTTGCGCCCGACTGCAAAGTTCGCTGATAGGAAGCGTTTTTCTCTGCAGTAGCATTGCGACACTCCCCATCATACCAAGAATTCTTCACTGGTTTTGTATAACCAATGACATCCTAACCATAGAGTGGTTTATATGTGTCCACTGCTCACATATATCTCGAGAAGACGGAGAGGATCCCCGGAGCAGTCGGGAGAGTGTATATGAAAAGGCTGCGTGTGGTGTGCACTACGCTGAGCCTAGTGCGTACCTTGGCTGCGACAAGATAGTGGTCCGAGTCAATGTTGGGTCCACATAACGTTCGCACGTCCAACACGCTCGATGCGTGCCTGCCGTCAATCAGAACATAATCAATTTGGTTGCGTGTTATTTGATCTGGACTCAGCCATATAGCCTTGTGGATGTTAAGGTGTTGAAATCTGGTACTACTAACTACCATGTTCAGACCTGCGGCGAATTCGATCAGCCTCTCTCCATTCCGACGTTTGGGCCAAAGATCCCTTTTTTCCCAATCTTGGCGTTGAAATAGCCAAGCACGATTTTGAGATCCTGTTTGGGACAGCGCTCGTACAGACTTTCCAAGCGCTCATAGAACTCATCTTAAGCAACGTCGTCTTTCTCTTCCGCCGGGGCCTGCGCACGAATCAGGCTTATATTAAAAATTTTTACCCCTACACTCTTGCTCAGCTCAATATGAAAAACGAAGTCATTCGAATTTCTATTAAGTCGAAAATAATGCTTGCTTTGCTTGCTAAAAGAAGTCTAGTCAAGTATTGAAGTGACTCGTTTGAGAACTCCAACTGACTTGTGCAAGACTACAATTTAATGAAGCCCTACACTGAAAACCATTAGCAAATATTGCTAAAGGGTTATTAATTGTCGGACAAACACGACTGTAGCTTTCGTACATTACCTAGTTTTGTATATACAACTTTTTATAATATGAACTTGTATAGTTGCAGAGATGCCATTGGGTGATACAAACAAAAAAGCTGAGTTGGCAGCCCTAATCAGCACGAAAATGCGGGTCAACATACAAAGAGTACTTTTTAAGTATTTCAAAACAGTTGAAACTAAATTAAAGCGAAAAAGTCGTAAAATTTCATTCGTAATAAAAAGTTCTGTGAATGAGTAGCAAAAAATTGTTAGTGACTGCACAAAATTTTCCCAAACAACGCCGGGTATTGCTATTAGAAGATTAATAAAAATCCAATTGGCAGCTTCACCATTGAACATTGAAGTAGATGATGGCTCGTTGATAATGTTGATGATTAATGTGTTGCTTTAGCTGATGAGGAAGCATGCTGTACTACAGCAAGTGCCATATAGCAAAAATGAAATGAAGCACAAAAAAGAAAAAAAGAAAAAAAAAACAAATTCTAACGGTATAGATATACATTTCATAAATACGGAAATGATGATGTTGGGCTCTAATGTTGATGGAGTCTATCTGTCTGTGTGCGCATATGTCTGCGATAAGAACTCATCATCACCAGATTCGATTTTGATAATAATGATGAGTGATTATGAAGATGATGAGCTGCTGATGTTATAGCGTTGCCACCGTTACGCTTGTGTTGGCAGCAGCATTGCCAGCTCGCTCGTTCTTTCGTATTAATTAATGCGCCACTTTGCTTTTCAATTTTTGCCTCCAATCGCTTTGATTGCTCGCTCTGCTGTGCGTAATGGCGTTGGTCGGGGATTTGTTGTTTGGCCTCTGCTCTGCTAAATGAATGATTGGGTCTTATTTCCTATATCGAACATTCGCATTTCGTTTCGAGACGTTAATAATAAATACTTGAGCTGCTTTGAGCTTATTTTCTGCTTTCATTTCGCTATTTTTGTGCAATGCTTTTTATTCAATTAATAAGATTAAATATTTTGTACGTGTTTTCATGCTGCTTGTACTTTTGCAGTTGACTGCCTTCATTAAATTCTAAAAGTAGAAGTAATTAATGTCTTCTTCTGCACAAGCGTTGGGACGCGCTAAACTCAACTTACGTTGATATTTTCTTTGAAAGATTTAATCTCCAATCAGAAGGTTGGAAACTTATAAAAAAAATGTGTGTATGTTGTGAAGTCGAATTATATTCAATAAGGTTGGATAGTGTTTCCTATTGAACATTAATAATTGATATTCTTAATGAAACGATTGCAAATAAATGGAATAATTATATTATTTATATTAAGCTGTGAACTAGCTCTGGAGTGCTGTGCTGATGTCTGAAACCAAACTGACAATCGGGGATGATGTTCCTTCCATTCAAAATTGGCCATAATCTGTTCAGAATTATTCTTTTGAATAACTTCGACAATGTAGATCAGCAGCAACCAGTTTCCACGCTCTGTCATCCAGTTCATTGTGAGTTCGCATAAAGCGTCGTCTAAGACTACGCTTGAGCCTTACTTGATCCAGAACTTCAGGTGCTAGGATAATGACGACGTTGTCCAAGTGTAGCAAAATTCGCTGCCGTGTATATATTCCTTAGGAATAATTCTGCTGCATCATCAATGTCTTCCCAAGTATTGAGCTCCAAATTGAGGTTAGTAACTGATCCAGTTCGATCGTTTTTCGCCTAAGATGGTAACAATTTAGGTCTTATGCCCGAAAATTGAGCACCCACGCTTAATTCGATGATCAACGGAATGTGGTCAGAACTTAGATACGCAACATCAGTAATAGAAAGTACTGACTATGGAGTCCCCGCATAAATTGCAAAGTCAATAGCACTGGAAGTTTGGTTACTAAACGGATTTGTATTTGAAATTAGAACAAAACTCCCCAAAGGCGATGTTTGGCATTCCAAGCACCAGTAAACAGAAAATTTGGACCAAGTTTGACAAAAATTTCCTGAAAATCTGTCGACTTCCAATCAATGTTGGGTGGGCAACAAACTGAGGCCAGTATTATTTCTCTGAAATCACTGCAAACTTTGACGTAGTAAACGGGAAGTTGGTTTATATTAGACTTTATGAGAACAGCAGCTCCTCCAGTGCTTCTATCATCCGGCTGATTGATTGGCAGTGTTTCGTTGATAAGCATGACAGTAATTCCCTGCGTTTGGATGAATATCTCAAGTTCATTGGCGTGATGCACAAGACCATCAGCGTTCCAGAATCCAATATGTAAGTTGAAATTCATTTTTTAGACAGAGTGGCTTGCAGCAGCGACATCAGATGTGTCTGCATTGTCATCATTTGCTGCTGACACTCGGCTACTTTGTCAAGTTTTTCACATAGAATGTTGAATTTGGAATTCGCACTATTGAAGAATTCTTCATTCTCTGATTGTTGCTGGTTGATTCGCTGAGTGCTTTGTTTCATTGACGGAAAATTACCGGCAGCATAGAAGAATGCAGGATTCGTACCAGAATTTGCCACTAACGGCCTATTTTTGTGTATGTCTATAGTCCTGGCCTCGGTGACATTGAAGAATCTCTACACGTCGGCGGTGATGTTTCACTTTAATTATTTGATGACACAGTGACTTCGAAGTACATTGACGTTAGTGATGCCGTCAGCAAATATTTGAAGATGCATTTATGGTCCATAGTTTCCGCTAGGAGTGCAAACTGGTTTGTAGAACCATTATAGGATGATTTCGGGATCTTTTCAGATTTCTTTGGAGAATTAGGCGAAGAAACATATTTGGAGCGTCGTTTCAAGCAGCGTTGTGCGATTTTATTCTTGGAAACATCAGGAGAAAACCATTCTCTAAGTGTAGTTCCAGATATATGGACCTTTCCGATCACGGAGTTTACGGAACTCTAAATGGAGTTGATTGGAGACTGCATAGTCAATTGAATTGTCACCTCTATTTGGCATCTGCGAAAACTACTGGGTTTTTTTTAGATTTTTTTTATTTTATATTTATGTGCAGTGTATATTGTGTAGAGAGTAGGACCTTGATCTTCTTGTCGATTTGGTGCCGTCTACAATAACAAAAATGTATGGCCTGTGCCACATCCTCCATCTGCATGTTCCGGTCCGGAATGATTCTCTAAAATATTTTGGCCAGTGCAGGGAGAAGACTGATAGGCTTGTACGCATCAGCATCAGTTAGCTGCTTTTCCGGCTTGGTGATCATCTTGAACAGCGCAGATGCACAAGTCAGTTGGAGTTCTCAAACGACTTACTTCAATACTTGACTAGACTTCAAGCCAAGAAAGCATTATTTTCGAAAGACTTTGTTTTCATATTTAGCTGAGCAAGAGAGTAGGGGGGAAAACAGGGTATATAAACAAAAATGCTGCGGCCAACTGTGCTTTACTATTTAGAAGGCACATATTTATGCTTTTTAGAGATCGGATCGTTTGCAGAATTTTAAATTGTGAGAAATCATAAAGACGCAACGATATGTGAGCAAGTACACATTCAGTCCACAGATCATTCCGAAAATGCTCATGACCGTGCAGAGGACAACTTGGAAAAGGTCAGTGATGATGAAACTCTTCTTAAGAAGGTTATTACTGGTGATGAATAGTGGGTTTATGATTACGTTTCTGAAACTAAACAACAATCTTCACAGTAGAAGCGTACAGACGAGTCGCAGCCGCAAAAGGCACGTCAAAGTCGGAGCCATGTCAAGTCAATGCTGATTATTTTTGTCGATTGTGAAGGTTTGGTGCGCTCCAAATTTGCTACAAAAGGTCAGACGATTAACAAAGAATATTACGTTGAAGTTCTGAGAAGATTGAGTGATGCTATGAGAAGGAAACGACCGCATTTCGGGTCAAGCGGCGACTTGTTTCTTCACCACGATAGCAATTTTTGGCGAAACAGAAAGTTGTACAGCTACGCCAACCTTCGTACAGTCCCTACATAGCACCTATTGATTTTTGCATGTTCTCAAAATTGAAAATGGCGCTCAAAGGAAAACGGTTTGACGACATCGATTCAAAATCTGCATTCGAGGACAGCTTTAAGATGTGGAAGCATCGCTGCGAGCGTGTGGTTCAATCAAATGGATACTACTTTGAAGAGTGCCACGGCCCGGATGACGAAGAATACCACCAACGCGAAGATCTGATTATTGTTACTTATTTTTACTATTATTAAAAATTCCATAACCGATTAAAACATTAAGGAAACCGCACAAGCTTGACAACGTGAGTCATGCTAGCCATATCCGTCTCTATGTCTATCAGTATGTTGGTCTCTCGGTTTATAAGTTTGTGTGAATTAGAAAGAAATATAAAAATTTGTTGTTAATATTTAAACAGCTTTTAATGGTAAACATTTTTAATTTGAATATTTAATAATGCGATTTATCCAGCTTAAATAGTCAAGACATCAGCTTCCGCTTGCAAGTCTTTCTAATTGATTTGTATTTGCTCCCAATTTCCACATCCGACAGATTAATCCAATAATAAACTATGCTGTCGGCGAAGTCAGTCTACACAAAAAAATGAACAAATTTCAACAACTTTGTTTGTGTCTAATTTTTATTTATTCCCATATAAATTTTTTCACATTAGTCAAAGTTTAAATTGTATTCATGAATATTGTAGAAAGCAAAGAATCGAATTAACTAAAGAATCGTTTTAGATACTCGCAGATACATTTGCATGACTGACTGAGTGACTGACTGACCGCATGATTGAGTGAGCTGAAGTTTCAAAGACACGGCAGAAGCAATACTTCTTGCTTCGACTCGTTTTTATTTTTTTTTTTTTTTGTTTTGTTTACTTCAGCACATTTAATAATATTTAATTGTCGGCGGCTGTCAGTGATGAATAGCAACTGTTTGAGTAATAATAATAATAATAATTAAGAAAAAATATATATTAATACTTAGTAGTAAGCAAAAAAAGTGGCTATTTCGAAAGTGCTGCGTGCGTTTGAACATGTAAGCCATGCAAAGGCGAAGCATGATTTGGCGAAAAAAGATACAAATTATGCAAAATATTAATAGAATACGAGGTATGTAAAAAAGTTTATAAAAGCTGTTTATTTTGGCGATTCTTTCGCTTATAAAATTTGAATATATGAGCTCATTTTACTACAAAATGAATTGATTAAAAATATTAACAAGTCATAAAAAGTAATCGACAAATTTTTAAATAAACTCGTCGCTACTGTATCTCATTTAAAAGTCATGAATGTTCAAAAATTAATTAATTTATAAACACTTCAATGATTAATTAACAAAAATTTTTAATAATATTAAGTAATATAGAATACACATGTGACCTAAAAAGAGACAGATAATTGGTTACGGCGTATACCTATAAGAAATATTGCACTCTGTAGGTGGTGTCATATGTCGCCAGTACTTTAAACAAAGCTTCATAACAATTGGTCCAATAGAAGCGGAGATGCTGTGTTTAAAGGTTCCGTTCAATATTGTATATCCTTTATAATATGTACGAGTGAAAGGAAGCATCCTAGATTCCGTTAAATAACTGTGTTATGCTCTGAAGCTAAACATAAGTCTTAGTCAACGGTATGTAGCCACTGGGAAGTGCCGGTACTATGAAAAACTAATTCGAGCAAAAGGTTTTTTATTTAATAAATATTTTTTTAGAAATTGACCTACTACATAGATGGGCGAATCCAATTAGACAGTCCGACATTATGCTGGAGAACAAGAACACTGAATCAGACGCCAAGTTTTTGCCATTAGAACGCCATAGAAATAACAAACGAAATCCCATTCGACTTGCTCCAATCAAAAACGATCTCGGCAAACTGGTGCATGGAGAGTCTGAGGTATTTTTCGACAGCATGGAAGCCAGCAACCAACGCATTGATTCCCAAGCCGAGTAAACCGGAGATGGAGTCAGCATTCTACCAGCCGTTTAGTATGCCACCATCGATCTCAACGGTTGGAGAAAGACTGCATATTGCTGGGCTTACGATCATAGCATTGGATTGGAGCATCAGTTCAACTTCCGCATCAGTTCAACTTCCGCACCTGCCATGGTACGGTAGAGCAACCGTGTCACCGACCACATATAGCTAAGACTTCTTGAACATCGATTAGATATACGATCGAGTTTGGCACCCCGGCAGCAGATCAAGGAAAGACTTCCTTTGCCCCACTCTACTTTGAAACGACCCTACTTCGAAGACCGTTCCTTCAGATTCAAAGTCAGAGAGAGTTTGTCCCTTCTCACTCAGCAATCGCTGAGCAGCAATCGCTGCAGCATCAATAACTGGTCTTAATCCACTACTCTTGGAGCTGCAGTAACATGCCTGCGGACGATGCATGTATATTGATTACAGCAACATCACCAAAGGTGACTGCGAACATCGTACAGGCGTTCATAGATGCTCTCGCTGACTGGGCCAACAGGTGGAATATAATGTTCAACGGCAGGAAAAGCTTTAACACATGTGCTTCACCCTCCGTCGACAGCAACATACACAGACAGCTAAGGGCTGCTCTAAATCCCACATCCAAGCAAAGTTGGCCATTTTACTGAGCAGAATGCGCAGCATGAACTAGCACCTGTGCAGCAGAGCAAACGCATAAATACTCCATGCTGTTGGTTATGGTATGCAAATTTGGTGCACAACATCAAATTCGAAACGACTCAAGGTGCAGAGGCTACAAAACCGAGCATTGCGGCTCACCACTGAATGTCCTGACCATCCTTCTCATGACCACAACTTGACACCGTTTAAATAGCAGCTATGTTTCATCTCCAGCCCCAACAATGACCTCCTCCAAAGCTAGTTGGTTGGCGGCTAGATAGACGTCTAAAGAATAGGCAGAAAAAGAAATTGGATTTGGATAGAGTAACAAAAATAAAAGTTCGTATTTCAAGAGTGTCCTGCATTAGCGTAGTGACAGGAAGTTAATGATACGCAGCAGCTCAACTCTGCACAGTGACATAAATCTTCCGGTAATTGAGTACCAGTTCACCTTCGACACAAGCAGACTTACCAACTTAAATGGCCGTGAACCGTCTTCCGGGCATGGCCTCACTTAAGAAGGCGCGCCAGCCTCCATAATCTTGTGCGTGCTGGCGCCAGTCATTTTGAATGCCAAGTACGGAGAGATATCTTCATACCTGGCCATTCCAACGCGTGCTCGGTCGTCCTCGCATCAAGTTTTGGGCCCTCATGTAAACCATGCGTGTTTGAGCTCTTTCTGGACTATGTCAACCTCATCGAATAGCTCGTACAGCTCGCGGTTCATACGGGACCTAAACTCGTCGCCGACTCTAATAGGACCAAAGATCCTGCGAAGAATCTTTCTCTCGAAGACTTTCAACGCTGTCTCGTCCGACTCAATCACGGTTCATGCCTCTGCGCCATACAATAGAAACGGGTGTTTCAGCGACTTATAGATCTTTATATTTGTCTTTCGAGAGAGGGCTTTACTTCTCATCATCTGTATGCAAGCGTGATTCTTCACCTGATCTCCAGGCTGACGTTATTGTTGCTGGTTATCTTGGGTTCAAGATAGACGAAGTTTTGACAAAACTAAAGTTAAAATTCTCCATCGTCACTGACCGTCCAAGACGCATTGACGGAGTGCGAGAAGACACCAAGTACTTCGTCTTGTCCTCGTTCACCGCTAGACCCATGAGCCGAGACTGTTTTTCAATCTCTGAGAACGCCTTGCTGATTCGACGTTCCTGCGTACCAAAGATATCCATGTCATCGGCGTAAGCGAGCAACATAACTTCCTTTTGGATGATCGAGCCCGACATACTCTGTATGTACGGGCACTGACGTAAGACCTATTCCATCAGAAGATTTGAAAAATCGCATGACAGTGCATCATCCTGTCTGAAACCTCTCTTGGTATCAAAGGGGTCGGAGAGGTTTTTCCCCACCCTGACAACGCTTTGTATGTTAGACAGCGTCGTTATGCAAAGACGGACAATCTTTGCCGGGATACCTAGTGCAGACAGGGAGTCGAAAAACTTCGATCGTATCGGCGTGCCAGAAGCGGCTTTGTAATCGAGAAATAGGTGGTGAGTGTCTGTCTTGAACTCACGGATATTTTCCAAGATTTGGCGTAATGTGAATATTCGGTCGACCTTCTTGGTCTGAAGCCACACTGATATCGTCCTATCAGTGAATCCGTATCTGGCTTCAGCCTATTACACAGAGAGAGAGAGAGTCTTATATCCAATGGAATGAAGACTTATTCCGTGGTAGTTGGCGCTGCTGTTTGCAGGATCTCCTTTCTTAAAAATAGGACAGAGAACACTGAGATTCCAGTCATTGGGTATGCGTTCATCGGACCATATCTTGCATAAAAGCTGGTGCATACTCCTTACCAACTCTTCGTCGCCGGTCTTAAATAACTCAGCTGGCAGCCCATCAGAGCATGTTGCTTTGTTATTTTTCAGCTTTTTAATAACTGAATTGACCTCGTTATAGTCTGGTGGCTCTACTATGGTGCCATCATTAACAGGTGGTTCCGGTGTCATTTCTCTATCGGCGGAATTGTGCGCTTCATCATATGACTAATCCATAATCACAGTCATTCCTGTTCATCCTTAACCAGATCTCCATTTTCATCTTTACAAAAAGTTACTCCGGGCTTAAAACCTTCATTCAGATGCTTGACTCTTTGATAGACCTTCATTTCTGCATACAAGTATAAAAATCGTTAGTCAAACCACTGGACTTGCAGTGAAGCCAACATTTAAAAAAGTTGGCTCGACTAGGCTATCTATAAGGAACATACACAAAACATTCATTAAGACATAAGATTTTACTGGGCGTAACAACTCGTGTTGGGTTCACCTTGTCAATAATAAAACTGTGAAATTCGGAGTAGGGTGTTTAGGTTTATAATGCATTATAATAATAAGTTCTAATACAGTTAATGAAAAGCGCCCACTGAGGGAATTTGTTCCATTTCGTTCGTTTCTACTTGGAACGACACGAAGATGTGTCGTTGAACAAATTCCAAGTCCAAATATGTACTTAAATATGATCTGCCAAGCAACAACTCTCACAACTACTCGAATTATAATTAATTTTACCTTTGCGTGTGATGCATTATTAAAAGCATGTAAAATGAAATATCATCGTCTAATAATTCGAATTAAAATGGCCTACGTAAGTGACAAAAATGCTACGAAAATGATTTTCTAAAAGACGCTGATTGCAAATTAAATGTTTGAGGGCGCAAAATTTCTTTCAAATTACACTGAAGAAGGCTGACGAAGATTTCTGTAGCCTCAACCGTTCGCTGGTTACACAAACGAATAAAAGAAAACGAAAAGAAGAAAAAAAAAACGTCAAATCAAGTCAAAATTTAAAAATAATTATGAATAATGATGTGAAATTTCGAGAGACATTTCAAAGTTGCGCCTTAACATGCAAACTAAACAGAGACTCAGACGCTGCTGACTGACATGAATTGAAAAGCAGAAAGCTGCGAATGCGACTTGAAGTCAGAGATAGAAATGAACGGGCTATTTGGCTATACATAGTAACTTAAAGCCAGCACAGCTGAAGAACCCGTCCCCATACGGGAAGGGGGATGGGGCAAGTCAAACGCCAGTAGCAATCACACAGACGCATTTGTGGCGGCATTTCAGACGACAACCTATAATTTTCAAAGATAATTTGAATGCAATTTTCGGTTTAACAGTGAACGCGAATCTTTGAAATGATTTTGAGATGTTTCTTTTTTGCTCGATGTATATAATTTGTTGGTAATTTTGTCGCCTAAATGAGCAGTTGACTGCTGAAACTAAAATAAAATAAAAGTTTGTCTACTGTTGTCGTTGAGCAGGAAATCTGTTTGCGTGCTCAAATGATTATCACAATTGTGATTTGACTGCTCTTAAATAAGTGAGGGACGCCAATGAATGTTGACAGCTGGCATTTTTCTATATAAATCGTATCTTAAAATATGCGAAAAAGAAACATGAAGCTAAACACATCTTAAAATTAATTTCACAACACTTTAATGTGTTGGTCACATCATGTTTGACAGTTTGCTAGGCACACGCAATGCTTCAGCAGTTTAAAGTGGATACCTTAATGCTGGTGATGGTTCAGATAACGCCTACGAAATTAAGAAAATCCCACTCTAGTGACTCCAGCTATATATGATCTAGTACAATCGAAAGTATTTACTGCCAACTCAACATTGCAAATAGGGAACAAATCTTAAAATGTTCCATTGTGACTGGTGTGAAAATTTTTATAAATTTTAAAAATTTGTTTGTACGATGAATAGGACACTATACACCGAGATTTTCTAAACTGGAGATGTCTAAACTGAGTCATACCCGCCGAACAGACTCTTACTTTCTATTTCTAAAGTTTCGAAGAGACTATTCGTCGCTCGGACTGCGGGTTTCGTGGATGCCTGGAGTCTCATAACGGCCCACCAATTTCGATTTCGTGATAGACATGGCACTCCCGAACAGCTGCACCGCTTAGTCAACTTTTAAAACTAAAAAATACTGCAACTAGACACTATATCGACGTGCATGAAGCATTCGACATTATACTGCTGAGCAAGATCAACGATACTTTCCCGGTTTCTAACATTTAATGCTGCTATTTTTCTGTAGTACCGCAGCATAGTGTTGGGACCTAGCAGATGATCTTCAGAAATACCAGCATAAGTTTTGTATATTTTATCCTAAAGATTAACTCTTCGCCCTCATTTCTTGACGGCACAGCTATGCATCAAGCCATCAAGGCAAGACACTTTAGTCTCATTGTAGTCTCGAGAGGAGCAAAATCCAACAAAAGTTACTCGCTCGCGCAGCACATCGAAGAAAATGATCGCATGTTTCTTCTCGAAATCCGGACATGTTGCGACCGTGCCCCTTGTGGAAAGAAGGACGGTCAATTCTGAATTTGTTTGCCTGAAGTGTTCGATGAACTGAGGAAAACCAACAGGCGAAGACGAACCCTACTTCATCACGATAATACGAGCTCTTACACTTCGTCCGTAACAAATGAGTTTTTGAACGCTCAAAACATCGAATTGATGGGTCATCCGGCGTACAGCCCTTTTTCACTACCAGAAAGTATCCAGAAAGGTCGCTTATTGGCGAGTCTGAGTAGATCGGCGGTTTAATAGATTTGTGAGCTTTCCATAGGTTAGGCTTTTGCACCAATTGGAAATATACTTTCTTCTTACTTAAGAGCTCTATTTAAACTACGTTTTGCTATTTTGAGGCGTTGCGCAGTTTCGGGAGAGCTAGCTGTCTATTAGTAAATCTTATTTTAAATCTAAATTTCAATTATTTTGTTTGTTGTTTGCAAATTTTTATGACTCATATATGGCAAATTGTTTGTGTTTTTAATAAGTCGCTGGGTCACACTATGAAAACTTAAATCAGTGCAATAAAAAGTAAACAGTAAACTTAAAACGGCGGACACGCTTAAAACAAGACGACCCCAAAGTTCATAAAAAACCCAACCCAATCCAAACAAAACAATCTAACAATGAATGCTTTGATTAACACATAAACACATTCTACATAAGAAAAAAAAATATATATTATATGTCAAAACACGCTATAATTAGTGGAGGGCAACAAAACAGTACGACTAGCGAAATTTGCATAAAGTTCTATTTTAGTGTTTAAAGTTTACACGTTCCCCCAGTTTGCTACGTTTAAGGTTTTGAGTAGTTTAACACAGAAAAACAAAAACATTCAGAGACGGCGGCGGCGGCGGCGGCGGCTTGTGTTGCATATATTTCTGTATAATACACAACACTGAGTACTAATAAAAAGAAAAATAAATCGGAATGGTAATATATATCAGGCGTGTTTTAAAGCCGGAAATGTAAGCAGCGAGGCGGCTAATTAAAAACGAAATACGCAAAAATAAAAAAAAAAACATTAAACACACTTCAAGTCACACTCACAAAAGCCTTACTTTGCACCTTAAATGACTCAGAAGCTGTTGATTCCATTCACTCCCTAATTTCACCTAGAATGCTTACTTCATTAAGAAAAAAAAGCAAAAACTCGCGCTACTTATTACAAAATACTTGACAGCAAATTATAAACACGAGTCGTTTTTGCTTTTTTAATTACCCAAAAACCGGTAATTTATGGATCGGCTAAATGTCAGCGGTGACAAGCTGGATGCACAGATTCGCTTGTTTTATTTGTGCGATTTGTAAATAGAAATACATACACATGAAACACATTAACTAAAATTAGCATTTGGAGGCTTAAACCAAGTTGGATAATCGGTGTCAGGTAGCGATTATTGCGTAAGTTTAGCACATTTTTAGTATGAGATGTAAATGATCTATATAGCATGTATAGCAACTTATTAGTGGTTAGAATAGTATTTGTGACTAAATAATATGAATGGTTAAATTGGTTAATAATTATTGTTGCATACTGCTTATACTTTCTTGACTGAATCATGGTCCAATACTGTTTGTTAGGAATACGCATTTGTAATGGGATTCACTTTATAGTTTTTATTGAATACAACTTTGCCGGAGAGCTTAACTAATTGCCAGCATCATACAAATATAAAAGCAGTGATGTATGTACTCGTTTTATTCAATAAGATTTCTATAATCTTTACATTGCATAGAAGAACCTAAAAGTATGCAATATATTCGTATCAGGGATTGAATATAATTCAATTCGAAAGTACAAGAGCCTATTGGTTTTGTGCAAATGTATGTAACAGATAGAAATAATGGTCGGAGACCCCCCAAAGTTACCCACATTATGGTCAGGAGTGATAGAGGAGTCGATATAGCCATGTCCGTCTGTCCGTCCGTCCGTCTGTATGAACGAAAGAATCTCGGAAACGGTAATAGATAGAGACTTCGTGTTTTTTTGCATTCGACTATGACTGTTCCGAAATTTTACAAATTTATTTTAAAATTTTTCCTCTCCCCCCGTCCCCATAAAATTTAGTGCACCAATATAGAGTTAACGCTTCTCTAAGCCAAAATCCAAAAAGTTCATCAAAATCGAATAATAAACGACGATTTTATAAGCAATTTAATTTGTACGTCCTATGATGCTTTCGTACTCCCTTTTCTTTTCGTAAATAAAAAAAATGTGTGAGAAATAGAAGGAACAAAATACTTTTCGTCAGTACTTTATTTCCCATTAATTTCCAAAATTTTTGTTTTGTACTGCTTGGTCATAAGCTAGGGAAACATTTAATGTGTTTGTTTGGGGACCTTTACTGGTACGGGGCCTCTTACAGTCGGTTACGCCCGACTGTTATAATAACGTTGTTGTTCGTGAAGTAGTTTCTGTAGATCATAAAGCAATACTCTTTTCATTGCTGTGTTGATCTCTTGACCAAGCAAGTACGTTTAGGTTCACCTAAAATGTATTAAAATTCTGCTAATGCAGATTTATCTAAAATCGGATCAGGATTCAGAATTAAACAAATCTATGCCACTTTTTTAAGAACAACTACAATAAAATATTTAAGCATTTTTTTTTTTTTTTTTTTTAATTTCCTTAATACTTTATTTTCAAAAAAAAAAAACTTAAAGTATTACTCCTAGTTGGAGCATAGGGCGAAAACAAATGACCTCCAACGACTTCTATCTGATGCTAGGGCTCTAAGTTCACTCCACGAAGCCCTGGACCCGATTTCGGAATGGACAGTGCGAATCCATGTTTGACTTGGACGACCTCTTTGACGGCTGCCTTGTGCGTTCCACTGAAAGGCCATCTTTGCAATATTGTCATCTTCTCTGCGCAGGGTGTGGCCTATCCAATTCCACTTGCGTCTTTTAATTTCGATGTTGATTGGTTCGGTATTAGTAACTCTCCATAGGTCAGCGTTTGATATCGTTTCTGGCCCGAAGATACGGCAGATAATCCTCAAACATTTATTAACGAATGATTGAAGCTTTCCGCTAATCCTGTCTGAAACCATCCACGTCTCTGAGCGTCTCAACGAAAGCGTGCGTGAGCGCCATACTTTGTCGAGTTTACGAAAAGCAATCCGCGCTTTGCTTATACGCGCAGCTGAGTCTATCGGGGCACCCCCATCCGCTGTAATATAACTGCCAAGATAGGGGAACTTCTCAACATTTTCGATGGTGACCATGGTGCTGTCGCTGAGTTCGACCGTCAGTGGCGCTGCTGATGTTGTTTGCAGACGCATCAACTTTGTTTTAGATAAGTTTATTTTCAAACCTATCGTACGGGCATTAGCTTCCAGACTACGAAGCTTCGCTGCAGCACCGCTATGTGTGTGTGTCATGAAGCAGATGTCATCAGCATAATCTAAGTCGCTAAGCTTCTGATCAAGTCTTCACTGCAGGCCTTCGGGCACCTCCGCGTTTGTGCGCTTTATGACCCCGTCGAGGACTACTATGAAGAGGAGTGGTGAAAGTACACAACCTTGTCGGACAACTCTGTTTATAGTGAAATTGGTGCTGTTGTTGCCTTTAAACCGCACGGTGAGAGCTGCGTCTTCGTAAAGAGCCTTTATGAGATCAATGATTTTGTCAGGGATCCCACATTTGCTCAGTGACCTCCATATCGCGTCTCTATTGATGGTGTCAAACGCCCGCAGGAAGTCCACAAAAAGAAGGTATAACGGGGACCTCCACTCGACCGATTGTTCCACAATAATGCGTAAGGTATTAATGTGGTCTACACAAGACCGATTTGGTCGGAACCCATTCTGTTCTCGCCGTAATTGGGTGTTTAAAGTTGGCGAGATTCTGGCTAAGATGATGAAAGCCAGTACCTTTTGAATGGAGTTCAAAAGGGTTATGCCACGCCAATTTCTACACTGACTCAGGTCTCCCTTTTTGGGGATAGTGACGATCACCCCCTCCTTCCAGTCACCTGGGATGGTCGTGGATATCCATGCTGCACGAATAATGGGGTGTAGTGCGCGTGAGATGGTGTTTGCGCTGCACTTAAGCAGTTCGGCCGGTAAACCATCTGGTCCAGCAGCTTTGTTGTTTTTCAGCTTGCTTAAGGCCAGGGCTATTTCGTCCTCAGTAGGCGGATCAGTAGAGATACCTCTGTTGGGGTTTCGACGCTGATCGGTGTTGGGTGTTGGTGGAGTTTCTAACTCAGTGTCATCGATTGTAAAGAACTCCTTCCAGCGTGCCAGTTGGTCTTCGACTGACGATAAACTGGACCCGTCACTAGCCTTGATAGGTGGAATATTTGGCTTAACGTTTCCTAGTTCCTTTAGCGCTATATAGACACCGCGAAGGTTGTTGCAGTTCGCTGCCTGTTCTGCCTTACTGGCTATGCTTTCCACATAAGCCCTTTTATCCGAACGGACCGATTTTTTAACGCGCCTTTGCACTTCGTTATATGGTCCACGAAGATTGCTGCGGTCATGTATTGCACATGCATTTAGCTGTGCTTTCAACAGCCTGCGCTCCTCAATCAGAGTCCAAGTGGCGTTACTTATCCACGGCTTCCGTCTAAAGTGCTGCAAGCCGACCGTTTTCTCCGCAGCTTGAGAGCACGCTGTTTGGATTTGCTTCCAAGTTGGTGAGGAAATATGACGCGAGAAGGCAGAGGACAGTTCTTCGTGGTACCGTTGGAGCATGGCTGGCGTTTTCAGGCCATCCAAGTTGAAGATCTGTTTGCGTTGCTGTTGCTTTCTGATTCCTTCTGGACGTAGACGCAACCGTCCAACAATCATATTGTGGTCACTGTACATATCAGCTCCTCTATACGCACGGACGTCCATCAGACAGTTGTGAAATCGTCTGCTAATCAGTACATGGTCGATTTGGTTTCTAGTGCGCCCGTCGGGCGACTCCCAGGTGTACTTATGGATGTCCAGGTGCGGGAATTTGCTGCCGCCAACAAACATTTGGTGGGTAGCGCACAGATTTAAGCATTTAGTTCTATTAAAATATACTCACATCTATATTAATTAATATAAAATACAAAAATATTATAATTTACCACTCTTAGCGTCATCCAGGACCAACGACGTAGACGTGGTGGTTATTTGATACTTTTTTTAAATATATTTTTTTATGCAAAGTACAGCGATGATAGTTGGCGATGATAGTTAATTGTTTTGCGATAACTAATATCACATCATAAGGTTGGAACCTACTCTGCCGATATGTAGAAAATTAAATATTTTTTAACACTCTATTAAAAAATAAAAAAAATAAATAAAAAACAATATAAAAAAAACGATTTCATACCATATTAAATTAAATTTTCTCAGTCACAGAACTCATTACACAAAGCAGTCCATCCATATGACTCAAAGCAATTGAAGCGCCTCAGTCGAAGATTTTTCGATTGAAGAAGTTGATCCGTTTACTGGTAACAGAACCCAACAGTTCCTTCGTATCCCATATATAGAAAAATAACTTTAAAACATTATTAAAAACAAACATAAAACGTTAAAATAATTAAAACAAAACAATTCCAATAACAACAAGTTAGGCTCATGTCTTGTTTAAAGGTGTTTTAAGTTCGTGCATTTTTATTATCAAATGACACTTAAGCATCGAAAGATAAGTCGATATGCATTTGAACAATGAGCATTTCAAGATTATAAGGGATAGACCTTTCAGTTTAGATTTTCGTATAGTCCTAATAAATTTTTAGTTAACAAATATTAGGCGAATGTTACCACCCTTCGCTAATAGGTTTGTATCATAAAATATGTCACTTTTCTCTAAGTTGTGGTATGAAAAACTGTTATATTTACTTTATACGCAAAATTTACTGTATCTAGTGGACCACTGGAAGGTGTAGCCCCGCTAAAATTCAACTTTACAGTTTCAAAGGCAAGCTGAATAATAATGTTTTCTCTTGTTTCAAATTTTTTTATTAGAATATTTTTAATGCTAGAAATAGATGAATTCGCGGATAAAAAATGAACTATCTATATCACTATAAAGCGACTCTATTTATGCAGGTTGAATATCTTCAATTCTAGGTGATCTGTATGAGGAATAACAAATTAACAAATAAACTGTCAACGAGCATTCAATGTGCAATTTGTGTGTTGAAAACTTTTTCCAAAAATTAAATCCGATCTCAAGCTACATTTATTAAAAAGGTAAAATAGTAAAATAGTTTGTGCGCGCTTCACGTGAAACCCACTTTCTGGATTCAAAATCGAATTACAGAAAGTTAAGAAGCTTTATTGTGAGTAACATTTAGCGTTTATTTCATAAACATTTTTGCTATTTAATAGTTTCTTTATATAATTTAAAAGTTTTTTATTTACTTATATTTTGAAACGAAATTATTAAATAATTTATTTCGTTTCAAATTTAACTATATTTCCAAATCCTTTAGGTTTCATCAATGCAATAATGTAGGCTAATAGAGACCAAAGGAAAAACACAATGAAGACAGATGAGATAATATCCTCCAATTTTTTTTTTTTTTTGTTTATGTGAAGCTTTTGCTGACAACGAAGTGTCTTCTATAATGTAAGTTCTGTTTAGTAGTGTTGCTGGACAATATTGGCTTAATTGGTTTGTAGACGGCAAGCCTCTGCTCTTCTTGAATCTTCCTTTCTTTCTTGTTCAAACTGGAGACATAGCATATAAACAATGAATAATTTTTCTTGACAAATCACACTCCATGAGCTGGCGGCTTCCGTAACTCGGTTTCAAATGCGTATGTTGAAATGGATCTATGTGCAAATAAGTGCCATTCATTAAGTTGTCGGCAATGCGGCAGCGACGACTTCCTTGAAAGTTCTGAAGGTCGATGCTACAACCTGGTGACCTGTCACTGTCCCTAATGTCTCCACTCATCTAATTACAGCATTAAACTACTGTTCTTAATGCTGTAAATTGAACATTTTTATTAGCAACATTTCCAATATGATTGAATTAAAGTGAAAAATGTTTCGCATAAATGTGTTGGGTTGGAAGCTATCCGGATAATGCCCAGTAAGCCAGAGCTTCTTCATTCGTTAAGAAGCTCTGGCTTAACCCTTCCCACTGAGAAAGTGGAAAGGGTTTAGCTGTCTTTACAGAACATACATGTATATAGACAATATTTATATCAGCATTTACTGGGCGTAACAAAGCATAGAAAAAAAGGGATCCAATAGCCACGTCCACATCGTTGATCCTGGGTGGCGCTAAAAGTGGTAATTATTATTTTTTTATTTTATATTAAATAATATACATGTGTATGTGTTTATGTGTGTTAATAGAAGTAATTGCTTGAATATTTAAGTTTTTCCAAAAAAAATGGCATATTTTTGTTTGTTTCGAAAACAGAATCAGCTAGGATTATCCGACTTGAAAATTTTTAATCCTGTGCTGATTTTAGAGAAATCTGCGTAATAATATGATTAATAATTATTTATTTATCAATAATTAATAAACTTTATATGGCGATTTTTTGACCGGAAGTACCGGTTGACCTTAAATGATGCTCTAACCGCGAGTTTTTAGCTGGGTATCTCAAATTCCGAAGTGAACTTACTAAGTTGACTGGACTTATTCTATTAATTTACACAAACTAAATGAACATGATATAAATCACGTGTTAGAGAACTATATTCAAATATAAACAGTCCCCAATTAAGCTAACTAACCGAAAGTTTTTTAAGAAATGTTAAAAATAAAAGCATTAAATTGAAAATATGCCCAATATTGACTTCAGTCTATAAACCAGAATTTCGTATGCTAAATTAGTTAATGAACTTCTAACTCGGATAGTTTTGATAGATTATATTAAGAACTAGGCTATGTTGATAGTCATTTTAATTTTAAAAATATTGTTATAGGTCATAAAATCAAAGCAGTAGATAAATAATTATATACAAACATTTCTTGTCTATAATTGTTCAAGTCGTATGTTTCATTTCAATAAACCTGTCAAAAAATGCTCGTTGATTCTTCTCCTTGACATTGACACAACATTAACAGCACAAATTGTGCAAGTCATAAGCACAATTGTTCTAAATACTCTGTAAAAAATATCTTTTTTTAATTTTATTTTATTTTATTTTATTTATTTTTTGCCATTTGGCAAATTGAAAAATAAATTAATTTCAGCAAAAAATAGACTCAGTCTTTATTTTTTCTCAGAAAAAAAAAATAAATAGTGACAGCTTGAAAGCTGAATATGAAAATTAAAATAAATAAATTTTTTTAAAATAATTTAAAAATTTTATTTTACTTTTGAATTTGTTTGTTTTTTTTTTTTTTTGGTTGTAGATATTTAACAGAAATTGTAGCTTTTGGCTGTATTTATTGTATTAGCTCGACATGTTAGCTTTTTTTTTTTTTTTTGCTGCTAAATCCATTATTCAACGCCCATTGTTCGAGTAGAAACAATACGTTGCAAGTATCTAGATACAAGCGTACGCGAAGCTAAGTGCAAATGCTGACGACGTCTCGCAGTCTGTCAGTTTTATTTCATTTTAATTTCATTTTGTTTGGGTTTTTTTTCTTCTCTCTATTGATATTTCTATAGCCATTTAGTTGATTTGTTCTTACTGTCGAAGAGTGAACGAACACACGCCCATTGTCGTTGCCCCTTGTCTGCCCCAAAAGGTGTTATGCCCCAAAAGCGATTAGTTGATTATATACACTTGCTTGCTTATTGGATGCGGTCATTTGTTCAACCTGTTTTCATAACCGCAACCCCACAAAATGAACAAACCGCCTTCCCCTGCAAACGAGATTGGAGCACACCCGCACATCGTACGCTTGTTCCAAGCCGCAATTTCCTTGTAATAATAAATTTTAATTAAATAAGTTGGCAGCGCGTATGAATTGAGTTTCGTCTTTCGATTTTTTTCGCTTTTTTTTTCTGTTCAGATTCACAACCTTTGTAGTTTCACCGACACAATTTGATTATTTCGTTTGATTGTAGCATTTGTAGCTACTTAGTCGGCACTTATTGTTCTACGTGTATCCAAAGATCGGACGGTATGTGCAGGCGAGGGCTGTGTTGACAGCAAAAGCTACTCGTGTCAATTACGCCCACTAGTAGAGTGCTGTAGTTTGCACGCCTCTGTTTCCGTGCACCTCGCCAAGCAATACATTCACCACCCCATGACAGCATTTAAGCTGACATCTAAACAAATGAGATACAATTTTGCATGGTTTAAGATTTTTTTATATTTTCTTAAATACTTTTATATAAATCGCGGCAATGTATATTTTGTTGTTAATCAGCTGAAGCAGCTACTGACGAGTGCAGATTAATGAAGTAATGACTAATATTGGATTGCTATCATGATTTTTTTTAGCATGACTTGCAACTTGATCAGCTCTTAAGCAACCCTGCTGATCAGCAGTTAATAACCATTGCTTGAAGTGCTTTATCCAGCTATCAAAAGTACTAAGCACATAAGAATAAAAAATATCAGCAACAAATACAGAGAAAGAAATAAACTCTGTTTCTTTTTCGCCCTACCATATGAATTATATTAGAAGGTGAAAGAAAGCGAAAAAGTGGAGGTTTATTGTTATTTGCTGGTTTGTCTGATGTCAGGGTATTTTAGAGCACATAAAATACTCTGAATGGGTTACGCTTGAAATACCTGTCATAAAAAGGATAGCTCTATCCTCATATGTGGAGATTATAAATCAATTCTATTTTTGCTGAAGTCGATACCAGCAATTGGCAGTGGATGAACATTAAGTGCTGCTACAAACAATATCTGCGCACAAGGAAGGATGCATTCAAGGTAAATAGACTGCAGTTTGGAGTTCAATTAGCACCGGGAATTTATCATAGTTTCATTGAAAAGATTCTACTAAATATTCCGTACTTTTTGCCCTTTTTCTTGATGATATTGTGGAAGAGGATAAGTTGGTTATAAGGCTAAATGAAGTTTGGTTTGAGTTTGAAAAAACTTTTCTACGGTTGCACAGGGACAAGTGCCGTTTTGGTGTACATCAGTGGAGTTTTTGGGTTTTAAAATTCGCGCTTCCGGTATACTGACAAAGTCGAGGAAATGCATAACGCTCCAGCACCTGCAAACAAGAAGCAGCTACAAGGTTATATAGGGCTAAGAAATTTCCATTCATGCTTATCGCGCAAAGCTGAACCATTACATTGTCTTCTGCACAAAGTTAATAACTGACCATGGAAGTGCTTCCTTGAAAATACCTGCAATTCACGTAAAGAACTCATCGCATCGTACGATGTTCTAGTACACTACGATGGTAAGCTCCAGTAATTTAGACATGTAATGCATCAACTTACGAACTCAAATAAATCTTCAGTCATAAGTTTGAAGATTGAACGTATGCAATATGTATCCATAATACTCCGGACGTGATGCACTCTCGGTCAATAAGTCTTAGTTCGGAGACACCGTGCCGTCGTTAGAACTCCGACACGACAGGCACTTTTGCACGCCTCATCCACCGCATCCTGGCATTCACAAAATGAAAGCATTAACACCCAGCGATGTTTATTGTTAAACAATGTACATCATGTCAACATAATCGGAACATACCGCTACAAACAGCAAAACACCATTAGGAATCAACCAAACGCCCTTGGTCTGGTATACACATCGACTTTGTCAGTACTTTTTAGAGCATAAAATTTTATTTGGTTGTCGATTCGCATTCTAAGTGGATAATTCAACACCAGTTGCGGTTGCCATCAGTTTTCTTCGACAGCTATTTGTCACTCAAGGACTTCCAGGCGAACTTGTATTAGACAACAGGACAGCGTTTACATCTAATAAGTTCACGTTTTTGAAAACAAATCAATCCCACTAAGAACTTTCTTAAGAACTTGAACCAGAGTTTGACTGAATATTGATTAAACAGCATATTATTCCACACTCAACCGCTTATCGGGAGATCAAGTCATGCATCGACAAAATTCAACCAGACGCAATAACCTTCAGTAAGGGATTAAATTAAGTGCTACTGGGCCTATTTCCTACAGCGTCTGGCTGACCGACTCTCGTCATCAAGATGAGCCACGCAACTGGGAGCCTCAATCGAACTACAGTTCCGATGGGGAAGCTCATCAGACAGCATTTCAGAAGCGGAGCCGAACCGGGATGAACAACTGCCGGCACATAATCTGCTGATGACCTATCGTTTCTGCTGTATATTCCAATGCCAACTCGTAAATTTATTTGTAACGGATAGGTCACAGAATACTATAAGCACATCTAGGTGTTTAGGGATATTATGTATATAACCAGCCGGTCACCGATAGCCGTTCCTGCTGTTGTAAGCACCGATGCCTACTTCGATCCCTCTTGTACCCATTGTTTTTTGCTATTCTTTTATTTTTGTTGTATAGTATTGTATTTTTCGTCAACATTTCTGTATCGATTGGGACTGTGCTAAAATTTGCCCAAAACGCTGCTTCCAAGTATTTTTGTGATCGCGCAACCCATATTCTGGGTAACTTCTTCATATCTAGTTGGCATTCCGTTGAGATGTTACCAAGTCTGCTACCACACGTAATTTCACTAATCAGGTTTGCAAATAATAGTTTTTTCAATCGTTTCTTTGGTGGTTGCTTCTTTTGGACGTCCACCACAATGGTGGATCCTCATACAAAATGTCCATACAACAACATTTCAATATAGTTGTCCATCGATCGACTGCTACTAAAAATGGAGCTTGGTCTTAAAAATTTCTTAAATTAAGTTGAACTTGAAACTATTTATGATAAGTTCGTAAATGTGTTTGCTACGCATACATATACTAGGGACCGTTAACCATGATAGACTCGGCATAAACTCTACGAAATAAAAGGAAAATTAGAAGGAAAATTAAGGATTGGAAAAAAGGCTTTTCGCAGTTCAGCCTTTATTTCAAATCTTTATAAAATAGCATACAATCATCGGATTTAGTACAAATAAGCGCCATTTTGATCAAGAACTTGTTGCCAACGAGATGCCAATTCGACATTGACAGGACTAGATGGTAATTCGATTGCACCAGGTCCAGACTATACGCTGGATGCATAAGAAGCTCCCATCCGAAACACCGGGGCGCTTCTGGCGCGTCACAATCGAAGAGTGTGATCTGGCTTTTTCCAGATGGAACATAATTTCTCTCCTATTAGCCAAAGAGAGTATTGTTGATCATAGTATAGGATCATAGTAGAGGACCGAATTGAGCGTTTAGCCATAGGGGAGCAGCTCATACTAGATGATTCCTTGCCAATCCCATCAAACACATAGCAAAAACCTTCCTGACCGTCAAACCGTGCTTGGTAATCGTTTGAGCCGTTTCGCCACGCTTCATCCACGACCGTTTGCGCTTCACGTTGTCATGAGTGACTCACTTTTATCGCCAGTCACCATTCGCTTCAGAAACGGGTTGATTTGG
Organism: Leucophenga maculata; assembly: GCA_035044805.1. Taxonomy (NCBI): domain Eukaryota; kingdom Metazoa; phylum Arthropoda; class Insecta; order Diptera; family Drosophilidae; genus Leucophenga; species Leucophenga maculata. The sequence continues at coordinate 58,909 of JAWNNP010000102.1, read as the reverse complement.
TTACGATTCAGCAGAGATTCGCAGATGGCAATTCGGTCCATGAGGTTTTTTGGTGTCAATTCGTGTGGCACCCAAATATGAAGTTTTTTTGTGTAGCCAAGCTTCTTCAAATGCCTTTGAACGGTCATGACTGATATTCAACTCCCGGGCGATGGTACGGCTGCTACTATGGCGGTCTATCTCGATCACTTCTTCGATGACAGGTCTTCCGGATCGTGGTGCATCTTCCTCTTCCTTCACACCAGAACGGAATCGAGTGACCCACTGTTGTGCTAAGCGAAGTGAACAAGTATCGGCCCCGTAAACATCACAAATTTTTGTGGCCGCTTGCTATGCGTTTTGCTTTTCAAATAGTAAAAATGTAAAATATGGCGAATTGCTTCCTTCGAGACCTCCATGTTCGACGCGCTGTAGCTCACAACTGAAGTGTTCAAGCGCAATGCAGTCAAAAGAGCGTACAAATAGGCACTCACGCCTTTCAAACGCCGTTAAGTATGCTTCCATAAATATGGCAGCCAAACGGACTGATAAGATTTCATAGCGGATTTCAAAGCAGGTGTCTCCGTTGCTCTTAATGTTAAATTCTCAAAATTGTTGCAGGGACTATCTAAAGTTCTTGAAATTTCTTGTTATGTTCTACTGTAGTAAAAAAAGTTGTTTCCATATAATTTCTAAAGGTTGTGGCTTTACTTTCATCGCCTCTAAACCTCTTTAATAGACACATTTCTCTTTAATGGAGTTTAATATTTTACACAGATTGTGTTCATCAAAGTTTTTTGGGCTTAGCTCTATTTTAAACGCAAAACATCCAGAGGATCTATAGTTTTTAGTAGAGTAGTACTAGAGTGGAGTAGAAGTACATAAAGAGCTTTGCATTAAAATCTCCTCCAAAGAGCAACTTTTGGCTAACATTTTCCAATAAGGTTTAAAACTCTTCGCTGATTAATCTGTATCATGAGAAAAGTTAACCCGAAGTAATGACAATATCTTCTGTAAAAAATTTTACTTTTGTTAATGCAGTTTGTATAGAAGTTGTCTACTTCTCTACTGCAGAGAACAACTTCGTCCATAAATTGTCTAAACAAATAAGTTTTCCTTACGAATTCACAGCTCGTGATTAAAATGTGGTCGTCAATTCTAACAGGTCCAAAGATCCAATCTCTTTCTCTTGAACATTCTGAAAGCCGCTGTAACGCTACTCCGAATTATCAGCGTGCTATAGTTTTATATTTTCTATCTTCGGGAGAAATCTCAACTTCTGATTTGCTTCTACGAAGTCATTAATGCATTTCATTAATGCATTGCAAAATTTTAAAATAAATTTGTGAAATTCCGGAGCAGTCCTAGTCGAATGCAAAAAAAACGAAGTCTCTATCTATTACAGTTTCCGAGATCCTTTCGTTCATACAGACGGACATGTTTATATCGACTCCTCTATCACTCCTGACAATAATGGGCGTAACTTTGGGGGGGTCTCCGACCATTATTTCTATCTGTTACATACATTTGCACAAAACCAATTGGCTCTTGTACCTTCGGTACAGGGCCTAAAAAGAAAAGGAAAGGCCTCCAGTTGTGATGATGCTGATTCTCAACTTTAGCGTTGCAGAAAAGTTTGTCTACCTAGGAAAACAAATAACCAGCCACAAGACTGTCAGACTAGAAATCAGGTGAAGGATCTCGCTTGGTTATATCTATTAATATCTATTAATAGAGTCCTCACTTGAAGAATTAAAATAAATTCTATAAGATTATTATTCCGATAGTCTGTATAGTGCAGAAGCATTAAACCGTGTAGAATCTGACACAGCAGGGTTAGGAGTATTCAAGAGAAAAATTTCTCGCAGGGCTTTCGAACTTGTTAAAGTTGACATTTCGAGTCAAACCTGTATGAACAACGAGTTGTATGAGCTATTTCAAGAGTATGAAATAGTCCAACATACAAATATTAGCGGTTGAACTGAGCTGGTTATCTTAATCAAATAGAAACAGAGTGTACATATATGCTGTATATTAGCCACTCTTAGTTGATAGAAAATGGATACGATTTGGAATGACTAGGTCTAGCGAGATCTCTGCGTATTGGATATTAAGCACAAGATTGTTGAAGTTGATGTGTCTTCTTTTGCTATCTTGGGTCGTTTTACTCTTTTTTTTTTTGGTACCCCGACACCCATTAAATAGATGGATGTAAAATCTTTTGACTCATGACAGAGTACGACTACAACAGATACAAAAAAAGCTAAACCCAAAAAAGCTAAACCGGCCACAGTAGCTGTTGCGCAACACTCTACTCAAAGTGTTAATTGATTGCTGTGCGAGTTCCATTTTAAACATTTAATTTTTTTATTTATTTTTTTTCTGTACACATTTCGATGTTTTCACTGTAGTTTGTTGTTCGACCAATTGCTTAGGCACATGTCAGATAATTAAGCTGAAATAGTACAAACGATTCTGACTACACAGCGTTTGGGTGTAGTATGGTATGGTATGGCATGGTCCAATGGAGGTGTTGCGCAGCGGGGGGGCCACTCGAACAAAGAGACAAACAGTCTCTTGACAGCCAACTAGAGACGTGTAGCTTATTTATTTGTTGCCGTTGCCCATTTTAAATGAATCTCATGTCGAAATGTGCAAAAATGTGAATAAAATGACACTGCATCATACTTAAAAATAGTTTTCCTTTCGCGTGTGGTTTGCCGACCGTCGACCACATTGGACTTAGTTTTTTTTTTTCATTTTTTTTGTCATTTTATTTCATTTAATTTTATGTATCTTTGTTGGCACGAGTACCACCAAAAACAGAAATAAATTGATAAAAAGTATTTTTGCTAACATTTAAAGATTGCAGCAGCTACTACTTGAAGTGAAGCTTGCAGAGATACTTTATGAAATTGTGTAGCATAGTCCTTCGAGTTTGTGGCGAATTGTTACTCTTTTTTTCTTTCATTTTAATATTTAATCGTTTTATACTGTACAGCTTGTTAATTGTCCCGACAGCCTTAAGCTACTTATGCCAGCCATAATTGTCAGCACACGCGAAATTTATGCTTTTTTCTGTATCTTCTGGTTTGAGTTTACGCGTAAATACAGTAAAAATGAATTGGAATCATAATGAAATGAAAAGGCAGTCTGTCTGTCTGTCTGTTTGTCTGTCCGTCTGTATGAAATGCAAAAATGAAAACATTGCAGAGCAGCAGCAACAAACCGCGCCATGCCGCACTGCCAATGAACGTCATCCTCATCATCATCAACAGTTTTTGTATCTTGTATCTGTACGAACGCATATCTGCGTGTATCTTTTTGTAGCAAAAACCGCGTAATTGTTGCGGTATCTGTTGCCATTGCTCGCTCGATGGCTGTCGTTGAATTGTAGGCAATTAATGGATTTAATTAAAAGCAAAAATATTGTACAAAAAATTAAAATAAGTATCTCTACATACACGAGCGCACACAGAACAGATAATACGTACACAGATATGACGACTACATGTGTCGTTTATATCTGTACGTACCTACGAGTAGTATATCGCATCATCTTGTTGATGCCTTCGGTGCCATTTATGCATAAAATTAATGGCACACTGATGGCATTCGTACAAAAGTTTCGGCCCGCCCTCGTTGCGCTCACTTGCTCAATCAACCAGCTCGCATGTATTGTGGGGCGATAATTTACATTTTTAATTTTCCTCCTTTTAATTTTTTCTCGTTTTTCGTTTTTCGTTTTATTATTATTTTATTTTTTTGTTTTCGACGAAAATTGGCAAATATGTATTTTTTTTCCTGTACGCACGCACGCACGCACAACTCGACAAAGAATTATTTTATTATGTATGAAAATAATTTAATATTTCGCGTACATCGCAAATATGCAAATAACCAGCCATTCGCATATGATTTTTATTTAATTTTATCTGACACGACATGTCCGTGCACAGCAATTTTGTTTTAAATCTGATTTCGCATAAAATATTTTTCATATTGCATGGGGTTGGTTTGGATTTGATTACGTTCGAAAATTAAAATATGTATTTAAATAAAATATATATGGAGTAAATATGAAGCAGAGGCTTACGAGTATTAAGTTTAACTCGTATCGGTTTGAATTTTGCTGCATATATTTTTATTTACATTTTTTTTGGACTGTCATATATTGACTCTTGTGTGTAATTGAGTAATATTTCAAATATGCAGTTGGCATGACTATGCAATTTTGATTAAAGGACATGCTGTCGATCTAGCCTCTTTAAAGCCTTTGTATCATATGGAGAAGGCAGTTTGCAGTTTTTACTTCTATCTGCAACTGGCAATCTCGCTGATAGGATCTAAAGAGGTGATAAAATGGGGCTGGCAGGTAGTAGTCCCATGTGTCATACACGATCATAAGCCTGTTGCATGCCAACAAAGATATTATTACAGAGATCTTTGTTTTCATATGCCTTAAGGATATGATTCATCATCCTGTGAATCTTTTCAATTACAAATAGCCTCTCCAGCACCTTATAGAGTGAAGGGCTAAGGCTGCTTGGTCGGTACAAATCAGGATCAACCTTCGGCTTAATAGGTTTATGTACCTTCACAATTCTTGACAGCTCCAGCTGACCGGCTTGTATTGCACACTAAGTAATGCATTGAAAATCAATAAAATAAAAAGATTCGCTCGCTTCGGCAGAGCCTTCAGGCTGATGTAACATAATCTATCAGGCCCCAGCGATTTCTTACTCGGCAGTTGTTTGATAGCATCGAGATCCTCTTCTACTTTTAAAGGCGTGATAGGATATGTAAGGGTGTTTCCATCGAAATCCTCTTCTACTTTTAAAGGCATGATAGGCAGGGTCATATGTAAGTTTGTATCCAGTGCACTTTCTGTTTCCAGACACCGGTTTTCAGGGAGAAAGTTTCTGCATTCGCCTCATCTGACCTGCATACTTCGCCTGATTTGTTTTTAAACAACACATGTAGCAACGGCTGTCGCTTAAGGAATCTAGTAGCCTTCAACAGAGAGCATTCGGATACTATTGTGTAGTTCATAGCCTCGAGATTTCTCTCAAAATACTCTTCTCTCTAAATCTAAAGCGCCACTTTAGTAGCCGACTAATGCGTTGCCACAAAGTATGATGCTCTGAATGGTGGGTGCAAATAAATCGAATGTCTTTTGTGCCAAATCAAGTCCCTTATTTCTCTATTAAGACAATAGCGAGTTGAAGGACTAAAATCGCTGACAGCACGACCCGGCAGAGCTGCCGCAGTATGTATATTTTGAGTCAAAGGATCCACTACAAGAACTATGTGCTGAGATGTCTTTAACTGCATATTCAAATGAGTCAACTAAGGGAGCTTCCTGTGGAACCTTGGTATAGATAAGTGCCTAGAAAAAAGATGGTATTAAGGCATAAAAGCTGGGGATTGTGTGCAGATATTACTATTAGCACCAGCTGGACACTATGTAGCTCGCAGTTATCCACTATATTTCTAAGCCTTTCGGAAATGCCTTGCTATACAAAAAAGCAGAGTGTAAGCTGGTTGAATATGCTCTGCAGCTGAGAGGCTAACGCTTCGGAGAGCCTGTCACTTATACTTTCGCGCTGTGACAGGCTAAGCATCTAGCTAGTAGCGAGCCTCTAGCATTGCTGTTGCGATCTCCCCACATTCAGTGTCGAGCGTTCTAATTTTCATCAATTAATAACGTTGAAGTCGTCAAGCTCACTTCTATAGTTAGGCTGGATATATATTGAGCCTAATTCCAGCACACCCATGTAGGCAAACTGAAATGAGCTGTTGGCAATGGTGACCAACGGGTAGTGTATTGCATGTGATCTGCTGTCTTTCTTATAAAGTTTGTTTTAGTGTAGACATCGTACCGGAACCAGCTTATGCAGCAAGCAGTGCAAAACAAAAAGGTAGGAAATTAAAACAAAAATACTACTGACGAAACGTATTTTGCTCTTCCCAGTTCTCACCGTATGAAATATTGGCTTATAAAATATATTTTAATGTCAGACGCCAACTTTTTAGGCCCTGTACCGAAGGTACAAGAGCTTATTGCTTTTGTTCAAATGTATGTAACAGGTCAGGAGCGATAGAGTCGATATAGGCATGTACGTTCGCTTGAACGAAAGTATCTCGGAAACAGCAGTAGCTAGAGACTTCGTTCTTTTAGCATTCGACTAGGACTTCGTCGAAACTAAATGAATTTATTTTAAAATTTCGGTTACGCTTAACTGTTTGCTTTCTTAATTGTTTGCTTATGGACCGACACTAGATATAGCAGACGACATTCCATTCCACATGCTTAGATCTCGGCTAACTGCTGCATTGAGAGGTTGTTTATAAGCCAGCAGTCATAGCAACGATTCCAAAACATGCTAGACCAGATATGGAGCCAGAATTCTACATTCGGATTTGTATCCTGCCATCGATGTTAAAGGTTTGAGAAAAATTGCTAGGCTGTCTCGGAAACCAATGTCTCCATGGTAGCGCAACTCCACAGAGTCACCGATCACATATTGAAAGCATTAAACCGACGGAAGTATAGCTACGCTGTCTTCTTGAACATCGAGCAGATATTCTATCAAGTTTGGCATCCTTGCCCACTGCAACAGCTCACGGAAAGACTTCTTTTGCCCCACTTTGCTCTAAAAATGTCCTATTTGGAGGAGCGTTTCTTCAGATTCAAAGTCAGAGATCGCAGCAGTGGCACAAGCAAACATCCTCGTTTCTTTATATTTAGTTTATTTGCAGCAGGCATAACTAGTCTTGATTCACTGCTCTGGGAGATGCATGCGTCGTATGCATGCATACGACGCATGTATGCTGACTACTGCAACATCGTCAAAGGTAGCCGCGTATATAGGCGTACATTGCTGGTCTCGCTGACTAGGCCAACAGGTGGAACGTGAAGCTTAATGCCAGGAAAAGCTTTAACATGTGCTGCACCCTTTGTCACCAGCAGCACCCACCTATATACATCCACTACATTCCCTTGAAAGCAGTGGATACGAGTCTCACCTTCAAGATCCAAATACAAACTAAAGTGGAGCAGAATGCGCAGGCTCCTGTGCAGCACATGCATGCTTCCATTGCAGAGTAAACGCACCGTAGTGCCAACCTATCTACTCCAATCTGACGTTAGGGTATGCAAGTTCGGTGTACAGCATCAAATTCGAATCGACTAAAGGTGCAGAGGCTGCAGAACCTAGCATTGCGGCTAATCATTGGATTTTCTGACCACCCTTTACAGGACCACAACTTGCCACCGGTTAAATAGCAGTTCCTACAATGAGCAGAAAGCGGAAAAAGAAATTGTGTTTGAACAACAATAAAAATTGGTATCTAAAGAGTGTCTTGCATGGTGATTTTATGGGTAGGGGAAAGGGGCGAAGTTTTAAAATAAACTCGTTAAACTCCGGTTAAAGTACGAAGTCTATACCGTTTCTGAGATCTTTTCGTTCATAAGCATGGATAGACGGTCATGACTATATCCACTCTATCGCTTCTGTCCATAATTGGGCATAACTTTGGAGACTCTACCTGCTACATACATATGCACAAGACCACTGGCTCTGGTGCCATCGATACTCGGTTGTTTATAAAATCATTTGATTGTTGTGACACTCCAAGAGGATCTTCAATCTACCAAATGGTGCAAGAGCCACACACGGAATAAATTTAATTGAAATGTAAATATTTTTGGCAAAGACAGCTCCATTGCTATTTAAGCCTGCCAAACGCGTTTTCCACAACCATTCTTGCTGAGCTCAAGTGACAAATAAATGACTTCTCTTCTGCAGTTAGCTGTGCTGTCTTTGGTTTCAACAACAATTTCAATAGTATGTAAGCTGGGTCGCCTAAAACAATTAAAACTATTTCAACGTTATTCATCCGCTAGTAGAATCTTGAAACTGCCCGTAAAAACTGTTTGGCTGAAATGTTTTACTTTCATAAATCGGTTGTCCACTACAGCCTGCATAACCAACGATGTCCAGTGCTTCCGATTTACATAATCCATGTTACCATTTGCTGGTGCTCTAATAGGAATATGTGTTCGTTCAACATTGCAATCTTTTATGAATTTTAGTCTTTAAAAAATATACAATGTAAATTACCCCCATCTATATATAACCAATTACTTTGACAATATTTATTACACATCTTCTCAAATGATGAAACTATGTGCAGGCACTCTTCTCACAGTCTCATAAGAAATTATAAATTTTATTTACATTTGTTGATTAGACTGTGGCTAAATAAGTTGAGGGTAATAAGTATGGAATATGGGCTTTCCTGATACTCTCCATAAGAGAGAGCATAAATCCAAAATATGTGTGTTTGGCTTTTACAATGTCCTTCTCAGTAGAGGGTATAAAGGTGAATGTGGGTGATTTTGATGCAACTAAAGCTGACGTTAAATCATTGCCAGAAATATCTTGATGGCTAGGAGCCCAGAAATTTATATTTCTAATATAGGCAATTGTTGGATTTGAGTTTCTAATATTGCCAACAGCTTCTACTACCGATAGACTATCAGTGCAGCTTACAAGTTTTATTTTCAGCATAATTTATTGCCTATATTGCTTCTGCCGAGAATATAGAGTAATATTCCGGGAGCCATCCTGATGTTAACATATCTCCTTGATGATCATCACATGCAAATGTAATGAGAGGCGCATCTACGTATTCTAGAAAGCGACTTGAACATCCTTTTTTGGTTAAGAGCTTTACGCATTACGCTTTGAAGTAGTGGGTTTGCTGAGCAAAAGAGTTTAGATAGAAGTTTAGCCGTGGATTTTATTATTTTGTCTTCCAATGCTCGGTAAACCAGTTTCGGCTAAAATAATAAAAAATTTGGTTGGAGATGTAGGAAATGCATTAATGCATCGTCGAGCTGCAGTGTGGTAGACATATGTAAGCAACTTGATGTGCGACTTAGCATACCATCCAAATATTGGTAGCGTGTACTCTATTTTGGAGAGTATTAGAGCCCTAGTAACATTAATTAAAGTATTTACATTAACTTGAGAGTGCTTAGACGAGAGGTATTCGATGATATTTGATCTTTTTTCAAAGCTGTCTCTTAAATATAAACAATGTCTTTTTCATAAGAGCCTCGTCGCATTCTATGACAAAATTATTACATTTACTAGAGGAGAGGGTAGCACCAGAACCCAGACTCCATAAAAAGACATCATTTCATATGTAATTAAAAATATTGTTAAGTTTCGCTAAATATTTAATTTTGCTGAACATATTTGCATCATCTGCATAAATAATTCATTTGATGGATTTATGTCTTAAAACTATTTTATTTAATTGCTCAATCGTTCATCAGCCAAATTCCATATTTTTTTCTATTGATGTCATATCTAAGCCACCATACATTCTATGTTCAAGTGCAAAATAGATTATCCAGACTATGTACAATTAATGCTGGCGTTCCACAGAGAAGTGTGTTGGGTGCAGTCCCAAACACAATTTTTACAGCTGACTTACCTGTCAACAATAATGTTGAGGTAGCAACAGTCGCCGCAAGAGAAACTTTGCATGTTAGAAACATGGTTAAAAAAGTGAAGGATTGTCTTAAATACACAGAAATCCGTTCAGATAACATTTTTTTTTTTAATGAAATAAAACTGTCCACCCGTAACTTTAAATGGCGCCACTATACCATTTAAGAAGACAGTAAAATATCTGTGATCACACTTGAATCGTAGTATGACTAGCAAGGCTCACATCAAATCAAAGCAACAGCAACTGAAAGCAAAATATCGAAAAATGTACTGGCTACTAGGTCCTCTTTTTTAACTCACTTTGGAAAATAAAATTATTCTTGACAGGGCAGTTCTAAAACCTGTTTGGACATATGCCATACAACTATGGGGAACTGCTAGTAACTCATAAATTGAATACATTGCAAAGATACCAGTCTATGACATTGAGAATTATGTATATCAGCTACAACTTGGTTCATAAGCAATTATAATATTCATAAGGACCTAAAGATACCTTTTGTGAGAGATGAAATAAAAAGACATTCTCAAAATTACCTAAGCAGTCTTCACAACCATGATAATAATTTAGCCCTTAGCCTTCTAGATAATAGTTGAGATGTTAGGCGTCTGAAAACATTCCACGTATTGGATCTCCCTCATAGATTTATAAATTAATATTGTAGAAGTCAAATAACAATTATATTAGTTGGGTTCACTGGAACTCAACTAATCCTGTTAAGTATTTTATGTACAAGTTAATTTGTTTATTGTCATAAGACAGATTGCAAATTTAATTGCTCAAATGCAATAATAAATAAGACTGCAGATAGTGGAGTTCCTTGGTAGATGCCATTATGAAGTTGATAAATATTTAATAAAACGTTGCCAATTTTAGCTCGCAATAAGTTGAAGATTGTTACAAGCTGCGCCCAGTAAAAATTATTTTCATCACACAATATATTCTCCTCCTACTCGACTCCAAGCACTTCTCTACTTCTTTCAGCAATGTTTAAAACCGATAAATCAAATAACTTTTTGTATCTTTTAAACTATGAAACTTTATTCTCTTGTCTTAACTTGATTACTTCATCCGATCCCATTAACATGTACACCAAATTTCATCCATGTACTTCAAATGGATGCAAAGGTATGTTGAATTTTGTTTATCGCTTGTATGGGGGGTGGGGCATAGGTGGGACAGGTTTTGCTTCCTATAAGGAACATACATACATAGATATATACAAGATTCATTTTTATATATATAGATATCAAACCAAATTTTTTTAGTTGTAGACTGTGGGGAAATATTTGATGTAAAGGAACTAAAAATTTTATGTTATCAAATATTAATTGGAATTATTTATTTTAAATTATAAATGTTCTTAAATTTCAGTGAAATTACTTAAATAAACTATTTGGGACTTCACTTCCTAGAAGAATATTCAATAAATTCCCTTCTTTAGAATAAAGTAACTAATATGTTCGAACTTAAAAAAAAATCCAGACTTCCATATAAAATTTGCCATGTCAATTAAGATATTTGTCAATTTTAAATCGTTTTGACATGCGAGCGCTATTTGTGTTCTTTACAAACATTGTCTTACATTAAATAATTTTTTTTGGATCCAAAATAAAAAAAAAACTATTTACATGATCAACGATTAGAGGATTAGTACATTAAGAGGATTAGTAGGTTTTTTTCTTTTAAGTATTAACGTTTGCTTGCTTTGAAATGTCAGATTTTCAGATGAATTAAACAAGTGACTAAGAACAACAAAAATATAATCCCTTCATCAAAGCAAACCGTACATGAATACACTAAAAATGTCAAGCTTGACGATTGACATTATAAAATATAAGTGACAGATCTAGTTTTTTACATTATTAGAACATAAAAGCTTATACTACTTCACTCTTGAAACTATAAAATGCATCCACAATAAACTAAGTATTTGTCACTAATTATCTAAACTTCTTCACTTTCAGCTTGTTAGCGCCAAATTTGAATTTGTGGTGTGTAACGTTATTTACCACACCGCGCTAACTTGCTACTCGTCTTGTTCATCTACTCGATAACTAACTCTGAGAGGAGAGAGGAGTTAGTCAGTTATCAAACTACTGCAAACGCGTACGCTACCACTTAGTGCTACAAATATTCGATTTGAATTTTGCGCCAAGTTTATTTCACCCCGTTTTTTTTATATACACTGATGTATTAAATAAAAGCGAGCGCGCTACAATTATTAATTTTAAATACATACGCGTGTTTTATTTATTGTTTTTCGTGCGAGTGCTTTACAGGCACTGACGACCCACCCCCACCTGTCTGCGCCAGCAACAACAATTTTATTTATTGGGTGTTCCAAAGCCTACGAGCGGCACAGCGAACATTTTGGTCCTTCGAACCCGGATAACGCAGACAGAGCGTTTTTTAAAATAAATAATTGTACCCTACCTTTTGTGTACATACATCAGGTGCGTATAGCATTTTTGTTTGATTTTTTATACCCCCTGCGTGCGTTTGCATTTTTTGGTTTGCCAGTTCCGCAAGTTTTCGGTTGGCATTTGAGTGTTTTTGTGCATTATTTTTATTGTGCAAATATTCTTCGCCTTTTCTTTGGCGCACTCATAAAGTTTTACATACACACACTTTTCGATTTGTGCGTCGAGCGATTTTTTGTTTGCTTGCAATTTGATTGCATTAGAGCGGTTTTGATCGGTACCGGTTGAAACGATCATAACAAACAAGCAAAAAGAGAAGAAGAAGCAGCTGTATAAGCGCATGCTGCAGTGGTAAAATTACAACAATAAATACATTTTAATAAATACCTACATATATATATGTACATACATATAAGCACCGTTGCGCTTTTGATTTGCATTTATGTATATATTTTTTGTGTTTGTTTGTTTGTTTGTTGTAACCCCGCATCCCGCATAGTCTGTCGCTAGCGCTATTTGGACGGACGGACAGACAGAAAAGTTAGGAACAGTTAAACAAAAATTTCTTTTGTTTCTGTATACGACCAATACGTACCAGGGTCGATATCAAAGTTCCATATTATTTGTTTTTTCGTGCGATTATATTATATTTAAAAAATATATCGTTTTTCGGGCTGCATATAATTATTTCACAAAAGTTTTATTGTGTTTTCCCCCCACTCTTCGAAATAATTTATCGCAGCGCCGGCTCTTTAAATATAATAATTTATACGCACTTTGTTTTATTTGAGATAGAGACTTTTCAAACAAATTTAATTTTAATTTTTGCTCAAATTATTTTTGTTTTGACTTTTGCATCCTCATTTTTTTTGTTTATTTAATTGACTAAGTTTTTTGAAAAAATGGCCGAAAATAGATTCAATCATTGTGCTGACGAACTTCTTCGTTTCGCGGCACAATGTAAAGAAATGTGCCCAGAGGAACAAACATCCTTCACAACAAAATTGTTGAAGGATGAATTGAAGAGTCTGTGGCGTGCGGTCAAGGTTTCTTACGACAAATTAATGTGTCAGAAACCAGAGGGCTTGGACAAAGAACTTATCATGGCAAGGCAAAGTATATGTTTGAGTGCCTATATGACATGTGGTTCCATGGTAGATAGGACTTGTTCATTTTCAGAGCATTGTGGAAGTAGAGATACCCCAAATGTGTCACATAATATTTCTTTACCTCCATGTGACACAGACTTGTTTTACGGTGATTATAGCACATGGCCAAGTTTTCGTGATATGTTCACGGCCATCTATAAGTCGAACTCGAGACTACAACCTGTTGAGAAGTTGTATCACCTAAAACAAAAAACTCGTGATGAAGCTCGAGATATCGTCAACAGATCTCCGCTAACCAACGATGGGTTTGAGTTAGCGTGGCAGAATCTGGTTGACCGATATGAAAATAAACGAGTGTTGGTAAACAGTCAGCTCAAGGCATTGTTTGGTTTAGAGCCTGTAGCTTCTGAGAATGGCGCGGCCATTAAAAAGCTACAGCGGGAAATCAACAATGCAATTGCCAATTTAGAGTCCAACAGTATCATCATTGAAAATTGGGACGCTATACTTATATTTCTGTGCTCTACCCGTCTTCCAGATAATACTCTGACGCTATGGGAGCAGTCTTTGGAAGACAAACGAGAGGTTCCAAAGTGGAAGGACATGGACACCTTTTTAACAAGCAGGTTCCAAACGTTAGAAACGGTCTCAAATCTTCGTAGCTCTTCGAAGTCCGTTTCTGATAAGCCTTCAACAGATTTTAACAAGTCGAAGCGTTTGAATACTTTTCAAACAAAAGTAGCATATCAGTGTCATATGTGCCAGTCTTCGGAGCACAATTTGATCAAGTGTCCGAAATTTTTAGCCCTCAGTCCTAAGCAGATGACAGATAAAGTGAGAGAGAAGCAACTTTGTTTTAATTGCTTGGCTCACAGTCACATGAGGAACAAATGCAAAAGTTTGTTTAGGTGTACAAAGTGCTCAAAACCCCACCACACGCTGCTCCATTGGAACACTACTGCCAATGTTTTCAATTCTAACCCCCCTTCTCCGGCAGTTCAGTCGAATTCCAATGGACATGCAAGTACGTCGCAAGCAACGAGAAGCAATAGTTTGCAATCTTGCTTTGCATTTTCAACCAAGAGTGTGCTCTTGGGAACTGCGATAGTGCAATTAAAATTTAATAATATGGTTGTTTCTGCTCGAGCACTGATAGACTCGGGATCTGAAGGTACGTTCATTTCGGAACGTCTTCAGAGGCGCCTAGGTGTGCGATGCGAACGAGTGCATGCACATGTTTCAGGGTTAAATACATCTCTAGCTGCTAGTATTAACAGGTCTTGTCGTTTGATACTGGAGTCCTCACTCGATCCAAGTTTCAGATTGGAAACGAGTTATTTTGTTTTACCCAAACTTACTGGATTTTTACCCAGTAAGAATATTTTATTGCCATCAGATGTCAGTTTTGATTTCCCCCTGGCCGATCCTCAATTTTTCAAGAGCGATCAGGTCGACATCGTGATAGGCAGTGATATTTACCCTCAAATCGTGAGAGAGGGTATAAAACAAAATATTTTGGGTTCATTGCTGGCTCAACGAACTGTTTTTGGGTGGATTCTTACTGGTCCACTCTCTCCCCCCACCAGGTGCAATACGATTTCTATTGTATCCTGTTTTACAAAGTTTAGCTTGGGTCAGCAATTAGATAGCATTCCCAGTAGGGCTTTTCAGAGTGTTGAGGACGAGTTCTGTGAACGAAATTTCGTCAACACCACTCAAAGCGATAGTGACGAGAAACATGTGGTCACTCTTCCTGTTCGCCCTAACTATCAGTGTGAGCAGCCTCTTGGAGCTTCACGCTCTGTAGCGCTAAAGCAGTTCATGCATAATGAGACTGCGCTTTTCCGGATCTCAGAGTTTAAGTATGATGAGGAAGTTAATGAGTGTTTGACCTTGCAGCCCTCTTGTAAGGTAACCCCCCTAAATGTCAATGAGCGACATCATTTAACTCATTATACATATTTAAAACCGGAAAGCACCCCTACTTTTTTCGTGGAGAAAAGTGATTCGGCTTTACAGAGAATTGTTTTTGGTTCGTCTGATAAAGCTGAAATTGAAGACTTCGCGTTGACTACGGTCACATTCGGAGTCAATTTTGCCCCTTACGTGGCCATTCGGACTTTACGTCGTTTGGCAGATGACATCCAGGATAAATATCCGCTAGCGGCAGAGAGTCTGCGCTCGATGGTGTATGTGCATGATGCACTTGCTGGTGCTCATGATGTAGCCACTGCTATTCGCTCACGTGTTGAGCTGATGGTAGCATTGAATCCCGCAAGGTTTTCAATGCGAAAGTGGACTGCGAATCATGAAAAAGCATTAGCAGGGATTCCTAGCGATTTTTTGCTGTCAATTTGTTGCTTGTCAGTCGCTAGGTTGTTTGATCGGGCAGGCTGGTTAGCCTCAATAGTCGTTTCCACCAAAATTTTATTGCCAAAAATTTGGTTGGAGAAGACAGATTGGGACGACTGTTTGTCTGCATCTACACAGCAATCCTGGATAACTTTTTGCGAGGAAGATGTGCGGATGAAATATATCCAAATTCCTCCTTCTGTGAATTTCTCCCCAGTGGTTAAATTTTTGTTCAATGGCTTTTTAGAGGTGTCTGAAAAGGCTTATGGCTTGTTTTTGAGATTTTTATGGAAACACCCACAACCGAATTTAGAGGTCGGACATATTGTGGCAAACCGCGAGAAAAATCTCCCCCCGAGTAAATGTCGGTTAGGCCGCATTTTTGAAACGTACGCAGGGCGGGACAAAAAAGTCAGACGAGCTGATTTTAGAACAATCAATTAACAATTTTTTGTTTGCTTCGAAAAATGAGTTTTTTTGCTGAATCTATGGAGACGGTTCAGAAGCAACAAGTTTTGGTCTGCCGCGTGTGCATAGGCGACCACCCTGTACGAAAGCGCCCGGAGTTTTTGGGCATGAGCTGCCTCTCAAACGATCAAGTGGCGAAGGACTACACGAGCAAGTTTAGTTGCATGGAGTCTGGAGAGGCACACAACAAGCTGCTTCACTGTGCCCTCATTCTCTCCACCTCGCCGGTCTGTTTTGACCAAAGGCGACGGTGAGAGAGAACTATCTCCCTTTTTGGAGATAGATGAGGAAGTGGAGGTTGAGTCTGCAGTGGCAGGAGCTGCGCCTGGGTCGCCTATTTTTACGGGGCCCAGGTCGACCTCAACCGAGGACTGTGTAGCCGATGAGCGGCGGCGAGAACCGGGTGTGCTCCCACGGAGGAAGCGGGCAGCTAGATGCGACCGCCGCGCTCGTGCACCGGCACCTAAGAGACGGCTCTTGTCCACGGTGTCGGCCCGCGATCTCCACTCCACGTCCCAGGGGCTTCGGTCTACGGGGTCGTTGGAGATTTGTAGGAGTGACCGGAGAGTGTCGGTGTGGCATCGCTCCGCTCCAATCCAACCGACTATACGCAGTAGGATAATCTTGAGGCCTACTGCGATGGTGCAGTTGGTAGTTCGTGGTCGAGTGCACCTGGAACATGCTCTCCTGGACCCCTGCATGCCCCGCTCCACCATCTGTGAGCGTGTGGTACAGCGCCTCCGCCTTTCGACGACGCGGTTAGGAGTCAGCGATCACTGTTTAGTGGTCCTGAGGGCTCGGTGTGGTCCTAGCCGTGATCTCAAGGTTGAGGCGCGGGTCGGGCGAAGGAGTAAGCTGGACATTTCCTGGAAGGTCCGCGTGTTTGGCGTCGCTGACAGCAAAGTGGTAGCACTACAGTTTATTTTTTATATAAGCTTCGGTTTGTGATGCGACATATTTTTATTTTGCAGGGATGCTGCAAGGCGGGCGGTAATGTTAGCGCCAAATTTGAATTTGTGGTGTGTAACGTTTTTTACCACACCGCGCTAACTTGCTACTCGTCTTGTTCATCTACTCGATAACTAACTCTGAGAGAAGAGAGGAGTTAGTCAGTTATCAAACTACTGCAAACGCGTACGCTACCACTTAGTGCTACAAATATTCGATTTGAATTTTGCGCCAAGTTTATTTCACCCCGTTTTTTTTATATACACTGATGTATTAAATAAAAGCGAGCGCGCTACAATTATTAATTTTAAATACATACGCGTGTTTTATTTATTGTTTTTCGTGCGAGTGCTTTACAGGCACTGACGACCCACCCCCACCTGTCTGCGCCAGCAACAACAATTTTATTTATTGGGTGTTCCAAAGCCTACGAGCGGCACAACGAACACAGCTATTTCAACTCTATCTTATCTATTTAAAGTCAAATGGAATATAGTACATATTTTTAAGCATATTTAAGTACCATAATCTAACCCACAAGTAATCACTATTCTGTGGCTTATACAATAAGCGATAGATACTTAGATACACACTCACTTAAAATTGCTCTAGGGAAGCCTTCCGATAAAAAAAAAGCAGCAACGTTGATCAAATTCATAGCAAACAATAGCAGCACAATAACTTTTAATGTTATTGCCAATGTAAGTCACTATCGAGATACATTTACACAAGCAAACAATTTGATACAAATATACTCGCATATAACTAGCTACTTTAATATTACTAGATACATATGTCTATGTGCGATTGTAATAAGCTAGGAAAAAAATGACATGCAATTAAATTAATTGCTACAATGAAAAATTGAAAAAAAGTCTGTAAAAAGAGTGTAGATACTTTTTTTCAGCTACAGATATGTGCAAATATCGTGTGTATATTCTGCTAATAAAAAATGTATCTGAGAAAAAAATTATTAACTAGCAAATATTAAATGCAATCAACGATATTGATCTATTTAATTGTATAGTACGGCGGCGGCTATTTAAATGAGGCTTCTGGAAAAAAAATGTAAAATTGAGTAAATGTTTTATTGAGGTATGAATAGCTAAGTAGCTCATTTATTTAAGCATTTGTTGTAAGTTTAGACGCTTAATTATATATTTTAAAATATTTGATTTGAATTTATTATTATTCATTATTAAATTAAATATTTTTAAGTACCTATAATAATTTTATAACTAGAAACCAATAAATATTGAACGTACTTCAAAGACCATAACTTTTCGTAGGGGAACTTGGCTAAATGATGCCACTTTTTTAGAAGCTAAGAGAATTTGGCTTAAATTTTAAGTTATAATCGTATTATGCCAAATATTTCTCTAATATTTCTTAAATATTTAAATTTATCAACGATATTTTGTGGTGCGAGGTCGTCATGTGACATACCGTGACGTTAGTTCCATCAACTTGTATAAGATTTTGCATGAAGGCGGACGAAAAACTGCGTAGCAAATGGTAGCCTGTTTTCTCCGCCGAATAGGTCATGTGTAGGTCAATTCTGAATGGTGCACGACAATTTGTTTGCCTTAAGTCTTTTGAGAAATTCGCAAAACCAACCGCCCAAGAGAAAGCACCATCCACCATGTCAATGCAAGCTCTCACACATCGGCTGAAAATATCAAATTCATGATTTAACACCCAATGATTGCTTTGTATTCCCAAACTTCATGGTGAAAGTTTCTCTACGTCCTAAGAAGCTGTTGATGAGTATACAACCCATGTTTTGCAGGTGCCTCAATCGCATGGAAATAATGCTTCGAAAGTTTGTTTGAGCAAATGCAAAAATGCATCAATTTTCATGGAGAATATTTTGAAAATCATTTAAAAATGTTTGTTATTCCCGAAATATAAATAATGCCCCCATTTAATAGCGCTCGGACAGCCGCCTACATCTTGTTCTATTGACTTTTAGAAATCCTACACATTTCTAGTAAATTGAAACCTTCGATAGTAGAATTCCTACCGATTTCGAGACAATTTTGTATATTATTCGATTACATAATTTCATACCAAATATGAGGAACTCAAAAGATTAATATTGTATGTTCCTAGGTCTAACAGATTTACGAACATGCTTAGAACTTAGACATACTTTTTAGTTTATCAAATTAAACAAATTAAATTTTTGCAACAATATTGGGAGTTAAGAAGCGCACCTTATCGTTGGTCTGCAGGGAGAGGGGTGGACACATTCGCTTAGTACTAGTTAACTGACAAATGAGTAGCATTATAAGAAAATCTTAACTGAAAGGTCTATTCCTTTTAGTTCTCAAACTCTACTTTTTCAAATGGATATTGACTTTTCTTTTAATGCCTCACCTGTGACATAAAATTGCACTTAATACATTGAACTTAATACACCCTTTTCACGCTACATATAGATACATGGTCCAAAAAAGTTTAAAAACTTCATCTGCATGAATATTCGTTACTTTTGTGTTGAACCCTTTGTGAATTATAAACTTACAACAGTAATCTTAAGAAACATAAGTTTATAATTCGCAAACAGTTTATGCCAACACAAATAGGAAATTAACAGAACTTGGAGTTACTGAAATGGTTTTGTTTTAATTGTTTTAACTTTTTATGTTTTTTTATTCAATTTTTGTTCGAAAGTTATTTTTCCATATATGGAAATGTGTATGAACTGCTCGTGTGTGGTGTACCAGCAAACTGATTAACTTCTTCAACCAAAAAAATATTCGTCTGAAGCGCTGCAATTACTTTGATAAACTGCTTTGTGTCATTGTATTTTAGGAAGATTCATGTCAAACGTTAGAAAATTCCAATAATCAGTTATTGACTCAAGAAGCAATTCTAGTTGCATTCAAAATTATTTTTCTTAAATTACCCTTTTTAACCTTTCCATCTATGAGTACAGCCAAAAAGGGCGCGCCAACTTAATATTTTTTGAGCTGTGTTCATTTTAAGTACTGTTTGGAGTGGAAATATATCTGCTATCCGACTGAAATCGGTGATTAGTCTAGTGACTATATTTTCAGTCGCCTGTAGTCTCATTATTTGTATGTTGTTCTGGCACTGAGGAGCCAATAGTGCTCGGCAGCAGCTTTAATGCTAGACCTTATAGCTGTTTTATGGCCTCAAAAGTAAGCTTGCGATCCAGTATGATGTGAAGGTACTTTGCAGTATCAGTCCGCTGGAGAAACACTTCCTCGACGAATACTGTCAGCGGCGTGTTGCGTCTTAGCTTAAAGCATACATTGGCCGCTGTGTGTCTGCTTATACTAATGTTCCATTCGTGGTGTTCTTGGATGCTGTTGGCTGTATCCTACTAGCAGGATGATCTGTTACACTGGCATTATCCGCAAATATAGACAACACAATCTTTTCTTGAACGACACCCAGGCGTTGTCTGGCAGCAACATGTCAGCCGTGACTAGGCAGCACAGTAGAGGGTTCAGCATAATTTCTTGTGGCACACCTGCTTCCACATTGTACTTTGAAGAAATTACCGAGTGGAAGCGAACAGCAAACTGCTTTTCTTCTAAGTATGACCGCATTAGACTAAAGTATGGCGCAGGCAGCTTCTGCTTTATTTTTATCAATAGGCCTATGTGCCTTACCCGGTCAAAAGCTTCTTTAATATTCAAAAAGAGCGCATTGCAATACTCCTTAATTTTGAATACCTGCAGTATTTTGTTGACGACGCGATGCAGTTGTTCAACAGTGCTGTGGCCAGCTCGGAACCCAAACTGGTGTTCAGAAAGAATTTCCTGAGATTCCATGATTCTGACAATGCGGACAGCAATTAGTCGCTCAAACACATTAGAGACTGATGGGAGGAGACTCATCGGCCGGTAGAACACAGAGTACGTTTCCATATTGCCAGGTTTATGGAAATTAATCCGAACTTGCACTGTGCAGGGAAATATTGGAACTTCACCGGTAGTGCCGTTAGAGCAAATGACATCATGGCCTGGTGTTCTGTTTAAGCTCTGGCGGCCAATTACCTCAGCTATCTAGCTTGGAGCGAAGGGCTTGATGGGCAGATCTACATAGAGTGCTTAGGAAAGCCACTTCCTGCTCATCAGCTAGGTCGATCGGCTTGAAGCGGTTCAGAGTAAGTAATTAAATTTAATTAATCAGAGTATCTCTTATAAGATGAGTTGTCCGTAGTGACGGTGTTTGATCCTGCGTATGGGGACAGCTGTAGCCAGTCGTCTCAGACGATTTTAATGGGTCAGCAATCGCTCGATGTATTGGCTCGAAAAGAAGCTGAACTGTTCCTCGACAGTAACCATGCAGAGTAAAGACTGCTACGTAACATTCGCAGCCTGTGATTAGACGTAAGACTTTGTTCTAAAGCTTTTTGTGTTGTGACACTGTAGCGATTCCCCAGAATTGATTACCATATAGCCAAGTAGGGGTGCCAATCTGCTGGTAGATTGTTCGTATCTTACGCAGTGATAGTTCGCTTCTACTGTTGAGGAGCCAAGTCTTGCCGCAGAATGTAGCTGCTACCATTATAGTGTCCTCCTTGAAGGTCTGCCTATTGCATAACCGTAATCTTAGATATTTTTTCGCAGAGGCTTGTTGCATTCTAACCTTTCCTGCATAATTTGCTTCTTCATCGTGAAACAGACATTGGATCACTTGGTAATAAATATTAGAACTAAAATGTTTGTCAAGACTGCCTTTCCATAACAAATAAAATTTGTGTACACTATCTATCTCTGATTTTTTTTCTATAGTGAATAGCTTTTCATATTTTTCTGTTGCGTTGTTCTTGTTCTTTTTGTCGTTCTTTTTTATTCTTTTGTTGTTGCTGTTGGTGTAACTATGAAATGTTGTTGACATTGTATATTATCAACAACAACAATAAGACGAGGCGAAAAAAAAGACAACAATATGAAAACTAAAACAAGCGAAAAACTGAAAAAAAATTTAAATGCTAAAAAAAATCATTTTACGCGACTATGATATACACTACACTATCTAAATTTTGTTGATGGTATGCCTTGATTTAAGCCCTAAATTGGCTTTCTACAAAATAAATTTCAAAATAGGTTAAATCAAGTGAAGTGAAGTGAAGTACGGTAATCAACTCCAAGTCAAGTTAACAGTCAAATTTTCAGCTGAGCTTGAAGCTTATAGGTGCGAAGGAGACAACAATGTTAGATGATGGCAAACATGTAGTAAAACTAATCCAAGAAATTGTATAAAATTAAGTAAGAATTTTTTTAAAATTTTTTACCAGTGAAGTAAAATATTTTCAAGTCTTCTCTACATAGAGAAATTTTGGACTCAGTCTTACAGAGAGACGAACAGACATGGTTACTGCAAATGATATACATATATAATTCTTCTGTACCTGTGTATGTCACTAAACAACGCCTAAGTGAGTGGACCGATTTTGATGGAATTTTCGGTGTGTTTGTATACAATTTTTGAAGGTTTAGATTTACAAATATACTAGCTAGGTGACTCTATGGGTTCTATGCTCTTTTTTATTGTTAAACACTCCGATTAGTGAGTCATCCGTTGCGCTTATACGAGGTTCAAGACCCGCAGGGTCCTACATATTTCTATTTATATGGAATTTTGTGTGAAAACGAAATTTTTTTTGTTTATTTTTTTATTAATATTTTTCACTTATCGGAGGGTTAAATAAAAAATGTTTCCAAAATAAACAAAAGTTACACGGAAAAATACTGAAGGAGCTGAAAGAAGTATATTGGAACTTTGTATGAGAACAGGCAAGTTTTTTGTTCGTTATGAATCTGAAAAAGCTAACATTTGACACATTTACAAAAGAAATTATAAGATTTGGAGAATCATGATAATCAAAAGGCTCTTTCTTTAATAGTCTCCAAGTTCTCGTTGTTCAAACCGACTTGACTATTCATGTTTATCAAGAATTTATATACTTTATGTGGTATGAGACGCCTTCTTCTACTGCTACATGCATATGCACAATCTTAATATACCCTGTTACACAATGTATGCAGTGTACAACAAAAAACTGCTAAAATAAGAACAATAAAAGTTGAACAAATAAGCAAATAAAAATAGTAAAAAAAATCGTCATATGAATAATTACCTGCAAAAAAAAAAAGAAAAAAAATTAAAGAAAAACAATGCGAGCAAAACTAAAAAAGTAAAATGCGAAACGTTGACAAGCAGAACTAACGAGTTGATAAATGTTGGAATAGATAAAAAGGTAAAATCAGGCCCAGATATATCTACATAGGTAAAGGCCTTCTGCTCGGCAATGAGTGGGCGACATTCTTTTATAAATCAAGAATGTAAAAGAGAACTTTATGCCAAGTTAATATGTATTTATTCAAAGTAGAAATTCGTGAAGCAGATACATTTTATGGAAAACAGTTTTCGAACTTTTCGAAATTTTATAAAATGCCACTGATGCTTCACTGGTGATGTTTCTATAGAGTTAACGAAAAGAAAAACCCACCTGGGTGCTAAAACGTTCTTTTTAAATAAGCCGAAAAACATGTTCTTAAGGTAGGCTTCCTATTTTATGCCCACAGAATTTATAACACAGAATTTCTTAAAATATTTACTATACGTAAAATCAATATCTCTAAGATTTTTTTTGTGAAGATTTCGCGAAAAGGTGACTTACGGCACAGTCCTCGGTATGAGGAGAAATTCATATTTTGACGTTAACATTTATAGTTCAAAAAAAAAAAAAATTTACTGACAAGATTCATCTATTATTGAAGACTATGCTTTAATTTTGAGCAAACTGCATCATAAAGTACGTGCTTGACACTTATTAAGGCGAGGCATGAAGGGAAGTCAGATGGACAGATAAAATATAGAATTGAATTTTATGGTACATACCGCGTAATGGTTAGAAAATAGAATCATCAAGCCAAAGTATGAATTTTTTATTGGAATTTCTTAATTTTACTATTTACTGCATATAAGTACAAGATCCACCATTTACACATAACTACCGGTTATTCTGAGCCTGGCAACAATTAACTCATGACAGATTTACTTAAGATCGACTTCAAATCGATGCTGATTTTGTAAGAAAAATCATTTTTTCTGATGAAGCTCATTTTCATCTTGGTGGCTATGTCAACAAGCAAAATTGTCATATTTGGGGCACGGAGAACCCACACGTCATTGAACAATTGCCGATGCATCCATTACGAGTAACTGTTTGGTCGAAAGGCATCATTGGACCATTTTTCTTTGAAAATGAAGAAGGTGAGACAGTTACAGTCAATGGTGAGCGCTATCGGGCCATGCTTAGTGAATTTTTGTTTACAAAAATTGAAGATGAGAACCTTGGTGACATTTGGTTTCAACAGGATGGCGCTCCGTGCCACACAGCCAATGTTACAATCGATCTTTTGCGCACTGTTTTTCAAGATCGAATTATCAGTCGAAATTCTGATGTCGTTTGGTCACCAAGGAGCTGCAATTTGACACCGTTGGACTATTATTTATGGGGAGCCGTCAAAGATATGTGTTACGTCAACAAACCAAAGACAATTGAAACTTTGAAGAACAACATTCGCGATACCATAGCCGAGATAGTGCTGCACACAGTCGAAAATGTACTCAAAAATTGAACCGACCGTATGGGGTACTGCATGGCTAGATATATATAAAAGAAAAACATAAAAAATCTCTGCAATTGAAGGTGCTCAACTTCGAGATACACTGTACCATTAGACTTTACATTTGTATGGGACATTTTTTCTAGTCTTGGTCCTTGTTGGTTATTTTACTTGTATTAGAACACAATTCAACAAATATGTCGTCTCAAAATAAACAGATGATGCGAATAATAGGCACTGAGCTCCCTTAATCATGTGAAACCAATGTTGCGGACTCTTCTCGACTAACTATTCTAAGTCAAATAATGAATCAATTTTGGCACCCATCGGTTTTTTGTCTGAACTACACCAAAAGTGAGCGGGATGTGAAGCGTTTATAAGAAGCGTTTGTCAATAAGGAAGTATCTCCAACAATGTTTCACATACTACAACTTTGTGTGGATTAAGCGAATCAAGCTTCCAGTTCTATTTCTCATATAAATTTATCATAAATGAAACCAAATATGTAAAATTTCGATGGTGATCAGGAATGTGTATACTTGCTAGAGTCTGTGGCACTTATTTCTGCCAGTTGTATACTATCGCACAAACTTTTTATACCCAAGCCTCTTTGTGTTACAGGGTATAATAAGTCTATGTAAGATGATCATAGCTGGGTAAAAAATTAATACAAAATAATCTGTAGGCAGTATTAGACGACAGACGGACGGCTCGACTCTCTCTCTCTTTCTCTCTCTCTCTCTCTCTCTCTACCTTTCTCTAACTCTGTAATGTGTAATAAACTAAATACAACAAGTAAGGAAATTTCAGTCGGGCGTAACCGACTGTAAGAGGCCCTGTACCAGTTCAGGTCGCAAAATTTTAAAATAAACTTGTGAAATTCCGGAGCAGTCTTAGTCGAATGCAAAAAACACGAAGTCTCTATCTATTACCGTTTCTGAGTTACTTTCGTTCATACAGACGGACGGACGGACTATATCGACTCCTCTATCACTCCTGACCATAATGGGGGTAACTTTGGGGGGTCTCCGACCATTATTTCTACCTGTTACATACATTTGCACAAAACCAATAGGCTCTTGTACCTTCGGTACAGGGCCTAAAAAGACTATAAAAACTCCGAAACATTTTGAGTTAGAGTTATGAAACTTTTGTAAGGGTTTATTAATATTTAAAAGCTTTTTTATTTAATTTAAATTGTATATTCTTTGTTAATTGTAGCTGGAATGCTTCTTGACGATTATAATACACAAACAACTCACATCTGTACAAAAAACATTATTCGGAATAGACCAGTCAGGATGAAACATTAATCTTTCATCTGTATACGGACAAGGTGTCTACAGGGTGCTTATAATATAATTTGTATAACTGATTATAGTAGGCTGTCCTGCTTGCAGTTGGTACATGTGAAATGTATAAAATATGCACATAGATCGATATATAACAAAAGCCTCTTTGCTGGAGCTACGATCGGAAGTCAAACGCAAAAAAGTGCACATTTTAAAGAGCATTCTATTGGTAACTGAACCCAATATATCCGACATAAAATCGATGACTAACGGTCAAATTTTTTGTGCAACTGATAACAGTGCAATACATAGAAGATCTAATTTTGTTAGCTAAGTTTCTTGAAGTTTTCTCTACACAGAAAAGTTTTCTCTAAAGATATACAGACGGACAGACAGATCGATTTGTCTTTTAATGCAGATCTTGAATATAAGCTTACAGCTGGTACATGTAAAATTTTGCACTATAGTCAACACAACAGTGGAAAGGGAACAATAACTGCGGGACCAGCGCACATTTATATTTAAACTTCTAAGTATCTTAAATTTACTTTTATCGCAAAAGTTATTTAGCAAAAAAGTTCGAATATTATTTATAATTTTTTTTCTAAAATTAACAGCTCCCCTACAACTTTGAAACTACTTGATCCGTCACTGTGCTTTACACTCAGTCTATAAACGGGTAGATAGAGATAAATAGGCACGCTGGTTTGGGGCCTTTCAGGGGCCGAACTGAACGTGCAAAAACTGAATTGTCAACGACGACAATGTGTACTGGTGTAGGTCAAAGCTTACTTAGCAGACAAACTGTCAGATACATTGGCGACAGCGACTCTTGTCATTGTTGTTGCTGTGGCTATTTTTTGTTTGTAAATGTATTCATTGTTGCCAGTGGGTACACAATTTACTTTTTTAGATTCGTTTTTTTTTTTTGTTGTGTTCATCTATATACATATATAATTGCAATGAGAGAGCAAACAATTTAAAATCAAATAAGGAAAGTCAGGCCTGCCTATAGAAGTTATGTATTGAGTCGTGCTTGTAAGCAAAAAAAAATGCAAAAAAAAAATAGTTAATTGTTGTAATTAAATTTCTATTTGCAATTAATGGCAATAAATATAACTATACATAAGCTAGTAATTGTATAACATTAAAAATGCATTTATAGCTTAACACAAAAAAAAAAGATACAAAAAGTATCTTTCAGTTGCTTATACATGGCAACAAGCGATTAATGTAATCGCACGATCAGCTACAGTTTTGTTTGTGTATATAGTAAATCTGTATTTTCAACAAAAATCTTAATGCCTCTTAGTAAGCCGTAAGGTCATACATTAAAAAGCGAAATGAAACGAAATCGAAAAACATTTATGAAGCTTATTGTTTATATTCGATTTTCCTTGAAAACGTATCTTAAAAATACTTAGTAATATTTCAAACATGCAATTCCAAACAC
The DNA here is from genome assembly GCA_035044805.1 of Leucophenga maculata. Taxonomy (NCBI): domain Eukaryota; kingdom Metazoa; phylum Arthropoda; class Insecta; order Diptera; family Drosophilidae; genus Leucophenga; species Leucophenga maculata. The sequence continues at coordinate 31,741 of JAWNNP010000102.1, read as the reverse complement.
TGTCAAGTCAGCAGCCGAAAAAGTATCTACAATTTGTAAATGTATCTGAAATAGTTTGAAAGGGTGCAAACGTACGAATTGGCATAAACAAATTTCAAATTGCGCAAATTGTTTACAAAAAAGTTGAAGCAAAATGTAAGAAAAAAAAATATAAAAATGCAAAAAAAAAGTAGAAAAAAAAAGATTGAAATACTTACAGCAAAATGTTTACAGCTCGCAAAGCGTTGAGTGCTGAATATGTATGGAAGATCAAAATATATATTTTTACAGTGCGAAAAAAAAAACACTTGAGTTTGCAGTATACAACTTTTGGATACGCTGTAAGTGTAGGGTAAAAGTGTTTAATAGGATTTGTGGGAATGTTTGTAAAAGCAAAGAGTTGGAGAATGCATTTAGTGTGCATAGCCTAATGGACATAAGGCATATGAAGCTATCAAAGAAGAGGACCCGCCGAACACTTTATTACTTCAAAAAATACGACAGCGCACATACAAAGTCAGTTGAACCAGCTTAGAGCAATGCAAGATTTATAAAATGAAAATAAACGCAAGTCATGCAAATGTTAATGAGGCGTCTTAGGCATTTTTCTAAATATCTGCATATATCAGCCTATTAGACGCGTTTAGCTTGTCTACCATTAAAAACTTTCCAGCTTTAAGTCCGCATAACTTGCTCAAATTCAAATACAAATCTTTAATTCAAAATAGAAAGCGAGCCTATGACAAGTTAAAGTGTATCTCAAAGTCGAGTACACTCAACTTGCTTTTTTTTCCAATACAATATTTTTTTATTTTACTTATTTCTTTTTTTTTCTATATTTTGTTGGACCATACACTTCATGTCACTTAAACACTTTTGGGAATTTTCCATTCAAGCTGCAAAATATCAGTGAACGATTTGAAGATGAAGACGACTTTCGAGGAGACAGAGCAGCAAAAAATGGTATTAGATGAAGCATTTGAAATGTTCATATGTTTTTTTGTTTATTTTTTTATAAGCAAGAGAGCTCCCAAAACCCAAAACAACAAAACGAAAAATAAAAAAAAAAAATATCATATTGAAAAGCAGCAAAATAAAAAATAAAAAATCGAAAACTGTAGAGAAGAACCAGGTGGAGGTGCGGCAGAAGACCCAGAAACCATACAAACATATATTGGACGGACAGTGAAACGTCGTCTCCATCTCGATGCTTCGATGGATGGATAGATAGATGGATGGATGGATGGATAGCTGACTGACTGCCAGCTTAGCAGTACACAAACCATTTGGAGCGAGATACTTTTTTTCTTCTGTAAATATAATTTTTTTTTTCTACTTCTACTGCTTCATATTTCTTTTTATTTGTGCTTGTTTAATTTTTTTTTTTATTTTTCTTATTTTTTTTTTTTTGCTGAGTTGTATTGTAAGAACAACAAACAAAGCAAGCAAGCAAGCAAGCAGGCAGCACTAGAACTTGTCGACTTTGTAGTGGATGCATGAAAGCAGCAGCAGCAGCAGCAGCGTATGTATCTGTAGCTGTTCGTATGTTTGGAAGATGCATTTTACCAAATGAAAGAAGAGAACCATGCACAGCTAAGATTTATCGGCATTCAAGGTCAGCTATACATTGTATCTAGATACATGTATCTTTTATATACATATACGTTGTGATATATCTTTTGCCACAATGTCTCATATATTCATTTTGGCATAATATTGACATGTGTGCAAAATATAAAAAAAATGTACGATATTAAAGCATAAAAGAATATCAAAAGCATGAGTGAATTTCAAAAGAGTAGCAGGCGGAGAAGCAAAAAAAAGAATGTATATATATAACAGCTATAATATGTATCTGCAGCTTTGGGTTTTGTCATACATAATACTACATACTCGTATGTACCTCACATGTGCTTTGATTTTGTTTCGCCTCCACCTTGCCTGCTTGCCATCACCAACCACTCTTTCTCCTGCAGCTCTCGCTTTCATGTTGGCTGCCCCGGCTTGGCTGTCTTTCGGTTTCTGGTGCCAACATGTCTGCCAAAGCAAAATTGAATAAGTGTACGCGATACAGATACAAACGCTCTGATAAGTACGCTACAGATACAATTACCATAGCGTAACGAAAAATACAACAACGAAAAAAAAAAAAATTAAATAAAAAAAGTAGTCATAAAAAAGCGCAGAAAATGAAATAATAATAAACATATAAAAAAAAAGACTGGGTAAAAATATTCAAACATCCATAAAAAGTAAAAAAATAAAATAAAAATATTTATTGATAGTATATATGTATGTGGCCGGTAGACCACGCAAGTGACGTATGCTTACCTCAGTTTGGTACAGTGTGGGTAAATGCCATTAAAAGTGTCTTCATGAATTGTTTACAATTTTTAAATCGAACAAAAGCAATCTGAATATCAGTAAGTAATATTGTTCGAGTAACCGAGCGTTATTTAAAGCCAATGCAGATACAAAAGCGTTAGTTGCGTTTAGAGTTATAGAGATATGTCCCATTTGCCAAACAAATGCAAAACTATGCTCATCAAACAGCAGGAACACATCACCGATCTTCAAGTTTTGCTTTTCGGCAGACCAATTCATACGCTGCTGAAGACCTAGGATATATTTCCTCCACTGCCAACGGCGCTGGAAGTCAAAAGTCAGATTTCACGGCCGCTTGCCAAATGCCTCCAAAATGAGGAGCACCGGGTGGAATAAATTGCCAACTTACGCAATGGAGAGCCAGATAGTCACATATGTCCTTTGAAAGAGATTTGCACGTCTTCAACTAAATCTTTTGATGCTCCAACGAAGTTTGTGCCATTATCGCTGTGAATATCTGACGGTAAGCCTCTTCTAGATACAAATCTCTTTAGACTTGCAAGAAAGGCGCTGAGAGTCCTATATACACCTTTGAGGAGCCAGCTCGCCTGCCATTGTGCTGTTTCATGCTAATTGGACCTGCATAGTCAATGCCAGTGCGAAGAAATGGCCGTGCCTGCGTATTGCGACTAGAATGAAGATCAGACATTTGTTGACTATCACTGTTAGCTCTGAAACGAGTACAAATAAGACATTGATTAATAACTTGTTTTACCAGACACCGACAGCTAGTAATCCGAAACCGCCATCCACGATTATTAAGTAGTAGAGTAGGACCAGCTTGTAAATTCTGCAAATGCCATGATATAACAATTTGTGCATTTGTTAGATAATATAATAGGATGCTTCATATAAATGCAAAACCCTTAGAATGCCAGTTGAGTCGGAAAATGGCGAAAGCTTCAATAAATGACTCCGAAGTGAGAGATTCTTTCCAGCTTCTGAGACCATCGCATACAGTGTAAAAGTGCCTCTGTCATCTCCAGATGTAAGAATTTAATAGTTTAACATTTGCTTTTTGCCGTCGAAGTACACAGCGATTCCATGCTGCTATTGTTCTAAGTACTTTGTTAAACGACGAGCTTTGTTCCAAAAGCTGCCCAATGACATCCAGTTTGGTTGCAATGGGCAGTGCACAATAACTTCTTCTTTCCGCTCTTCCATAGAAAGCTGAAGTTCATCTGCAGATGAGATTGACGAGGACGGAGCATGGGTTAGGACAACCATTGAGGTCCATGCCATCAAATGCTTGACGCTAGAAAGTCACGTGGCTTGAGTTCCCTTGTAGCGACATCGGAAGGATTTTCGTGCGAAATTATATGGCTCCACGGTGATGTAGGTATTACTGCACTAATTTGGTGAAAGAAATTCCAATGGATCATATATTTTTGATGATTTTGAATGGAGAATGCTTCGTTTAGTAGATACATCTTTGGTGGGAGCTACATGAAACATGAAACTATCCCTACTAGGATGCCAAGACAATCCGAGAATTTTAAAGTTATCATCTGGCTCCATATTAGCCAAGTCGAGAGATGAGGTTTGCGCGATTGAAAGTACTATCTCCTGTGAGCTGGAGGACCATTTAGTAAGCAAATGTCTTCGTTAGTTTATCTTTAAGATTTTGAGCTTCTTCAACATTATCAGCTCCGCCAATCAACATAAAAATTATTTTTAATAGCTTCAGATTTTAAATGGTTTTCTACTTCGTCTGCTTTCGCTTTAGGGCATCTGGTGGTCAAGAACGATGCTGATGCCGTCCCTTAAGTAACAGTACATAGTCTATAGTGGCTGATCAAGTGCATCTCGCCATAATACACTTTGGATGAACAATAATTTGTCTGTACATCTTTTCCACATAGTGCTACCCTGTATTGCCTATAGTTGATCAATAAAGACGACAAATCTTATTGAATAGTCGGACCAGCTACCATTATGTCGTTCAATGAGACTCCCGTAGAGGTTTTTGCTGACCCGTTGAATACTATGCGACATTTAGTTGTTCTTCTTTCAGGCTTCAGTACTGGTGAAGTGTGAATTGACATGAACAGGAGCTCCATTCCATATGTCCAAGTTTAATATATTCCATAATAAACATTTTGACTTGGTTTTAGAGTGAATTGTCACACAGGAATCGACGCTCGAGTGAATCAAACTGCCTAAGAGCTTCTTTAAGGGACTCGCCCAATGGTTGATGACTGTCTTTGAATGGAATGCAAAATACATGATGAACATCTTGATTGAAAGAATGATGTTGAATAAAAACTGCTCTTCTTCTGTTTATTGGCGACGAATATCCTGAGGCTCTTGCTCAGTTTGCCAAAATTGGTTTTAAATAGTGTCAATCTTAGAGTCTTCCTTGACTATAGTTGAATAAGCGGTAATATCCTTCCATAACACATAACCAAAAATTGTATTGTGCGCTGCAGGCAAGCCCGATGTGCTGATGTACTTGCCTTCTAAGAGTAAATTGAAGAAATATTGAGAACCAACCAAAGCCAATACAAATATAAAAATCAACTTTGAAAGGTATTTTATTATTGAAATAATTCAGAAAAAAACAACAAAATATAGTAAAGAAAAGAAGTTTATAATATATTATATTTGTGGTAAAAATTTGGCATTTCTGCTTGAGATTGCAATCTGGTTCTAATAAAGACATCTCTAGAGGCCTTTGTTACCGGTTCAACTCATTTTTTCACAGTTTGTGTGTATCAAGGAAAGTCAAGAATTTCCCAATTCTTTTCTTTGGCCATAATTTGAAGTTCTTCATTAGAACTATGTCGAAGAACCGGAACTTGTGCTAAGTTGTGCAAAGTTAATTTTTGGAGGTTTATATATTCTGCGTTTAGTACTAAATTCATTGCCAGCTCCAGAATGTGGTCTTTATCATAGAACAACATACTGACAAGTAGATTTCCTGGGTGCGCAAAAAAACCATTTATTTCAAAAACAGAATCAATAACAGATCTCATATTTTCGGGTTTGGGTTTTTTTGCTTGATTAGGAACCAAATCGGAGCATATACTTTAACCACGTAGTTGCCAAGCAATTGTAAATTTCTGATGGATTGAGGCTACTTAAGTAAAGTCTGAGTATACGATTAGCAAAAGTAAGCCATCTCGAGTGAGCCATTTCTCCAGGCGTGCGGTTTGGTAGCTCCGGACTACAGGAACAATTGAATACAGCTTGACAGATCTCATAAAGATATTTTGATCCGTATTTAATTCAGAAACTACATATTTCGGCGAGTCTGGCAAATTGTCATCCACTGCACAAAAGGAAAACTTGGTTTTAGTTCGAGTTTCGTCAAGTTTCACGCAAATCACGTCCTCTAAATTCCCGCCTTGACCCTCTAATAAAGTTGTGACCACGCTAGAATTTTCTTTGCGTTGGCGTTGTTTGTCCCAATTAAATTTATTCAGGTTCTTCTAAGATAGAGATGTGTTCTTTTGAAACTTCTTTGCTATGCTAATAATGCGCTATTTTCTCATTTATCAGAGTCTTGCCTTTTCGTCCATCAAAGTAAATGCTTTTTATAACAATATCTCCAATATCATTTAAAGTTTCTTTCCGGGCTTTGGATACAGCTCTGTGGTTTTTGTTTTTATCAATAAATAGAGTTAAATTTCCGATAGAAATCAATCCGATGGCATCCAAAAACGCAAAGGCAATAGCAGCAGCAGATTGTGTCGATACCAGACTTTACCAACTGTTGGCAATGTCTTCTTTGTTATAGGATATGTTTCTAAGGAAAACTCGCACATGGGAACTTCATCAAAATCGACTGGGACAGAAATGGTTGCTTGTGTAGAACACGAAATTTTTGCTTTCCCTAATGACTCTTCGTTTTGTCTCTCTTTCATTGCATTAATCTAGCCGTTTGTTTCTCATCAACACCGTTTATAACTATTTTTCTTGCATTTCTTTGATCCAACAAAAAAATTCTTTCATTTATGGGAACCTTCTTAGGCTTAAAACACGAACAAGATTGAAATGAAGTGCTTGTGCTAGCTGAATGCTTCTTAGATGACTCCAAAAATCCATGAAAATGGAAAAGTTTCAAAACTTTTAAGATTGGTGAACCCTAAAGATAAAGTTTTATTCTACTTTTTTAAAGTACTATGATCATCTACGACCAACTACGCAAATTTTTAGAGGTCTTGGTTGACGGAAAACTAAAAAAAAGTTTTCGTAACAGCCTAAGGTACAGGGATGAAATTTTAAAGGAAACAGCCAATGATTTTTTCTATATTTTATCCTTTGAAGTGAAGTATCTAGGAGTGTTGTTAGTTTATGTCCTTCTTTGTGAAGCAGCCCTATATTTAAATTAATTGGGCACGAAATCCAATAAATTTTATTCGTAATTAATAATTTTAACATAAATGCTGCCATAATACCAGTTAATTTTTAATAAATTAATATATGCATCTGGCAATTCAAATTAAATATTTCATGTACATATTTTTATTTAGTTTGAATTAATTAATGCACGGAGACTAATTGAAATTTTTATTTTAATACTAAAATACACAGCGAGCGAGCGCTGTAATCATAAATCTTTGTCGCCGTCAACGAATTGGCTCTTTTGTATAATTTTGTTTATAGATTATGGCTTAATATATCACTGAATGTTTATACAGAGTCATCGATATTCAGAATCGCTCTAATGAATTGCTTTAATTTTCGCAGCTATTGTTTCTTCTTTGGATGTTTCTCACTTTTATTGCGCCATAATTCTGTAAATAATTAATTCTGTATAAATTATTATAAATAAAAGAGAGCAACGAAAGCAAAAACCAAACAAGAAAGAAATGCAATGCCAACTATAAATTTTATAACGCAAATCGATTTGTTATAATTTCATTTCTTGTACGAGTTCAGCTCTCGACTATAAAATTTCACACTTGGCAAACAAACACACCGAAACGCTGAACTGAGCCGGAAAAATAGTAGCCGTCTTAGATATTTTCCACATTTGTTTATTAACAATCGACAATAATTTATCGCTGTCGACGCCATTAATAAATGCACTAAAAAAAAAAAAAATTTGGACAGAAATAACAAAAATATTTAATCGAGTACTGGTATACTAGCAGCGATAAAATATTATTTTGTAACAGGAGCGTATTCAATTGAGATGATATAGCTGTATTAGGATGCATAATTAATTTGGGATTTATGCCATTTTTTGTATGGAGCTGGAGGTACTTATATACAACGAAGAAAAAATAGATCAATATCAATTTGATATTCTCACAACAATGATAAATATCACAGTGATATATAAAATGTTAAACAAATTGTTTCAAATTGATACATATGAGAGAATATTATATGGTTTTAACTCATATCATGCCTCACTTCGAAAATATGGATCATCCGTAGTTCCTCTATTTTCCACAGAATATAATTTACTTCCAGTAATCAGCTTTGCGAATTGCCTAAATTGATCAGTTACAAGCTTGATCCCTAGGACCCGATGAATGTCATTATTTCCTATGGGTCTTAAAATAATAATATGAAATCGAAGAAGATAGAACGCTAGAGTCGAATGTGCACGACTTCGCGATGCCCTATACTTCCTTGAAATTTAGATGTTTATGGGAGCTATATATAGATCTACATCAGAGTGGGAAGTTTTTTGGAAACGACATATTTTTAGGATTGACTTAAGCAAAAATATCTACAAATATTTATAGAAAAACTCTAAAAAAAAAACTCTATAAGGGGGCTAGCCCAACTAGTAGTTCGAACTGGATGAAATTTAGCATTTCTAATCAAATTAATAACAACAAAATTTTTCCAAATACAAATTCTGAAAGATGGCTTAAGAACGGGCTTATGGTACAGTTATAATAAGTAGCGCAACTTTCACAATATATGTAGCTTAGAGCAATTTATGAGAGCAGTAGAGAGTAAAAAAAGAGAGACGGTCAATTGCATACTGAGTGCTCAGTTCAGTGAACTGTGACTGATGGAAGCTAACCTCTCTGAACTGTACTTATCCTCTCTCAACATTAGCTATTTTAAGAGCGCATATCTGAAGTGACATCACTATGTATTATTACACTTTGGGCGGGGTAGGGTTTTTATGATTTTTTTGCATTTTTTTTTTTACTTGAATGCATAATATCTCATATGTCCAAATTTCTTGTGGATCGGAGCAAAATTGACGTCGGTATGTGTATTTTTATACATGCCCGGTCCGAACGCTATTGTTATGTAGCAGCTGTCTCGCTCTCTATATAATACCTTATGTTACCCTCTACCTTTTTTCGTAGAAATTAATAAAATTTGCTAAAAGATGCTTTAGACATTATAGATAAATAGCACAGCTCACGTTTTCAAAGTCGGTGCCCCTCATAACGTCTAAACTACGGCACAGATACTTTTTCGAGATTTTGAACTCTAGTTCTGTACATGTTTTATCAGGTAACGCTGGAGATTTAATTTTTTAAATTTTTTATTATTTTTTCGCAAAAAAATCGCGTTTTTCCCTTTTATAATATGCAAGTTCTCTTCTCACATACATATAGACGGAAATATCTATATGAACTCGACTTTTTATGCTGATCCAAAATACACATAGGCTACGTTGGTCTACATCACCTGCTTCTACCTGTTGTTTATAATACAAATACAGAATATAAAAACATTGTGAAAGTAATTTTTTTTTAAATATCCAAATTATTTTTCTTCATAAAATGGAGAAGTTATTGTTGTTACTTTTATTGCGTTGTACTTCAAGATCCGATCATATAGCAGATCATATTTTGTAGTAAACAAATATTAGGACACATTTTGGATTTTGCTGTTAAGAAGTTCTTTTGGTCGATCATGATACATTGCGTCACCAGCATATGTACGCACAATCTTCTTTTTAATGTTTAATATTAGTTTTATTATATGTACGAGGTCTGTTCTAAAAGTATTCGACCTACGTTCATATCTTTCTGTCAGAGCGCTCGAGCGGCAACTTCAGGGTGTGAGCGTAACTAGTAGTTCCTCAGATACTGGGTGAATGCCGTATTTACCGGCCTAACGTGCACAGCGTGTGTTTATAACGCACGTGGTTTTTCCGTTCGTCGCATCTGTTTACTATTGAAAATTGCAGACAGAACAGATCATCGAATTTGCTTTAATCTCGGTAAGTGTTGTATGGAGACGGTGAAAATGATACAGAATGCCTTTGGGGACGAAAGTATGGGAATAACGCAGTTATAGGAGTGTTACAGGCGGTTTAAAAATGGTCGCACATCTGTTGACAGTGATCCTCGTTCTAGCCGACCTTCGTTGACAACAATACCGCAAAACATCGAGCGTGTGCGACTTGGGATTGAAGGTGAACGTCGATTGACTGTTCGTGAACTACAAGATGATCTCGGAATACCAAAAACTTCTGTTTGGGAAATTTTGAGTAAGATTTTAGAAATGTGTGCGAAACTCAATACGAATTTACTTATGACCGCGCAGGAAAACCTTCGCTCTGAAATCGCTCACGACAGCCTGGAAATGGTTGGTGATGATGAAATTGTCCTTAAGAAGGTTATTACTGGTGATGAATTGTAGGTTTATGGTTACGAAGTGGAAGCTTCCAGACGAGTCACGGCCGAAAACGGCACGTCAAAGTTGGAGCCATGTCAATTCAATGCTTATTATTAGGCCCTTTACCGAAGGTACAAGAGCCTATTGGTTTTGTGCAAATGTATGTAACAGGTAGAAATAATGGTCGGAGTCCCCCCACCCCAAGTTACCCACATTATGGTCAGGAGTGATAGAGGAGCGGATATTGCCATGTCCGTCCGTCCGTCTGTATGAACGAAAGGATCTCGGAACCGGTAATTCGTGTTTTTTGCATTCGACTAGGACTGCAAGTTTATTTTAAAATTTTGCCCACTATTCGTGCAGTAGGAAGTGGTCATAAGCTCGGGAAACATTTATTTTAATTTAGGCGACCTGAACTGGTACAGGGCCTCTTACAGTCGGTTACGCCCGACTGCATATATTCAAAATTTCATCCCTTAACCTCAAATGTTTTATTTTGTTTATCGCTTGTATGGGGAGTGGGGATACAGCCCCCTCCGATTTTGACCAAACTTATCACGATTACTACTCTCGGTCCTAGTAACATCTTTACCAAACTTCATCCCACTACCTCAATACCTCTTGAATACCATATCGATTATATAATACACTTTCACACTTTTATCACAAAAAAAAATCGAATGTACAACTTTGATTTCCATAAACTAGAGAGCTTAGAAATTGCATAGAACTATCTTCATTGAGGCAGATATGGGAGGAGATCAAGTTTTGCTCTTGGTCTCTTGGCCTAAAATTAATCTAATCATCCCATGAACAATTGATCATCCACCATCCATTCATCCATTCAAAGGGTATGATATAGTCCTCAATATAAAATCTTTAACTATTCATATTTTCATGCCACTTCTACTAAGTGATAGACAGAGGGACACAGCTAACTCGACTCGACTAGTTGGTGGCTTCTTAAGGACCACTTTTTAGCGTACTCTGCATTCAAAACCATCGTCCACTTTTAAGTTTTCCATATTTTCGGGAAATACCATCCATCTCCAATATTTAGATTTTCAAAAAATATACATTTCTTTTGTGGGTGAGGCTTCTAGCTTAAATTTCGTATGAATTGTATTACAGATTTGGTATACTCAATTTAAAATATCGAATGATTCAACCCCCCTTGGTGAAGATATCTACGTCCATGGCTCCCTTCATTATCTTTAGATCTAAAGTTGTTATTGGTGCAAACGAATTTTCTTACTTTAATCATTGATCTACAATATTCAGCTCAGTGCACTCGCTATCTCAATCTCTCTATCTAACTCTCTAATACTAATAATACCCCTTTTACCGCTCGCTCTATTTCTCTTAATTAGATACTTTTTTCTCTTTATTTTTTTACTGTACACATTAAAGAGATATTTTAAAGCATCAATGGCACTGATGACTCGACACATTCAATGAAATGTGCCAAATTTTGAGCAGTTCCCATAAAATAGGACATGAATGCTATTGGTTTAATAATTGTCGAATCGCGTGATAAAAAATAATAAGAAACATCTGCAATGAAATAATTATAACAGCTTACAATGTGTAGCGAAATATGCGAAAAATTCTTCCAGCAACATTGCTTAAAGTATTTTATATGTCGAAGCTGTTACATTTTTTGGACAGTAATCGACATTTTCAACTATAAATGTTTTATGAAAATTTGTAAGAAATGAAGATTCTGTATAAGAGCATACAAGCATAGTTCTTTATCAAGCAAATCAAATTCAATTTTCGCTCATCTACTAAAAATCTTCACAAAAAATCCGCCACTGTACGCAAATTAATGAATGAACGCACAAATGAATGAATGAAATACTCAAATTGTATCTGTATCTTGAATTATATCTATATCGAGGTACTTAACTACCGTTAGATAAGCGCTATTAAATTTGTTTACAGTTTGTTTTGCTTTCAACGCATTTGGCATGGACAGAAAATCAACAGAGAGATATGTAGGGGAAAGCGAAGTGGTGACCTTAATTAGCCAAAGGAAATGTGCAATCTAAACAAAAAAATTATTCGGATTGTTTTTTTTTCCCCATTTTTATTTTTGTTTTTTTTTCGTTTGAAATTTATAACCACAAAATTTCTGTACTCCGTACTCTTGGCCCATATAAATCACCTTGCGATTATCATCATCAATGGCAGCAAAAACAACAAAAATATCAGACAAGAATCACGCATTGACCGATGAATTTCTTTATTTTGATAAAGAAATTTACGATTTTATTTCTTTTTATTTGGAATTTGTTCTATTTACAAAATTTTCTTATTTCATCTTTTGGCAAAATTATTCGCACTAATTTTATCAGTCAGGTGCTCCATTGTTCTATTGGAAATTTGTACGCAAACGGCTTGGGTGAATGGCCGCTGAAGCATTTTTTTGCCAGACATTGGCCTCCTCACATGAAACACCCTCTCGGTTGGCAGTTATTTGCAATAAATTATAATATTTAAATACATATGAATATGCATAAAAAAAAACAGTCTCATAATATTAATAATAATAATTAATTAAATATAAAAGGTCTTCTTGAAAGAGTATTGGAATTATATATCCGTAAATTCTATATGATGATGGCTCTCATTTGTTTGGCAGAGATCTATAAAAAGAGAGACTAATTAAATAAATGAAGTTCTTTGAGCTTAAATGAATATGAGAAACAATTTATTTCTGGATTATAGTAAAAAAAAAAAAACAATAGATTGCGATGGTCAATATGAAGTGTTTTACATTGTCATTTAAGCTAGAGATGACGAGCACTGTGTTTCCTTCTCCACTGAAAAATCAATAAATGGAAAGCAATCTCAAAAATCTGACTATACAAAAAGTTCTCTAAAATGTGAAATACCAGAAAAGTTTAATATAAACGGAAGTATGGCACTACATCCAAGTTTTTCCAACTTTTCATACTGTCACAAGTTTTATTGTACAACATCTTCTGGAAATCTTCCTTAGCTTCTTTAGAAGTATTGTATATAACTTAAAGCAGTTTTACCAGATTACAATTCTTTTGAAGTGTTTTAAAATGCGTTTCACTTCGAAAAAAAGTTATATTACTCCTATTAAATGACTCTTTCAATGCATTCTGGAATATTTTCAAACCATCTTTGTACAATAAATCAACACTTTTTGTGACTCTGAATTCGCATATGTGGGCGGCTTTTATGTTGTTTTTCTTGAAAATGCTCGACTCATCTGACGCTTTATTATTTATAATTGTTTTTATTTTTTATTTTCGTATCTAAATATTATGCACAACAGTTCATTGATAAAAAACGGATGAATTAATCTCAAAAGAATTCATTTTTTCTATATACGAACAAAGAAAAAGCTACAAACTGTTTGTCAAATAAATAACAGATTATCCGCCATTTATTTCCAAATATAAAATTTTTATTTTTTTGATACAACTTGAAGCAGTAAGGATTAAACAGTATCAGCTAGGCCTGCCTACTCAGATAAGTTTATAGAGGAATAAAAAAATAAATATTGCTAATTGCAGGTGCTAGAAGAATGTATGGAATGCTTACAGTGAGTATATAGATTACTTACTTACTTAAGTGGCCGTCAAGCGTCTAGTAAAGTCGCCAGTTTTGTGCGTGCTGGCGCCAGTCGTTTTGAATGCAAAGTACGAAGAGATCTCTGCATACCTGGTAATTCCAAAGCGTGCCTGGTCCGTCCTCTATTATTGCACCAATCAAGTTTTGGCCCCCCATGTAAACCATGCGTGCAGGAGCTCTTTCATCCATTCGAATGAGGTGCCCAGCCCAGTGCAGCCGCTGGAATTTTATGCGCTGGACCTCATCGAATAGCTCGTACAGCTCGCGGTTCATACTTGACCGAAACTCGTCGCCGACTCTAAAAGGACCAAAAATCGTGCGAAGAATCATCCTCTCGAAGACTTTCGACGCTGTCTTATCCGACTCAATCACGGTCCATGCCTCTGCGCCATACATAGGACCAGGAGTATCAGCGTCTTATAGAAATCTATTTTCGTCTTTCTAGAGATGGCTTTACTTCTCATTTGCTTAAACAGCCCAAAAACCATCTGTTCCAAGATAGACGAAGTTTTCTACAACACTGAAGTTGAAATTCTCCATCGTCACCAAGGTCCAAGACGCGTTGACGGAGTGCGAGAGGACACCAAGTACTTCGTCTTGTCCTCGTTCACCGCTAGACCCATGAGTGGAGACTGTTTTTTCAATCTCCGTGAACGCCTTACTGACTCGCCGTTCCTGCGTTCCGATGATATCGATGTCATCGGCGTAAGCGAGCAGCATCACTTCCTTTTGGAAGATCGAGCCCGACATACTCTGTATGTACGGGCAGTGGCATAGGATGTATTCCATCAGAAGATTGAAAAAATCGCACGATAGAGCATCGCCCTGCCTGAAACCTCTCTTGGTATCAAAGGGTTCGGAGAGGTTTTTCCCCACCCTGACAACGCTTTGTCTGTTAGATAGCGTCGCCATGCAAAGACGGACAATCTTTGCCGGGATACCTAGTGCAGACAGGTCGTCGAAGAACTTCGCTCTTATCGGCGTGTCGAAAGCGGCTTTGTAATCGACAAATAGATGGTGAGTGTCTTTGTTGAACTCACGGGTCTTTTCCAAGATTTGGCGTAATGTGAATATTTGGTCACTGGTCGACTTTTTGGTCTGAAGCCACACTGATATCGTCCTATCAGTGAGTCGGTATATGGCTTCAGCCTATTACACAATACGCCCGACATAGTCTTATATCCAATGGAAAGGAGACTTATTCCACGGTAGTTGGCGCAAACAGCGGGGTCTCCTTTCTTAAAGATAGGATGGAGAACACTGAGATTCCAGTCATTGAGTATGCGTTCATTGGACCACATCTTGCATAAAAGTTGATGCATACTTCTAACCAACTCTTCGCCGCGAGTCTTAAATAACTCAGCTGGCAGCCCATCAGAGCCTGCCGCTTTGTTATTTTTCAGCTTTTTAATAACTGAATCGACTTCGTTATAGTCCGGTGGCTCTACAATAGTGGCATCATTTACTGGTGGTTCCGGTGTCATTTCTCTATCGGCGGAATTGTGCGCTTAATCGCCTCCGAGTGGGTTGGAGAAATGACTCCTCCATAATCTCAGTGAATTCTGTTCATCCGTTACCAGATTTCCATTGTAATCCTTACAGAAAGTTACACCGGACTTAAAACCTTCACTCAGACGCTTGACCTTTTGATAGAATTTTCGAGCTTCATTTCTGTCACATAAACTCTCAACATACTCAAACTCCCGCCTTTCTTGCTCCTTTTTCTTGCGTCTGAAAAGGTATTTCTCCTCTCTCAGTTTTTCTCGATATCGTTCTCTAACAGCTCGCGTTGCTCCTGACTGCAGAGTTCACTGATATCAAGCGTTCTTCTCTGCAGTAGCATTGCGACACTTCTCGTCGTACCAAGAATTCTTCACAGGTTTTGTATAACCAATAACATCCTTGGCAGCCCTATCCATGGAGCGGGTGATATGTTTCCACTGCTGACATATATCTCGAAAAAACGGAGAGGTTTCCCGGAGCAGTCGGGAGAGTGTGTTTGAGAATACTGCGGCGGTCTGTTCTGATTGCAGCTTGCCTTGTCCGTACCTTGGCTGCGACAAGATAGTGGTCCGAGTCAATGTTGGGAACACGTAACGTTCGCATGTCCAACACGCTCGATGCGTGCCTTCCGTCAATCAGAACATGATCAATTTGATCTGGACTCAGCCATGCAGCCTTGTGGATGTTAAGGTTTTGAAATCTTATACTACTAATATTCCGGCCAACGGTGAAATCGATTAGCCTCTCTCCATTATTGGAGGTAGTGTCGTGAAGGCTAAATTTCCGACGGTTGAGATTCCTTCATTCCCAATCTTGGCGTTGAAATCTCCAAGCACGATTTTGAGATCGTGTTTGGGACAGCGATCGTACAGACGTTCCTAACGCTCATAGAACTCATCTTTAGCATCGTCGTCTTTCTCTTCCGTCGGGGCTTGCGCACAAACCAGGCTAATATAAAAATATTTAGCCTTGATGTGTATCGCGGCTAGACGCTCGTCAACAGGCGTGAACCTAGAGACGAGGCCACGTAGTTTCCTACTCACCACGAAACCACATCCAAATTCTTGCTTAATCGCATGGCAGCTATAGTAGATGTCACAGGATGCTTTTTTAGAGCAACCCTGGTCTATCCGTCAGATTTCTTGGATTGCGGTGATGTCAGCCTTGCATCTTTCGAGGACATCAACCAGCTGAATATTTGCACCATCCCAATTAAGGGTGCGGACATTCCAGGTGCATATCCTTAAATCATGATCCTTTGCGGGGGTCGTCATCATAGTGTTCCTTCTGAGGCTTCTTAGTCGTGTGAATTGGAGGTTTGTTTTTATAAAGTGGCGGGTTCCAAGCCCAGCGCACCAACCCCTTTTTAAAGGAGAGGGAGCCCCTTCGCCTTCGTACGTTAGCTCACCTCTGAACTGGTATTCAGAATCTACCCAGGAGATACGTGTCCTAACGGACGTGTGAGTTGCTTGGACCGTTCCCAATGAATGGCAGTCAACAACTTTTCTCACAATGTGAACTTGTTCAAAAAATCCCCAATCTCCCACCCTGCATTACGCGAACCTAAAAACATTTTTTTTAATTTTAGTTTTACATATACTACAAGATATATAATTGTCAAAAAAATTGGAGAGTTTTTATTTTGGTTGCATTTTTTCCAGAGAATTCCTCATATGAGAAGATTCTTTCAAGCCGAAGTTTTCAAATAGTTAATATGGGTGGTTTTTTTTAGTTTTCTTATAAAGATTAGTCTTATAAATCTAATAAATGCTTTCAGATTGCGAAGCAATGCAACTGTTTGCTTATAAATTTTTAGGAGGACTTCAGTTAGATTAGAGAAGTCATGCTGTAAAGTGTATTGTTGATCGGCGGTTAGGCTATTTGCCCGGAATTTCGCATAATCGTCATAAATAAGCAAAAATGTCAAACGTAACATGAAGATTCAAAGACATCGGAAAAAATTAAAACCACTGAAAAAATTGGTCGATATTACGTCTCTTAAGTAAATTCGTCGACTATCTGAACCTGTATGAGGTCAGTTAATGTAGTTATAAAATATTTGCCTTATCACAAAAAGTAATCTATTATTAAAATTATTAAATTATTATTAAAAAACACCTAAATATTTGAAAATTAGAAGTGTCTCTCTTCCATATGATAGAAAAACCATACGAAGCATAGCGATGTACGCGACTACTTACTTCAGTAAAATATTTTAACGTATACAAGTCTCTTAGAACTGTTTACAATAAAATGCTAAGCAATGACTAAGTATTTACAATTAAAATAATTTGTAAATACTACAATTTAATTTTTATCTGCACATCCGCTTGGCAACATTTTGTAAAAAATAATCAACTGAAAATTAAACACAAAAATTCCGCTGATATGAACAACTTTAAAAATAAATGATTATGTAAAGCCATTCAAAATCTTATCTAAAAATAAATACATAAATGATTAAACGAACAAAGGTGCTTTATGCATATTTATACTTCCAAGGCAAATAAACGAGACTCTTTAAGCAAACAATTAATAATACAAAAAGTATTGCATTAACTTGCTTATCTTTGTATTAAAATTCATAAATTAATAAATATTTACAAATGCAATCAGAGAGTACGATTATTTTTAAACCCATGTACATATGTCAATTGTAATTTGGTTGAAAATTCTGAAATTGATTTTAATTATTGAATGCATTTGTTTTCGTTTAATTTTCATATAAATCTATTATTAATTATTATTATTATTAATTCTATTATTTAAATATGCCACGTTGATGTTGTTTTATTTTCGATTAATGTAAAATTGCTTTGCAACGTATTCAAGTCAAATCGCAGCGAACCGACGACGAAAATATATAATATTTATATAAGAATTCTGTGGCCATTTCAAGGCCAAGTACTCTTTGTACATACAAGTACAAATAGTAGCCGGCTACACTCCTTGCTGCCCCCCCTTTTCTATACACAAAACCACCACACGTTTTTGTTGGTATTTTTCACATCAGAAAATGATTTGTGTACAATGAAATACAGACGATCTCAACGTCATCGCAGCTTCTTGATAAACTTTCACTCGGCTGGGGGCTTCTTTTAACACCACGCTGAGATCTGCTTTCAAATGATCCAAGTGATTTTGCCCCAAACAGCAGCAGCAGCAGAAGCGGCAGTAGCAGCAGCTGTCTGATCTGTCCCATCTTCAATCCATTGCATCCCATATAAACCAATCCAGCAGCGGTTTCAACTGCGAAGCGTCGTGCGCCATGAGATGGCAATCTGTTTTGCTCCTATTTACGAGAGTCAGTTGAAGAGTAATTGGTGTTGGCAGTAATTGTTAGAAGTATGAATTCCTTTATTTTTTTTTTTTTAAATATTCTACGTTTAGTTGTTCGGCGGATGGGTTGAAATGAATAGCCGAAACTTAGACCTTTCCAACGGTACCCATTTCATATGTTTGTTTATGTAGCCCAATGCTACGCAAAAAATTAAAAATTTTTGCATATTTTAAAAAATTTTGTTCGAAGACTTACGAGGACTTGCATATGTCATGGGTATCATTGGATAGGTCTAAGTTTCAGCAATCCATTTTTTCTCATGATTCATCTAACCAACTTACCGTTAAAAAAATAACCCTCTTTGGAAAAACGCTCTCGTTTCTAGTTGCATACAATTTCTGCACATTTTTAAAAATTTTGTTCGAAGGCTTAAGGGGACTTGCATATGCCACAGGTACCACTGGATAGGTCTAAGTTTCAGCAATCAATTTTACCCCCATATTTCATCCGGCCAACTTACCGTTAAAAAGATAACCTCTTTGGAAAGAATGCGCTCGTTTCTCGTTGCATACAATTTTTGCACATTTTGAAACATTTTGTTGGAAGGCTTACAGGAACTTGGTTATGACATGGTTACCAATGGATAGCTCTAGATTTCAGCTATGCATTTCATCCCCATGTTTCATCGGAATGACTTACCTTTAAAAAGATAACCTTCTTTGGAAAAAAATGCACTTGTTTCTCGTTGCATACAATTTTTGAACATTTTTAAAAATTTTGTTCGAAGGCTTACGGGTACTTGGATAGGACATGGGAATCATTAGATAGCTCTAAGTTTCAGCTATGCATTTCACACCCATGTTTCATCGGAATGACGTACCGTTAGAAAGTTATTTGATAGTAAATAAATGCAGAGGAAGTGGTACTATTTTAATTTGGATTTTTAGTCGATTATCGATCTCATAAAGCTTATATATTCTTGATCAGCATGACAACTGGAATCCATACAGATATGTCAGTTTATCTGAACAGCTAGAACTTGAACATTATTTCTTTTTAGATTCATCTTTCAGATATTTTATATATACATGGCAACCACTTCTCTCCGTAAGTGAAGCTTGGCCCTTGCCATGCAAGCCAAACCTTTTTCTGAGTTTTTGTTATAAAAAGTTTTATTTATTTGTAAATTTACTAGAAATACGTAATTTCGTCTACTTTATGTTAATCGTTACAAAATATTATACTTGGGTTTATATTGGATCATTAGATGCAGAGGCCACCATACATATCTGTCCTGCCTTTTAGGGTTTTCATATGAAAAAAAAGTATTTGGTTGTTGTTAACTCTGCTATAAACACCCAATTTGGTTTAACTTACATTAATTGTAAAAAATATTCTATAAAGGTTCAGATCGAACCACTAGAAGGGGTGCCGTCCTTAAAAAAGATCAATTGATATAAATTTGTACGTCTGTCCTACATCAAGAACTTAGAGATTATAATAGATAAAGCCTTCAAGTTTGTATATTTAATGTCTCCTATTCCCACTTTGGTTTAGTTTGTGTTTAATGAATGCGCCAATCCTACTCTAAGAGGCAATACTCATAAAAACCGGTCAAAATCTTATTTCAGAGTTTTGGAATAATTTTTTTTTTTTTTGTTATTTCAGCTAAAACCACCAAATGTAGTCTATTTGAATTAAATTCTATTAAAATAATCCATAAATGTTCATAACGAACCATTAGAATTGGTAGTCTCCATACAAATCTGTACCTCTTCGAGTGCTTTTGTAAGAAAAACATTTTGTTGCAGTTTAATTTGGCACGAATCGATAAATGACGATGTTTATTGTATCTTACACAATTTCCTATAGAATATTCCATACGGATCCTAGATTCATACAAGTTTAGGTTTCATTTGAAATAAAGTGTAACCCCTGAAGTTGAACACATTTGACTGCAGCGACCTTTCTTCTTTTTTTAACTTTACCAATCTAGTAATCCAAGCTTGGCGGCTATAACTTTTACATTCTATATAGCCTAGACTTTAGATTCATTTATATAAAATCTATAAAAATTTGTATTTATTTTCTCATCTACATATGTCTGCCACATATCAACTCAACCTCGCACCACAATGGCTCGCGCCGTTTGACGTCATCCGTTGATGTCCGTTGCTGATTTTTCGCTTTCAGAATAAATAAACAAATATTGTTTTTCTCCCTTTTGGCTTTTGGCAGTTGTTATTCTATTATTTTGAACTTTTTTCTTTAATTTTTCTTATTTTTCGTTTATAATTTTTTTTTCCTCTTCTTTTTGGCAATAAATGGCATTTCAATGTGAATTATTTGTTTATTAGCTTAGCAACGAATCGCGAGAATTCAAGCAAGCGATTCGCTAAAAATTTACTTTTTTATTTACAGAAATATTTGAATTTCCGATAAGCGTGCCAACTTTATCAAAAGCGAGTACCCGACCATAAGAGTACCATAACAACTTCTAAAAAAAAAAAATTTATTTTTCTGCTCATTTGGCTTTGGTCTTTGTGTTTATTTGTTTTTAAGTCAAACGAACGATAAACGTGTATCGTAAAATATTTATAAACTACCAACTATGTCGGATTATATATAGTATATAGTTTTAGCTTATTTGATTTATTAGCAACGTCATTGAGAAAAGTCTCGCATATGCTAATACTATATACAGACATATATAGATAGTGCTTATCTGTACAAAAGAAAAAGTCAAAATTTTCATTGAAGAAATGGGTCATTAAGATTACACTGAAGGCCATATACCGTATTACCACGTATAAATGACTTTCTCTAGAATTTTAATCTGACGCGCAATAGAACTCTTCAATGTTTTGAGCTGATTACAGAAACCATTTGAAAAATATTATAGATGAAATTTTAATTTTAAACTTAAACGACATATTTAATAACCGGAAAGCTGTTAATTTCAAACAACTCAGCGTCTTGGTTTATATAAGACGATTCTTGAAAATCAATTGTCATAACATTTTTTTTTATTATTGGATTTATTTTTAGAAATTCACCCATTTTACTCTACAATAAAACGTTGTGCTACTCTCCAACTAATCGCACTCATGATCGCCAGAACTATTTCATTTCACAATAATCCCAAAAACCCCGAACTACTTAGATGTGTTCTTGATAAATCAATTTTGGTAAAGAGCTTGCTCTTATGAGGAATACAACCATCCAATTCTGCCTTCATTTCGTTCGTCGAATGCTCAATGGTGACATCAATGACAGCCTCTTGCAAAAGTGATGTGTTGAAGACGCCAACAACTATTTTTTCTTAATCAGAATCCGAGGACATGCACTTCTCTAGTGATTGACGATAGTAGTGAGCTCGATATTCCACATAAAATTTCAGGACTTTAACAAATTAGGCCGAAAGACTTTTACAAAGCCTTAAAAATTATCGATTTAAATAGGCTCTGGTAAAATTTTTGGCTGCTATTTCTAAGAAACAACCAACAGCTTGATTGCATTAACTGCATCGATATAGCATTGAAATTGGGACCAATATTATTGCCAAAGTCTAGCTGCTTCCCATGCTTACACGGGTTGTGACAACACGGCAGCGTTTTACAATAAAGAAACAAGTAAGAAAATCACAGTCGGGCGTAACCGACTGTAAGAGGCCCTGTACCAGCACAGGTCGCCTAACAAACACACTAAATGTTCCCCTAGCTTATGACCAAACACATGACCACTTCTCACTGCACCACTAAGTGCCTTATAAAACATTTTTTTATGTATGAAACGAAAAGGGGGGTCGCTCAAATTCAATTGCTTATAAAATCGCCATTTATTATCCGATTTTGATGAACTTTTTGGATTTTGCCTTAGAAAGACGATATCTTTATACTGGCATACTTACTTTTTTTTGTGCCGAGGAAATTTTTAGCCTTGGGGGTGATTTTATGGGGAAGGGGGGGGAGGGGCAAGATTTCAAAATAAACTTGTAAAATTCCGGAGCAGTCCTAGTCGAATGCAAAAAACACGAAGTCTCTATCTATTACCGTTTCCGAGATCCTTTCGTTCATACGGACGGCCAGACGGACAGACGGACAGACGGACATGGCTATATCGACTCCTCTATCACTCCTGACCATAATGGGGGTAACTTTGGGGGGTCTCCGACCATTATTTCTACCTGTTACATACATTTGCACAAACCCAATAGGCTCTTGTACCTTCGGTACAGGGCCTAACAAGTAAGGAAATTTCAGTCGGGCGTAACCGACTGTAAGAGGCCCTGTACCAGTTCAGGTCGCCTAACAAATACATTAAATGTTTCCCGAGCTTATGACCAAACACATGACCACTTCTCACTGCGCGAATATGAATGAAAAGAAAAGGGTGGTCGTTCAAATTCAATTGCTTCTAAAATCGTCATTTATTATCCGATTTTGATGAACTTTCTTGATTTGGGCTTAGAAGGACGTTAACTTTATACTGGTGTATGGTCTGGTCAATTTTTTTTGTGCCGAAGAAATTTTTAGCCTTGGTGGTGATTTTATGGGGAAGGGAGGAGAGGGGCAAAATTTTAAAATAAACTTGTGAAATTCCGGAGCAGTCCTAGTCGAATGCAAAAAACACAAAGTCTCTATCTATTACCGTTTCCGAGATCCTTTCGTTCACACATACGGACGGACGGACGGACGGACGGACAGACGGACATGGCTATATCGACTCCTCTATCACTACTGATCATAATGGGGGTAACTTTGGGGGGTCTCCGACAATTAGTTCTTCCTGTTACATACATTTGCACAAAACCAATAGGCTCTTGTACCTTCGGTACAGGGCCTAAAAAAAACAAACAACAAAAGTTCAAATATTTAAAAGAAAACCATTTCAATGAAGACTAGTTCTGCTCGTTACTTGTTTAAGGCTTGCCATTAACTGTTTGCATGTAGAGTGCACGACACACACACCCCCCCCCCCCCCCCCCCCTAATTTTCGAAAAGTTCGGAAGAATATGTATTTTACTACATATTTCGCACTTTTCCCTACTAAAAAGAAAAAAAAAAAAGTTGGCCCCCCTTCGGAGACAGTGCCCCGCCCCACTTCGACGAAAGCTGGATACGCCCTTGTATAGGTCTGTTTCATGTCATGCAGTTGATGTACGACATACCAACTTGGTAACAATCAACGAAACGTAAGGCATTTTGAAATCAGTTGAGAATCAGATTCTGTAAAATCTACCAATCTCTGATAGAGCTGATTTTCTTTATAGAATCTAATTTTGTTTTTTTTTTTTATATGAAGTTCTGAATCACCCAGCAGAATCAAAATCAGTAAATCAATTGCATGAATACCCTAAATGTTCAATTTTTAAAAACTTGGTATCTATGAGTTTTGTAGGTCACTTTACAAAATTCGAAATGACGGATCTAATATGGCGTAAAGATTTAACAAGAAGATTAAATTTTGAGATTTTGACGAAAAATTATAAAATACCTATTTATTACTTCCGCAAATACTTAATGGATGATGGACAATAATGCTTCCATACTAATATTTTTTCTATTTTTTCTCTCTAGATTCTAGTGTCTTAAAGTGCTGGGGCAAAATAAAAGTTACCATTAGGTTTATAATCCCACTTCAAATGCTTTGATAGAAAATAGATGACTTTCTAATAGCAGGTGAATTTACAGCCAAAAATATCTTAAACGTCCTGCTAGGCTAGTTATTTATATTAAGAACATAAAAGAGAGTGGTGTAATAGCAATAAAGAAAAGATTGAAGGATGTGTTGGAATTGATGCGACAACTATGAAAACCCTCCCAATGAGAGTACATCTTCTGCTTGTCCTCATCTTTAACGATTGCTTAACCCGAAAATTAGGTATCATCAAACCTACCAATTAGAAAATCTGAAAGAAATCAGCACACAAAGAGGTTCTTGTTCCCGATCCAGGTTTAATAATATGTGAATACATTTTCATTCCAATCGATAATATACACAGAGATCTTAGAATCCTAAAAAAAATAAAACTATCTGAGACTGAGCCTGCATCCAAACAATCTGGCATTTGAGCTTCACAACTTGTTTATTCCGCGCATACTCAACAGATGTCATCCATTGGATCTGCCAAACCGTCTATCGTAAAGCGCACTGCATTGTTTAATTAGCATCACATCATCACAGCTTAAATCATTTATTAGTATGTCTTTTTGTATCATGAAGCTGTTTTTCATTTTCTTGTATATTATAGCAGTGGACCCATCGATTTTGTTACTCAACAAACTCAACGATGTTTCGAAGACAATCTCACTCAAATTCAAATATAAAAATTTTTACTATTATTATAACTTCGCATAATTTTCGTCAATCAGTATTTATTTCACCGACCGTTAAAAATCGCACGACATACCATTTTATTTGTTTGGAAATAAAGCAGTTAATGAAAAACCTTGAACCTTTAACATAAATAGTGAAATCTTTAAATGATTTCAGTTCACTTGTACCCGGTATGTTTATTTTTTTGTATAAAATATTTTTGATAGAGTGATCGTTCGAGAAATTATTTGATAGTAGGTGAAAAAAAAATAAATATTTCAAGTACATATTTGCCAGCAAAGCAAAAAAAAAAAAAACATTTCGCTAGCATAAAAAAATTCTAATCACTCAACTCAGTTGGTGTTGTACTGATGTTCCATCTAGCATTCCTGTCCTACACCTCCTCACCGCCATAACGAATCGTACAAAACATTTGGCAGCGCCTATAGCAGTCTACGTGGGGTCTCTCGTTGATAGATGGGTCAGATAGGCCAACGTTTTCTGCTGCCTGCCTGCCTCATAGCGTCAAAGCAAATGTATCGTTCTTTGTTGAAAATGTATCTGTATCTCTGAGTTTGTTGTTTGCGTTTGTACTCTTTTTTTTTTTCGTACTCTTTTGGTTCGTTTGGCCCGGCCCGGCATGGCCATTAGATCATTTTTAATAACAAATTTCCGTCAAAACAAATAAGCACAGCAAAACAAATTCAAAAAGAAGACGCGCTGCAGACTAATATTATGAAGTAGTAGTCTACAAGCAGAGAATAAATATATGAATAGAAGTATATATATATATATATGGATATACTATGTTAGAATAATAAATATAATAAAAGGTGTTGTTAAAAGTTAGTTATTAAATGATTTTAGTCTGGAAAGATTTGTAGTTTCATTAAGAGATAGTATACCTGCTTAGTTTTATTTAAACTAAGGCTGATGTTTATAGTTTGGGACAGTCAAATATTAAACTGTCTAATGCTGTATAATCAGTATTCTGCAGATATGTTCTCAAGCAACATTAAGCCGGTTTCTAGTATTTTTATTGTATTAATAAAACTTCGTAGATACTCTTAATAAAAAGGCGATCTTCGAAATCGTCACATAAACCGTTAAAGAAGCTAAACCATTGTCATTGAAATCCAACCACCAACGAAGACAGCAAATCAAACAAAAAACTTATAGCTAAAGGAACAAACCATGCATAAAATGGCCATAAAATTAGAATATGCGGAAAACAAGTAGCCAAGAAACAGATGAAGACTTTTGTATCATTTGTTTGAATGAATACAAAAGTCTTCATCTCTTCTATGAGAACACGTCGTAGTTTTCTATCGCCTATTGTCAATATTCTCCAATAATATTTAAAATAGTATATTTACGAAGATTATTGTCAATTCTCGAGAAAGAAAGACTAATTCCAGACAACCAGTTTGGTTGCCGAGCAAATTTTGGTACCCCAGAGCAATGTCATCGATTTGGCGAGCATCCAACTGTCATTTCAAGAGAAGCTCTACTGCTCAGCGGGATTCTTGAGTCTATCGAGTCTAGTAAGCTCAAAATAACATTTCCCAAGCTGTTTAGGCAGTGTCTGCAGGTGTACTTAGAGTCATAAAAGTTTTTCGATGGGCGTGAAGACGACTTCACTTAATTAACAACTATAGCAGCGGGTGTTCACCAATACGCTGAGTTGAGCTCCATAGTTTTTACTATCTGCACAGTAGATAATATAAACAAACAGAAATACGGCTAGTGGTATCACTTCTTGGCTCGAAAATATTTGTAACAAGAAGATTATTGTACCAGGCTATAACATTGGATAAATAATTGTCGAATAGGTATGAGCTCCAGGATTACCAAAAATATTTTAATCACGAATAAAGGCAAGTGACGACTTTTGGTTTTTAATTATGTCTTACCCGAGCAATGCGATTCTCTGCACGGATGGAACATTTGGAGGAATAATCTTTATTAGTAGCAACTTATGCTGACGACTTCCAGCGCAGCTTAATGCCTTCGCTCTATGGCTCACTAGATGGAACATAGCGGTTCAACCTGAAAAGTCGTCGCACATCACATTTGCTCTAAGTGGTGAGAATGTTCCTACGTCCAAAGATAAATGGTCCAAGATTTATCGCATGTGTTGGACGTCTAAGACTTTCTGATCACCCTTGAACCATAGTCATTAAACTCCTGCATAATAGTTCCTCCACCAGAAGTCTCAACTGACTACACCTATTCGATATATCATTTATATGTATGCACTAAAATCCGTGCCCTGTTCTCAATCTTCTCAAATCTTACAAAATATAAAGTCAGATTAAATCAAACCATTTTCAATGTCATGGAGTGGATCAAGTTCACCGAAGCAACTTGCCAAGTTCTTGAAGAAAGTTTTGACTAGACTTAAGGCTATTCCGGTTTTGTTCAGTCACACATTTTTTGCCTAAGCCAATTGAATAAACAAAATTCATATTGACTTCCCAACATATTATAAAACTTCTGCATGGTGTGAAGCACACGTTAATGCACTTTGCCGCATTTAGTTTGATGTTCCACTTCCGGGTCCAGTGCTCAAGCGTTTCTACGTATTCCTGCACCCCGACGGCCGCATCATACTCACATTCTGAATTGTACTTAATTGCAACATCATCTGCTTACGAAGCCAGCAACACTTAGGTCTACACAAGACTCATGGAGATCGGCTGTAAACAACGAGTACAGAAGCGGACCAAGCACGGTCACCAGATTTTAGAACATGCTTGTTGGACAGCTTATCTCGCAGCTTATCTGGAAGTGGCGTTCTATCATATAAGATCGGACCATCAGAAAAATGGGTGCTGGGAATAGCGCCTTGAACTTAAGCAAGGAGTCCGGCATGCACATTGACATCCCATGCTAGTACTCTTTGTCGTGAAACATCTTCAAGAAATAATTCACCACTCTGTGGACTTGCTCTATTGTGCCATGACCAGATCTAAAGCCGTCAGTCAGTGCCCTTAAAGTACTAACTCCATATTAAAAACTAGATTTATCCATCTTTATTAGACTTCCTTCGGTCTTGTTGCAAAAGAAATTGCTACAAACAGAACTAAGGCTGGTGGTATCACATCTTGACTCAAAGATGCTCCACCTATACACCATGGATAATTGTATCAAGCTACAACATTCAATAAGAAATCCCTACCAAGTCGGAAAGACTGAAGGTCCAGGATTACCAAAAATATTTTGGTAACTAACGAAGGCAAGTGATGACTCTTTGTTTTTAATTATGTCTTACCCGAGTAATACGATTCTCTCTGCACAGATTTATTCTTTGTAGATTGTCGGAAGCAGTTTGAATAAATTCCAAGAAGAGTAACGTATAGCAATGGCTTGGGACATGTTATCCTAATTACTTCACAGGCATGAAATGTGCGGAATACTGTACATTTAGAGAACGACTCTAATAGAATAGATATTAATAAGCAGAAAGAAATGGGAAGACATACTTAGGGGCACTGTTTATAATTGTGGAATAGGCAATAATAAGCAAATTTTTTTAATTAAAATCTAAGCACTTTGTATTCTCCAAAACCAATTTTAATCAAAGTACTTTTTCCACTCTGACTGAGGCACCTTCAAAATATGGTTTGTGAACGCATCAACAGCTTCTTCGGGCGTAGAAAAACGTTCACCACACAGCTAATTTTTGATGTTTAGGAATAAAAACAAATCATTGGGTGATAAAACAGGGCTGCACGGCGGCTTACCCATCAATTCCATAGTTTAAGTCTTGTGTGAGCAAATGTGTGAGAACTTGCTTGGTGGAGGATGATTCGGCGGTTGGTTTTGCATATTTCTCCGAAGACTTCAGGCAAACAAATGGTCTTGTCCCATTCTGAATTGACAGTCTTACGTTGCTTAAGCGGTACAGTTGCTACTTGGCATATTCGGCCGAAGAACCAGGCGACCATTTACTTTACAGTGCGCGAACAACTTTTTTTTGATTTGGCTCGTCTTGGAACACCCACACGGTCGATTGCTACTTTGCTTCCGGCTCATATGCATATATCATGATTCATCACCTTTGACTATCTTATAAACATCTTTGGAAACACCAAACTAACGCGAGCAACCCTTTTTTACGGCAGGGTGTTAATGCCAAATCTTATGTACGCTGGGGGAACTAAAGTTTAGGGTTGCCTCAAGCTCATCCGCTAATCCTTAGGCGGCTGGATTTAATGTCTCTTAAGCATTCACATGAGATCTCTTTGTAGGTATGGTTGACTTAAGGAGACCTGGCGTTAATGGAAGAGGAGGTGAAAAATAGACATATAGAAAAAAAAAAAAAACATATGCTTACAGCTGGTTCAAATCCATTGCTGAATTCAAACACATTTTTGGCGTTATTGATGACAAAAACTAAGCAGTTAGTATCAGCAGAAACTTTTTTGGAAGGTTGGTATGTGGATCTTTATGGGTCTTTCTAATATATAAGCTAGAAGCTAGAGTTTGGATACTGGAAACGGACTCTTTGCAAGCACCATTTATTATTACATAATTAAAATCTGTTAAAGTTGATATTATCCGACAGAGCCACAATGCAAGATCGTGGATCTCTTAAATATGAAGTCGATTAGACCACTGGTACAATGCAGTTGAAGCATAAACTATGAGCTAAGTTCTACTGAAGATATAAATAGGAGATATCGAGGCACCGGTATCGCATAATCGTTGGTGTAACTTAAGCACTTTTAAGCTCATATAGCTGAGATATATCTTAAGTCGAACAAAGCTACATATTCTGGTGGAAGCACTTGCAGGTTCTTGCTTTATAGAAATTCACATCATAAGTCTAAGTTTAAGCTTCCAAATCTTTTGTAGCAATCATGACTTTCCCGATAGAAAATATTTGCTCTAATCATGCGCCCTTTCGCAGACAATTCTACAGAAATACAGACCATGGAGTTTAAGTCTGTTTCGAAGTTCCACATAATGCTTCGTGCGCGTGAAGATCCAATAGAAGAGGGTGGAAATCATATGTTAACACAATGGTTCTTTCTTTGGCCTTAATGATGATTTGCGGTAACTCACATTAAACAATTCAACCTAAGCTTTAATGAAGGTTTGCATTTGGGCGGTGAAGTAGCACAGCATGGCCACGTTGACTACTCCATAATTGATATTCGATGCTCCGAAGCATGTTTATAATTTAAAACAGTTTTTAACAATAACTTTTAACAACACCCATTTAATAAAACAAAAACAAAAAAAGAAAGCAGGAAAACAAAAACAGACAGACCGACTGCCAGACAGACAGTCAGACAGACAGACAGACAGACAGACAGAGGAAAAGCAAATCCAAATGAAAAGTGCGTCAGCAATGCAAATTCTGTCTGTTGTTGTCTTTCAGTTTTGCTTTAAAGCATTTTTGTTTGCTTTTTATTTATTTTGCATATCTAAGGCTATTTACTAACTTAGCTATCTATCTATCTATCTCGTATCTTTGTATCTGCAAGTATGTATCTGTGTATTTGCGTTTATTTTTTATGCGCTTGTTTATTTGCTGAGGCACTATGAGGCTTTTAACCTTTCGTTTATTTGTTATCTTTTAATTTATTTAATTTTACAATTGTTTAACTTATACATCTAGAAGATACTATTTTGTTTTTTGTTCGACTTGAACTTGAATGCTTGTTGCCAACTACGTCTATGTCTACCTGTCCATATTAATCACATGCATGCGATTGTGCACATAAAGTCGCTAAATCGAAATAGCATTCATTCTCAGATACAATTGTAGTAATTGCAATTTGTATCTGCTTTTTGTTTGTTTATTTTTTCCATTATTTGTTTGTTAAGTGTACGGGTGGGTAGAGCTGCTGTTGCAAAGGGCCGGCCGCATGGCTGCATGCAAGCTAATTGTAGTAATTTTTAACAGTTTCTTTGCTGCTTTCATGCTTGCGTGCACGAATTGCATGCTGTCAGCTTAGCACAGTTGTATCTGCAACTGGAATCAGTTTGTTATTTGTATCTCATTGTCTATATCATTTGCATTGGCTCGTCTCTTCCCGCCGTCGACATGCAATATCTCGACTACTTTCATTACACGATCTCGTACGTTGCTTACTCATCATCAACATCAATATCTACATCATCATCATCATCATCTACAGCTACAAAATCGTTCGAGCCCATTTGTCACGTAGTCAAATCGAAAGTATCTGTGCATAGTATATATAGTATCTTATCGGCATACGTATCTCAGCGTACGATTTGGCTGATAATAATAGCGCTGTGCAAAGTTTAATTGTGGCAAGCGTGAGTGTGACGTTTGTTTTTGATTATTTCATAGTTTTGATTAAAATTAAAAAATGAAATAAATTTCTGCTGATAAGCTTTGGTCTAGACTAGACTTGTTTAGTTTTTAGTTAATTTCATTTACTTGTTAATAATTATTTAGCAAACAAACATCTTCAACTCAATTGAGTTCTATTGAAAGTTATTGATTTTAGAATTTGCAAATGAATCTTTTGAGTGTTTGGGTCGCTCTTCCGCATAAATCTATTAAATTTATTTATATAGCCACCTTTTGTTGTATATATGTATGTAGATACTCGCCGCTATTTTGTTTACTATTTATTTCTATTATTTGTTTATTTAGTAGATTATTTAGCTGATATTTTCGCTGTATTCCTATTGACGCATATTCCAAACATTCGTCATTGAGTTGTCTAAAAAATAAATAAATAAATAAAGACCTATTTCTATATGTAGTATATATATATATTTACTACTTCGGACTTATTTGCCACTGTTCGCATGATGTAAATTCAGACAGCTGTGTCTAAGCCGGCTGCTGTATCTTTATATAATGAAAGTCAATATGAAGTTCAAATTAAATTGTTTTGCTTTTCAAAATCTATTTTAGGTTGTAAATAATAAAATTAATTCAATTTATTGCAGTAGATAAAATTCCTAATAGAAAATATTGGGTAGGGGAAATCGGTTTGAAAATGGAATTCGATGCCGAACTGTCGAAAGACCAAAACAAATAAATATTTACACAACTGCATATAAATAGCTTTTATTTAATACTGATTATGTAATTGTTATTGAAAAACAATGCTTATATATGATATA